>CM042838.1:94736318-95237198 GCA_023653725.1 Bungarus multicinctus | reverse complement strand
GCTATGCTATGCTATGCTAAATATTGTCTATCAACAGAATATCAAATGCTTATGGCAAAGGAAATGAGTCTGCTTGTCTTCTGGAGTAGAAGCAATGGGTCATCACCATATATATCTACTGAATCAAGAATATAATTACTGCTTTGAAACTTTCATTTGAAATCTGACTTTCTGGATTGTCAATGAGCACGCATTCTATCCACATATAGTCAAAGCTCCAAGCCCTAAACTGTAAGAATCTCCATATGACCAAGAACTCTACGTGACATTCCACTACTAATTTATTTTCTTTTGTCACAATTTTTCCTCCTTTGTTTTCCTATAAGAATATATGATAGAATGTGCTTCTGATTAGCTTGGAATCACCAGTCTTAGTTGGTGTTTTAGAATTGTAAAGCGCTTTAAAAATCAGAAAAAGTGGCATACATAGAAATTACATCTAGCTTTGAGATTAAAGAAAACTCCATCTAATTAATCTCTTTTGTTTTCTATAAGCTATTGAACTGACTATATCTGGCATCTGGAAGAAAAAATATTTCATTAAAAAAACAGGGATTTTGTATTTCCTATAATGGGGAATCAACAGTTGTTTGTTTGTCCTTCCTAGCATGTATTGGGTAAATCCTAGATATTAATTTTCAGTGGTAAAGCACAATCTTTGCCCATGGACAATCTTAAGATCAGTCCTTGCATCTCCTGTCAGGTTGGGAAACTGTCTGAAAACATGGGAAGATGTGGCCAATCATTCTACACACTACAGGGCATTATGAACCAATGATGTAAGCAATTTAAATTAAGCTCTTCTGGGCTCGTCTACTGGTTTTGTCTCGCCTCACCTCGTGTTGCATTTCTTCACATCCAGCCAGGTCTAGTGCAGGCTTTTGGTCTCAGCACAAACAAATTCAGCTAGCTTTTTCCCACCGAAGTGGTACCCATTTATCTATTCAAATATTTTAAATTGCTGGATGGGCAGGAGCTAAAGTCTGTGCAACATGAGCTCACTCCATCTCAAGGAGCTGAACTCAAACCGCTGGAGTGCAGACCTTTTCTGGTTGGCAATTGTAGTGTCATTAAGCCACTGCACAACTACATTCCCTTGGCCTACTATTTTAGGGACAGAAACCAACAGTCTGTTGCATCATTAGTCCCAACACAAACAATTTTTCTGCTCATTATTAAAAATATTACTAGAACCAAGTGCAAAGTATTGGTAGACAACAGGCAAATGTCTGATAAAATAGCTTTGTTTTGGGGGTTTTGCTTCTTCTTTAACCCAATGAGATATTTGCAAAGTACCTTTCTTTCTTTCTTTCTTTCTTTCTTTCTTTCTTTCTTTCTTTCTTTCCTTCCTTCCTTCCTTCCTTCCTTCCTTCCTTCCTTCCTTCCTTCCTTCCTTCCTTTCTTTCTTTCTTTCTTTCTTTCTTTCTTTCTTTCTTTCTTTCTTTCTTTCTTTCTTTCTTTCTTTCTTTCTTTCTTTCTTTCTTCCTTCCTTCCTTCCTTCCTTCCTTCCTTCCTTCCTTTCTTGATTTCTTTCTTGAAGCAGCAAAGAGCACATGCATTTTCCTTACATTACAATGAGCTTTGGAAAAGACTGCTTATTGTACCTTCTTTTGGATGTTCAACCACATGGCTTTGGAGAAAATGAACCTGGCTTCAAAGTTTTTGGATTGTTTTCATTTTTTTCTGTTTCTGTTTTCCCATTATAACTCCTTGTAATAAGTAAGATACCAGAAAAATAAAAGAGGACATGGAAAGATTGTTGAAGGCAAAGAATTGTGAGATAATAGCTTTATTTATGTCAAGTGTTTGTACAGGAGAGGCCACTGGAAATCCTTCATCTTGACAGTAATCTGCTATAGACTCCCTTCAAGCACAGAATAAATACAGAAAGGGTAGTATTTTTCCCCTGGCTGTATTAGGGTTTATCTTGTCATGAAAATCATTGCAATAAGTTGACTTTACCAACTGGCTGTTCTTCAGGATGCTCACAGTTTCTAATCCAACAAAATTAGGTGATACCAGATTGGAGGGCTGTATTGTGGGATTATTTCTGATTGATTAGATTCCACAATAAATTTACACTTATGAATAGACTTAAAGATTTGTTCTCCTTCTATTTTCTCATTCCCTTACTCCATGTTGTGTTGCCTTTCCTTCTCTTATTCTCTGACCCATGCAGTTGCTAAATGACCCATCCAGATTCCAGAACACTTTGATGCTTTGTGACAAAGGCAGTTTCCTTTTCCTCAAGGAACCTTGTATTGTGAACAGATCAGAATCACTTTGTCTTCAATTATGCATTCAAAGTGAACTTACAAATGTGATTCACCTTTACAAAAACTACACAAAGTGAAAAAAAGCACCAGACTAGATTTATTATTAGAACATTTCATAAATCCTGTTCAGTGCAATAAAACAATCTGCACTAACATTCTTTAGCCTCACAGAAAGCATAACTGTATTTCAATTAGCTAGAAACAAAATTAAATTCTTTAATGAGCAGCAATCCATTGTCACAGAATTGGTTTCAGTATGGTCCAACATTAGCAACAATTTTCCTTCCTTCCTTCCTTCCTTCCTTCCTTCCTTCCTTCCTTCCTTCCTTCCTTCCTTCCTTCCTTCCTTCCTTCTCTCCCTCCTTTCAAATTTTCACAATGACAGAAACAAACATGGGAATAGGTAACATTTAAGAAACTGTTTTACTCTAAGTACTCTGAGTCAGGAAATTTTACTGAAGCTTAAGTTGCTTCTCCCTCATGCAGCTCTCTATTGTTTCTTAAACCAATTTCAGAAAACCCAGGCCAATTAACCTGGTTGGTTATTCTTTATTTTCCCATCTGGAAAGCCAGGTCTCTCTGGCTGCCACTTGTATAGGCCAGTTTAACAATATCTGTTTTTCCCCCTTTTAGGGAATATTTTAGGAACTTTTTTTTCCTTTTAGGGTGGATGCTAAGCCTATTAATTTTTTGTTGGTTTGACCCATGTTGTTTGCCATATGATAAATGCATCTGGCTTTTTAAATTGTTTTGTTTTCTTTTTCTTTGTGTGTATTGTAACCCACCCAGAGTTTTCTGGAAATCAAGCAGTTTCCAAACTGAGTAAATGAACAAATAAAACCTGAGATGTTTCTGTAGCTGGGGCTGCTTAGGAGCCATCTTGAGGACCTTGCTCCCATTGAAATGAATTATCAGAAGTATGTTCTGAGCAGGAGTGAGATTCTACTGGTTTGGACTGGTTTGGTAGAACCGGTTGTTACGATTCTCCGTGTTCTGTCGCGGGAAATGAAACACTCACACTCCAGTTGATGTTTTCTCTTTATTTCTTTTCCAGGACTGAGTGCGAGCGAAACCCTGGCAGCCTTTCTTATGCTAGCTGCTCGCGGCTCATCGGCCAATAACAGTACTTTAAACTTCCCGCCGTTGGATCCACAAATTGCGGGTAAGTATGTAAATATAGAACACCCCTCCTCACTTAGTCTAGTCCGACCAATCAGGGCCCCCCTAGGTTATGTAGTTGCGTAAATAGGCGGGGCTCCTATGGGTCCGACTAGACCTGCGCAGGTTAGTCGTGAATTTGCCAGCAGCCGGTGCGGATGGACTTGTTGTTCTTCCCATCTCTTCCCGTGGAACCTCCTGGAAGGTAGAGCCGGCCATGCTGCTCCCACCAGGCCTCGCTTGGCCGGTTGAGTTGGCTAGGACGCTCCCTCCCAGGTTTCTTCTTGGCTGTTCTTCCAGTGCTTGTTCCACGTCGCTCATGATGTTACTCCCTTCGGTTGCAGGTGCGTAGTTGCAAACTTTGACTGGGGCTAGTGTTAGTGGTGGTTGTAAGATTGTTAGGGTATCTTTTATTGTTTGGGGTTGTTCATCCCCCTGTCTTTGGTTTATGCTAGAATGGTCTCCCCCTTCCTGCCTGCTTCTATTTGTATTTTGTTGGTGTGTGTTTGAAGGGTCTCCCCCTTCTCGCCTGTTTATGTTTGTGGGTTGTGGTTGGTCTTTACTTCCCTCGCGGTTTGTGTTTGAAGGGTCTCCCCCTTCTCCTCCTGATCTGTCAGTGTTTGTCTGTAGTGTTCGTGATCTTAGCTGGTCTATGTGTCTCCTCCAGTCCCTATTGTCTTCGGTAACTAGTCTGTAAGACCGGGGTCCCGTTATTTGTGTAATTGTTGCTGGTATCCACAACGGGTCCCCTGAGAAATTTTTTGCATAGACTAAGTCTCCAGTTTTAAATGTTCAGTGTTTGCTGGAGGAATCTGTTGGTTTCTCTGTGCAGTATGTGGGGTGTAATCTATCTAGATGTGATCTTAGTTTCCTGCCCATTAATAATTCTGCTGGGCTTTTGTTAGTTGTTGTGTTTGGTGTCATGTGTTGTATAGCTAACAGTTTGTCTATTTTTTCTTGTATTTCTCCCAGGCCCAATTTCTTAAGTGTGTCCTTTGTATAACGAACCATTCGTTCTGCTCGTCCATTCGCTGCCGGATGTGCTGGCGCTGTTAGTGCATGCCTTATACCCTGGCTATCTAAATACCCTTTGAATGTCGTTGCCGTGAATTGCGGCCCATTATTGGATACTAATATATCAAGTAACCCGTGTGTTGCGAATAGTGTTCTGAGTTTCCTGATTACTGCGTCTGTAGTGGTAGAATGCATGATGCTTACTTCTAGCCAATTTGAGTAAACATCCACAATTATTAAGAATGTATACCCTTTTGTTGGTCCCGCAAAGTCAATATGTATTCTCGACCATGGTCCCTTGGGTATTTCCCATTCTGTAGCTGGTACCTGTGGGGGTGCGGACTGGATTCCTGGCAACATTTACAGTTTGCTACCCAATCCCCTATATTTTTAGCCAAACGTGGCCACCATACATAACTTCTAGCCAACGCTTTCGTTTTAACTATACCCGGATATCCTTCATGTAAAAGTTCCAGTATTCTTTCCCTTAGTTTGTTGGGTATGACTACCCGACCCCCCCAAAGTATGCATCCTTTTAAAAGTGATAGTTCAGTTTGTCTGTTTTTAAAAGGTTTTACAGATTCATCGCCCCCTGACTCAGGCCAGCCCTTGTTTATCCATGTTGTGATTCTATTCAGCATTTTGTCTCTTGTCGTTTCCCTTGCAATGTCTCTGGCTGTTATAAGTAGGTTTGGTAGAGTTTTGATTTGGAGTGTCGATGTGCTCGGTGCGGGGTCATCGTCTCTATCATGTAAAGAGCAACGGCTTAACGCATCAGCATGAGTTATGTTTTTTCCTGGCCGGTAAATTAAATCGTAGTAGTAGGCGGCCAGGAACTCAGGCCATTTAGTCATTCGTGGTGACAAGATGTGGGGTGTTGCTTTATTCCCGACTAGGATTCCCAATAGCGGTTTGTGATCTGTGATTAACGAAAAAGTTCTACCGTATAGGTACTCGTGAAATCGTTTTATTCCTGATATGGCGGCCAGCACTTCTTTATCGAGTTGGCTGTAATTCCTCTCTGCTTTTGAGGGAGTCTTTGAATAAAAGGCTATGCGTGCTTCACTTCCGTCCGGCAAAACGTGGCTGAGTATTGCGCCCACACCGAAAGGTGATGTATCGCAGGTTAATGTTAAGGGAAGTGTTTTGTTGTACTGTATTTCATTGTACTAAACTTGCTGGATGTAATGAGGTTTTTTACTTCTTGGAAGGCTGTGTTTTCCCGCTTCCCCCACTTCCAGGTCACCTCTTTGTCGAGCAATCTATGTAGGGGTTCCGCTACCATCGCTTTCTGCGGCAAGAACACATTATAAAAGTTAATGAGTCCTAAAAACGCCTGTAGCTCTACTTTATTGTTCGGTATGGGTGCCTCCTTAATTGCTCTGACTTTGCTTTCGGTGGGGTGAATGCCATCTTTATCTATGAGATATCCCAGGAATTCTACCCGGTTGGTTACTAATTTGCACTTCTCTTTTTTAACTTTTAGTCCTGCCCCTTTAAATTTAGTTAGGACTTCTCTTAGGCGGTCTTTTAACTGGTCTTTGTCTTTGGCTGCTATTAGTACATTGTCGAAATAGGGTATTACTCCTTTTAACCCTTGTAGGAGGCGTTCCATCAAGCATTGGAATATTCCGGGGGCTATGCTAACCCTGAATTGTAATCGGTTGCATTTAAACGCTCCCCAATGCGTTACAATCGTTTGCGCTTCAATCATTTGGTTATCCACCAGCAGTTGTTGTAGGCTTGGGCCAAGTCCAATTTTGTGAAAATTCTGCCCCCCTTTATGGAATCTAATAAGTGTTGGACTACTGGAACCGGATATGAGCTTTGTTGCAACGCGTGATTTAGGGTTGCCTTATAGTCTCCACAAATTCTTATGGACCCATCTGGTTTAATGGGGGTCACAATAGAGGTTTCCCACTTTGCATGGTCTGTTAGTTCTAGCACCCCCTGTTTTATGAGTTTATCTAACTGTTCATCGATTTTGGGTTTTAAAGTAAAGGGAACACGTCTCGCCTTAAGTCTTATCGGGGCTATGTTAGGATCTAAGCTAAATGAAATTGGGATCCCCCGGTACTTGCCCAGCTCTCCGTTGAATATGTCCTGGAATTCCCTCACGAGGTATTCCTTCCATTCTGTGTCGTTGATTCTGTTTATTCCAGTCACTCCAATCCCTAATGGCGCAAACCATTCCAGTCCCAATAAGCTGGGTCTGTTCCGGTCAACGATGGTTAATGGCAGGATCTCTGTGTGGTCCTTGAAGTTAACTTTAAAATGTCCTACCCCCACCATGGGAATTTTGTTTCCCTGGTAGTCCTTAAGTGTTAGTTCTTGTGCCTCTAGTTCTTCCTGTTGTATATCAGAGATTAATTTTTTTATGGTCTCCCATGATACCATGGAGAGGTATGAACCAGAATCCACTTCCATCTCACATTTCCTTCCTTCGATTTCTACTTGTATGTGGACTTTCCTCGCATTTCTTGCGTTTGAATGTGCAATAGTCACGGTTTGGTGTGTCTCTTCTTTCCTATATGTTGTTTCTTTGTCTCTCTTGTTCCTACTCTCGTGGCTCCAACGGCTCCTGGATTTTCTATCTTTCTCTTTGTCCCTCTGTGGTGGGCTCCATCTCCGTCGGGGGCTGTAATTGTTCCTGGAGCGGCATGCCCTTGCTATGTATCCCCTTCGATAACATTTTCTGCAGATTGCGTCGCTGAAGCGGCACTCTGAGTGTGGATGGTTTCCCCCGCATCTAGCGCACTCAAATTCAGGCTTTCTCCTGCTCCACTCCCTTCTGTTTTCCGCCAATCGGAGGTGGTATACCTCTTCTTCGTCATCTTCCTCGCTTCCGGTCACTGATTCGATGTCCTCGTGGTGCGTGGTGGTTGTGTCTTTGTCCACCTCTGGTTTTTGGAACTCTTTGCTGTTATTTCCGGCTGTTTTATTTATCTTTTTCATCGTTGCGGCTGATCTGTGGGTAGCTTCTGTGGCAGTGGCTTCTTCTATTGCTTCTTTTACAGTGATTTTAGGTCGGGTTAACAATCGGCCTTGTAATGTGAAGTCCTTTAGCCCGAGAACCACGCGGTCCCTCAGTGCCTCATCGAAGTTGAGGAAATCGCATGCTCTGCTGATGTCCTGGAGTGCTGCCACAAAATCGGTGATGCTTTCGTTCTCCTGTTGGTTCCTCAAATAGAATTCATGTCTTTTTATTAGGCTCGACATGGTTGGTGCATAATGGGCTCTTAGGAGCTTCTCCAGTTCTGGCCACGTCATGGTTTTAACGTCCATGGGTGCCGCCAGTGCCTTTGCCATCCGGAATACTGCGGGTCTGCAATGGGTCAGGAAAACAGCTCTTTTCCTGTGTTCTAAAACTCCGTTTAGATTGCTGCTCTCCAGGAACATTGGGAATTGGTCGACGCAAGATTGCCATTCTTCTGTGGCCAGATTGAATTGCACGGGTGGTGAGTTGCTTCCAGACATCGTGCCTCGGTCAGACTTCGTAACCATGTGCTCAACTGGATTCCTTTGTCTCAGATCCTACCTTCGTCGCCAGTGTTCTGTCACGGGAAATGAGACACTCGCACTCCAGTTGATGTTTTCTCTTTATTTCTTTTCCAGGACTGAGTGCGAGCAAAACCGCGGCAGCCTTTCTCATGCCGGCTGCTCGCGGCTCGTCGGCCAATGACAGTACTTTAAACTTCCCGCCATTGGATCCACCAATTGCGGGTAAGTATGTAAATATAGAACACTCCGTAGTTTGGAGAACTGGTAAATCAGGCCTCTGGCTGGCCCCACCCCTCTCCACCCATTTCTCCGTTCCCTGCCTAGTCAGTCCCTATCGTGCATGCATGACATCACATGCACGATAGGGACTGACTAGGCAGGGAACATTGCGTGACATTGCTGCCTGCAGCCTGCTTTGTGCACCTGCCAGGCCAGCCATTGCTAACCTCCTTCCACTGCGGCCCTGTGTGAACTGATCTCTCTGGGTGAGTGAGACTCTACCACTGCTGGTTCGCTTTCCCCCCACTTGCCTTTTGCCACCGCTGCCAGTTACCTTTCACCCCCACTTGCCTTTTGCCACTGCCACTAGTTGCCTTTCTCCTACCACTTGCCTTCCACCGGGGAATACGTGAAGTGGCTTGTATAGGCTCCGGCCAGGTCAGTGGCTGCTTTGCTCACTTGCTGCTCTTGCTGGGAGAACAAGAGAGTTTCCCAGGACAGCGAAAAGCTTGCAAGTCCCCCACCCATCGGAAATGGCTCCTGAGCAGCAGAGAAGCAGCCAGGTTGAATCCTGTTTCTCTCTGCTGCTCAGGAGCCATTTCTAATGGGAGGGGGACTTGCAAGCTTTTTGCTGTCCTGGGGAACTCTCTTGCTCTCCTAGCAAGAACAGCAGGAAGGAACACACAAAGAGCCTCCTGTCAGCAAGGTTCCCCTTGATTGAGTCTGGGACAGCTGACGGCGGCTGTAGGGAGCAGAGCTTGGAAGCCCCAATGCACCATGTGTGCAGCCGCATGGATGGCGGGGGGAAGAGCTGGTCTCGGAAGTCCCGACACCATCAGAATCACCATTGCCTTCCTTGCTGCCATCGCCATTGCCACCTTGCTGCCTCCCCCACCCCCCACAGGTAGGTGAGCATGAACCCTGTGATGTGTGATCAATCACCTCAATTGCTGCTCCCACTGACTTTTCTCCACACCAAGGGTGGAGGTGAGAAAGAGAGAGCAGCCCTCTTGGCATGAAGAAAAGTCATGCATCTCCCCATATGCCTCTCTCAGTGAGCAGCCTCTTGCAGCACCTTTAAACTTAGCACACTTTACAAATAAGGAGGAGGGACGAGGCTGCTCACGGAGAAAGGAATATGGGGAGATGTGTGACTTTTCTCTGTGTTGAGCTGCTCTCGCCAGTGGCTTCAGATTGTTTTTCCCAGCTAAGACTAGATTATCAAGGAAGAGAAAATAACATGCAGCAGATGCCTAGCAAAATTTAGTATTACTGCAGATTGGCTGTTTACATTGAAATCAGGTGCAAGATAGTGATGGTAGGTAAATTATTAGGCAGTTTAGTTTGGTATTTATTTCAGTAGGCTGATTTTAGAAAACTAAACAGGATCATACCTGCTAAGTACTTGGCTGGGAAGTCAACATAAAATAGGGTGTGGGGAGGAATGGGTTTGGGAAGGAAAGAAGGAAGATAGGATAAGATAACTTTTATTGTCATTTTTTTTAGTGTAAGTTCACCGATACACATTAAAAGTAATATATATATATATATATATATATATATATATATATATATACACACATACACATACATTACACACATATACACATGCTACACACACACACACACACGCGCGCGCACTCATTGCCCATTTTGAATACATAGCGGAAAGAAAGAAAGAGTATTGGATTCATATGCACAAATGTGTGTGAAAAAAGCTGCAAAGAAATAGGATTATAAAAAACAGATTCCAATCTTAGCAATTATAGATGAGAGAGAGAAAGAGAGATGAGAAACAGAGAGAAAGAAAGAGAGAGAGATAAGAGAGAGAAAGATGAGAAAGAGAGAGGGAGAAAGAAAGACGCAGAAAGAGAGATACCTGTTTAAAAGAAAATAGAAAAATGGCTCTTTGAGTGTTTAAGGTTGCAGACCCCTGGGTTACGCAAACACCATGGTCATTAAGTGAACCTTGTGGTCATTAAGCAAACACTGGTTTTTTAACAAGTCCATTTTCCCCAATGGGCATTTTTAACTGGAAACCAGAAGGAATTGTTGGAAACTGGCAAAAAAACATAGAAAACCTGTCACAAGACTGTATGGGATGCTGTAACTGCTCATAAGTGTGTGTGTGTGCGCGCACGCGCATGTGTGTATGTTCATGGCTGTCAAAACACCAAAAACAGGTCAAGTAGCTCTGGGGAGGTCAGTCGTAAATTAGAACACTTGCTAAGCAACTGGCCATTAAAATGAGGACCACTTATATTTGGTTTGCCAATCACATGACCACCTAGCCATGTCCACCCCAGTCAATCAACCACCTAGCCACATCCAGCCAGTCACATGACCACTAAGCCATACCCACAAATTAGGCCATGCCCATAAAACCAGTTGTTAAGAAATTTGAATCCCACCCCTGGTTCTGAGTTTCGGCATTACAGTTTTTGAGAAAAGAGCAGAACACAATCAGCTCAAGGAGAAATGAAGTACGAGTTCAACCAGTATGCTCCCTTCCTAAAGAGCTAAGAGCAAGTCTACTGTCAAGCAGAATCTACAGTTAAATGGAGTGCTTCTACAAATTAAGAGGATCAACATTAACAGAGGAAAATAGAGCATTCTCAATTCTTGGAGACAGCTGTAAATCCCTGCTACAGTATATGAATATACATACAGTATATGAATAAATAAAAGGATGTATCAGTCTTCCTTATCTTGGGCACTCCAACTGTATATTCTATCATCTCAAACAGATGTCTTCAGATTACATTTCTCATCATCTCCAACCTCCATAATCTTGTGGAAATTGAATTCCTGTATAGTAGGAGGACACCTGCTTGAAAAAGATTATCATAGATGCTTCTTTAGCTTCTAATACTGCTGACATTGTTTTATAGTTCTGATGAATTTTTTCAGTAAAACACATGGTGATAATGACTTGAAGTCCTACTCATTTTGGAAGCAGCAAAATCCGGGTTTGTCAGGAATCCAATTTTGGACAAGATAAAAGAGGGAGAACAAAATCCTGTAGAATTTGGTATATTAACTGGAACTGAATATGGTGTCCTAAATCATACTGCTTCTTGTTGTGACATGGATAAGAATTCTATTTCTTTTTAAGGGTAGTCATGCATTATGAAGATGAAATTTGTTAAGTTTTACTGAAAATCAAAATTTCTTAGGATTGTAGACCTTCCTATGAGGATTGCATTTACCATAAAAACAACGAACAGCTTTGTCTCCTTTAAGCTCTAAATCAAATCTTCATCAGTTGATCAGACTAGTCAAAAAGGAAGAGGTCAGATTCAAAATTATGTTAAATGCACAGCCTTCAGTGGTCTCCCTGAATTATTGCTTTTGTCACAAATAAATGTGTGAGGCTCTGACTTGGAATATTGTTGTATGGAGGGAAGTGTTGGGAAGAAAATGCCTCCTGATGAGGATTCTTCCAGCCAGGAAAAAACACTTTGAAGAATAAATGGAGTAACGAAGCAGAACTGCCGGAAAGAGGTCTTTTAATGGCAAGAAACCAAGACGAATAACATTCAGCAAAATTTCTTGGCTAGCTAGAAAGACTGATATTCAAACATGATTGTTATATACACTTAGAGTTTTTGTTTAAAACTGGTTTTTGGTGACGTTTAATTCTGTGCTTGGTGATGTTTAATCCTGTGTTTATTGATAAGATAGTTTTGTCTGGAAGAAGGAAGGTTAATCTCTGTTCCTGAAAGGAAGCAAGGTGTAGAAATCTAATTTCTGTGTCTATTTGTTCTGGTAATTGGTCTAACAAGCAACAGCAACTATGTTTGCTCTTTTGCTACATTCTAATGCTAATTGTGTTTTTTGTAGTGAGGTGAGCTTGCCTGAGGTATGAGTTCTGCCAATGAACCAGAGAGGGCTTTTTTTTCCCTTTATGATTTAATTATTTGTACTGTGTTTGGATTATTTGTTGTCTCATGGTTTCTTCTTCTACCTGGGGAGGGGGGGGCCTTTCCTTCAGAAGTTTAAAAATTTACCTACTAGTTACTTCTTTCTTGAAAACATTGATTAAAAAGACACTGGGTTTTTTTTTTTTAAAAAAAACAATGATTAAAAAGACATGCTGGTGGGATAGGGTGATAATTTTCAGAGGGGTGCAATT
Source organism: Bungarus multicinctus (assembly GCA_023653725.1). NCBI lineage: Eukaryota > Metazoa > Chordata > Lepidosauria > Squamata > Elapidae > Bungarus > Bungarus multicinctus. The sequence goes on along the minus strand of CM042838.1, from coordinate 95,224,895 downwards.
ATTTAGTATTTTCAACCTCCCTTCCCTATGCACTCTGCCCTGATTTAGCCCAGGACTTTTCATAGTTACATGTGGAAAAGTATGGTATGTGTATGAACCATAATGTGAACATAAGGGGAGGGAGGAATAAGCATTGTATCAGCACAAAAGGATAACATTCAACTGTGCAGAAAGCCAGCCTGAGGTACTAACTGAATCTTTAAAGCATTTTTTGGCCCATCTAGAGCTCAGTAAGAAAGCAGTTGAACCCCTGGGCTCAAATAGATTTGGCCCTGTTCTGTCTTCTTATAGATATTGACATTCTGTTTTCCAAAGCTTGGTCTTCAAAAGCAACATCTATATAGAAACCTCTGGTTCAGGCTTAATATAGAAAAGAAGCTTCCCAGGCAGGCAACAGACAAATTGCTTATGCACCTGCCGTGTGCAATTATGTGGCCAGGATAGAGACAAAGATGGGCCCAGTCCTCTTTGACTCCAGCTGCTAAGCTATGTGGCTTTTTATCCTGAAACTGATTCATCTAAGTGTAGCAAAGATTCCTATTAGTGCAAACTGGTTCCATTCTTAAGAGGCATTTCTTTTAGTACAGTCCTGGAGAGAGAAGCTTTTAGAAGCCATCAGGGTGTTTCAAAACATAATTTAAAAACCATGGCCTAAATGTCAGTCAAATTCAAGCACATGACCTACTTCTTCTAGCATAGAAGGTTTACGTATAAAGGAGAGCAGGATTCTGGATCCAGTGCAAGAAGCAAATTTCTTTGCTAGTCAAATTTCACTGGTTTTCAAGCCACAGATTTCCATTAAATTAAATGAAGAAATAAGCAAAATAGATAACTGCACAGACACAAAAAAAATATGGTGATTTGAAATTTGCCCAGTTCCATTAAGTGCTCCCCTCGCCCGAGTATGATGTTTATCAGTGCAATTTTACTGTCCTCTCCATGGCCACTTATTCCAATTATAAGGAATAATTTCCCATAGGGAAATAAGAAGTCCTTATTTTATAATAAGCAAGCACTGAATATAGGCAGTTTATAAGCTGCCATGTGATAGAAGAATGAGGCTTTAATTGCAGGATTTAAATTAACAGCCAGTAAGTGGAGCTAACGCTCTTTGAGAGCTATTTGTATATGGAAAAAAAATTACAGTGATAATGGAATATTTTCCTCCATCTTGTCTTTAACTGTATTTATCTAATTGTTTTGGGTGCATAACTGCATAATTTTTACAACATGGCATGTTCAATGGCGTCTTTAAGAGATAGAGAAGAGAGAGTGAGTAAGAAGATTGGCACAACTTGGGCAGCAGTGCACTTTTGTATAATTGTGATCTCTAAATTTGTGCATAAACTTCATTGTGGGATAAGAGGGTGGGCCTTGTCACGGATTGGTAACTGGTTAAAGAACAGCAAAGATGGGCAGTTCCTACAATCAGATGTAATATGTAAATGCTTCAAAGATTTTGTATAATAGCTTGCTCTTAAATAAACTGGTCTTTAGAGTAGGAATAAGGAAGGAAATAGCCAAGTTTGTTTATGGTATCAAATTAGTGAGAGTGCTTAACAGCAAAAATGAATTGTGAAAAACACCAACAAGGTCTTTCCAAACTAGATGAATAGATAATAAAATGCCAAATGGTCCAGTATAAGGAAGTATAAAGTGATGCACATTAGAGCAAAATGAATTGTAATTTCCAATATGCAGATGGTGTTTTGAGATGCATGGTGGTGAATGAAAAATACTGGGGAAAACGTGTGTAAATGTAACAAAGTTATCTGTGCATATTTGCCATAAACATATATATCGTGTAATATCTAGAAGGATTTAGACGTTTCTGCGAGCTGTGTAATTCCTGCATGTATTGTAAAACCAGGCTATCTCACTTTTAAATCTCCTCAGGATGAAGAGAGAGATCCAGAATAAGTACATAATAATATGGCTATGAGGGAAATTCTACTCAACAAGGAAGAAATTTAGGAGTGGGATTTAAAAATCCCAGCAACCAGTTCTCTGCTGGGTGGGTGTGGCCTACTGGAACTACCGGAGGCTCATTTTTTGCCCTCCCCAGGCTCCGGAGGTTTTCCTTGGGTCTCAGGGAGGGCGAAAACAGCCTCTCCTCTGGAGGGCTCTCCAGAAGCCAGAAACAGGTCCATTTCTGGATTTCTAGACCTTCCAGGAGGGCCGTTTTTCGCCTTCCCCAGGCTCCAGAGCAGACGTGTTATTCAGCCAGTTCTGACAGGTTCTGGAGAACTGGTAGCATAAATTTTGAGTAGTTCAGAGAACCAGTAAATACCACTTCTGGTTGGCCACTCCCCCATCCATTCTCTACCTCTTGAGTCCCAGCTGATTAGAGTCCCAGCTGATCAGCTGCATCTTCTTTTGTTGCCCTGCACAGGAGAATGGAGTTAGTAGGATGGGGAAGGAATGGGGATTTTACAGTGTCATTCTTCTGGAGTGGAGTGGAAATAGAGATTTTGCAGTATATCCTTCCCCTGGAGTGGTGTGGAAATGGGGATTTTACAGTATCTTTCCCTTATCACGCCCACAAGCCATGTCTCCCAAGCCACGCCACACCCACCAAGCCACGCCCACAGAACAGGTAGTCAATTTTTTTGAATACTACCACTGTACCAGAGGCTTCCCTCAAGACTCTGGGAGGGCAAAAATAGCCTCCCCTGGGCTCCAGGGGCCCTCTAGAAGCCAAAAACTGGCCCATTTCTGGACTTCTGGAACTTCTGAGGGGCCTGTTTTTCACCCTCTCAGAGCCTCCATCCAAAGCAAGCTGTGTGGAGACTCCTGGGAGGGGAGGGGCGGGGTGGGCGGAACCAGTTGGTCAGTTGAACTACCGGTTCGGTGAACCAGATGTAAATTTAACATCCAGTTTGCCCGACCAGTCCGAACCGGCTGAATTCCACCCCTGGGTCTACATGATAGGATCTCAACTCTGAACAGAGTTATTGCTTATAATGTATTTAAAGCTTAAGCAATTCTAACTGTGTTCTTTCTTGGAGACTTCCTTCTAGGGTAAAGTATACTTTTAAATTCTTTTATTACATAATAAGTTTAGACATAATACCTTCACACTTTTCAGATGCAACCCTTTTTGCTGCATCTGATTTCAAACTGCTGGACAAGAATCCTATTATTCCATGGTAATACATATTGTTATAAGCAAATGACTGATTACCTACAAATATAAAACATACACTTGTGCATTTTTAGTTTATATATATATATATATATATTATATATATATTATATATATATATATATATATATATATATATATATATGTGTGTGTGTAAGGCTTTTTAAGCTGATAATTTTTTAAATAATAAATAAGGGAGACTAGTATAGATCTATTTCGAGCTAGTTAGCTCTCTTCAGCTAGCCATACCCTTACTGGGATTCGAACCAGGGAAGTATTACATGTGAGGCAGTTGTAATTGCCACTACACCACTGGCTCTCTCCTTATCAGCTCAGGCAGGGGAATAAGTATATACTTTGTATTACAACACCCTGTTAAGCCCCAATTAAGGGAGAAAGCATACTGCTTTCTTTTCTGTCTTTCGGCTCATCACCAGAGACCATACCGACAGAAAGCTATTTGTTTCGTTGCCTTTTGTTTACATGTGTGTAAGGTTTTTTAAGCTGATAATTTTTTAAATAATAAATAAGGGAGACTAGTATAGATCTATTTCGAGCTAGTTAGCTCTCTTCAGCTAGCCATACCCTTACTGGGATTCGAACCAGGGAAGTATTACATGTGAGGCAGTTGTAATTGCCACTACACCACTGGCTCTCTCCTTATCAGCTCAGGCAGGGGAATAAGTATATACTTTGTATTACAACACCCTGTTAAGCCCCAATTAAGGGAGAAAGCATACTGCTTTCTTTTCTGTCTTTTGGCTCATCACCAGAGACCATACCGACAGAAAGCTATTTGTTTCGTTGCCTTTTGTTTACATGTGTGTAAGGTTTTTTAAGCTGATAATTTTTTAAATAATAAATAAGGGAGACTAGTATAGATCTATTTCGAGCTAGTTAGCTCTCTTCAGCTAGCCATACCCTTACTGGGATTCGAACCAGGGAAGTATTACATGTGAGGCAGTTGTAATTGCCACTACACCACTGGCTCTCTCCTTATCAGCTCAGGCAGGGGAATAAGTATATACTTTGTATTACAACACCCTGTTAAGCCCCAATTAAGGGAGAAAGCATACTGCTTTCTTTTCTGTCTTTTGGCTCATCACCAGAGACCATACCGACAGAAAGCTATTTGTTTCGTTGCCTTTTGTTTACATGTGTGTAAGGTTTTTTAAGCTGATAATTTTTTAAATAATAAATAAGGGAGACTAGTATAGATCTATTTCGAGCTAGTTAGCTCTCTTCAGCTAGCCATACCCTTACTGGGATTCGAACCAGGGAAGTATTACATGTGAGGCAGTTGTAATTGCCACTACACCACTGGCTCTCTCCTTATCAGCTCAGGCAGGGGAATAAGTATATACTTTGTATTACAACACCCTGTTAAGCCCCAATTAAGGGAGAAAGCATACTGCTTTCTTTTCTGTCTTTCGGCTCATCACCAGAGACCATACCGACAGAAAGCTATTTGTTTCGTTGCCTTTTGTTTACATGTGTGTAAGGATGTGTTCTGTTCCGGTGGGAACACAAGAAACTACCACCACACTTCCACGTAGAAAGCAGACTCACACCCACATAGAAGATGAAACACGACCACGGACAAGAAGCCATACCACAGCTGCATCACTACCCACTTCAACCCCCCCCCAACCCATACATGAAGGGAACTGACGCCCACCATGAAGATGTGCCATGACCATGAACGCGAAGCCAAACAATAGGATCACAGCTCACCAGCTCAAATCACCCAGCAACTAAGACTAACCTGAGTACAACCAAACCCCCACCAGAACAGAACACACCCCCAGCCAATCAGAACACAGCCAACTCCCCACCCAATCAGAACACAGCCAAGCCCCCACCCAATCAAGTTACACGCCCACTAGCAGTTAGAAGGAAGAAGCAGCTGCAAGCTCACATTACTCCGAGAAGCACAAGGCCGAAGACACAAGCCTGAAGATGATGAATGAGACTTCATCAGGATAGAGCCAGTGGTCTAGTGGCAATTACAACTGCCTCACATGTAATACTTCCCTGGTTCAAATCCCAGTAAGGGTATGGCTAGCTGAAGAGAGCTAACTAGCTCGAAATAGATCTATCCTCGTCTCCCTTATTTAATTATTTATCAGCTCAAAACTTTACACACACACACACACACACACACACACACACACACACATATAGAGAGAGATACATACAAATTAGATACACATGCACACACACACAATCAATATAAGAATCCCTAGTTGTTCACTAAAGTGGAAATGTCTAATGGTTGGAAAATGTAAGTATAATCTCTGCCTGACAATTGAGAAGTCTGTTTGCTCTGCCAAGGCATTTTAACAAAGGGCTTTGGCTCCTGTTTCACTGAGTTTGGATACCCCATTAGCTGATTCAGATGCATTTGTTTCAAATTTCCAGGGTACAGAATTATTTGTGCACAATGTGAAGAATTAGGGCTGTGATTCAAAGTCCTATTTGAGTTGTATGTCTAAAGAGAAAATGTACATGTGGAACAAAGACAGTCTAGATATTATATTAATGAGGTACTTTTGTAGGCAGTAGGCCACATAGGCAGCCTGATAGACTTATGGCTACAACCACTGCACTATTTATCTTGGTTCAAGTTTACCCTCAATAGTGGAAACTCATTGGGTTACTTTGGGAAGGTACTATCAACTCAATCTGCCACCTAGGTTCAGGTATGTATATGCTCATCATGCAAATTAGACTCACATGTATTTTTCACATTCTATAATTATTGTATGAAAAAGGAAATGTCAAGAGACAGAAAAACAAAAAATGTTATATAAATGAGCAAGTCCTCTTCACAGATTTAAAAAACACCTAGTCCAGAAGAACTTCTATTCAAATGAACCTTTTAAACCAAGATCCCCATCTCCTGGGCTGTGGCCCAGTACCAGGCCTTGACCCTTTCAGAACTGGGCTGCAAAAATGGTGGGTGATTGTGCCATGCATCACCATTAGCTGATTCAGATGCATTTGTTTCAAATTTCCAGGGTACAGAATTATTTGTGCACAATGTGAAGAATTAGGGCTCTGATTCAAAGTCCTATTTGAGTTGTATGTCTAAAGAGAAAATGTACATGTGGAACAAAGACAGTCTAGATATTATATTAATGAGGTACTTTTGTAGGCAGTAGGCCACATAGGCAGCCTGATAGACTTATGGCTACAACCACTGCACTATTTATCTTGGTTCAAGTTTACCCTCAATAGTGGAAACTCATTGGGTTACTTTGGGAAGGTACTATCAACTCAATCTGCCACCTAGGCTCAGGTATGTATATGCTCATCATGCAAATTAGACTCACATGTATTTTTCACATTCTATAATTATTGTATGAAAAACGAAATGTCAAGAGACGGAAAAACAAAAAATGTTATATAAATGAGCAAGTCCTCTTCACAGATTTAAAAAACACCTAGTCCAGAAGAACTTCTATTCAAATGAACCTTTTAAACCAAGATCCCCATCTCCTGGGCTGTGGCCCAGTACCAGGCCTTGACCCTTTCAGAACTGGGCTGCAAAAATGGTGGGTGATTGTGCCATGCATCACCATTCACTGAGCAGTGGGAGAGCACATACGTGTGCACCAGTGATTGGATTCAAAATTTTTTACTACCAGTTCTGTGGGCATGGCTTGTTGGGCATGGCAGGGGAAGGATACAGTAAAATCTCCAGCCAGAGATGGTATTTGCCAGTTCTCCGAACTATTCAAAATTTCCACTACCAGTTCTCCAGAACTGGACAGAACCTGCTGAATACCATCTCTGGTGTGCGCTCCATTTGCCCGAGTGGCAGGTGAAACCTTCTCCTCTCCCAGCCTCTCCGCAAAGGTGAAAAGGTTGGTGAACTCTGTTTTAAGGGGTGTTTTGCAAGAGCATAGATGAGCCAATGATTCCATTTTTATATATCTATCTCTGTATAAAATTGAAACATTGCAGCCCTTGCTTCATCTCTCAGATATCCTTCATTAAACAACAGTGCAAAGACTCTTTCCATCCTCTTCCTCCCAATTATTTTGACAAGGTTAATTTGTAGAAGATTAGTTTGATCTTTTTTTTGCCATGAAACAGAAATAGAGTAATATAAAGCACAAAAACTACTGAATTCTTTTAAGATAACTAACCAATATAATTAGCATTGGTATCCAATAGATTGGTGAGCTGCAATATAAGATATAAATAGGAATTAAGAATAATAATATGCCTCTCTCTTTCAATTTCATTTATAACTGTAAATGTAATACTAATTTGAATGATATTCATATTTTGTGGCTGTACAAACACATAGAGTTTTGTTTAAATATTGAACTACTCAGAAATTTATTATTTCTCTATTTATCTAAGCAATGTAGACTCAGTTAAAATTTCTGCTTCTAGTTTATAGGTAATGCTGTAAACAAATGGGCATTTAAATTATTCTGGGATTCCAGGATGAATGTTGACCTAATTTTTGCAGCCAAATTATGGACCATTCTATAACCACTTCAGAATGGAAGAGTGACCTTCATATAAAATGGTTCTTGTTTGTGAATCACTATCAAGACAGAAAAACATTTATAAACAATGTTTTGACATGCTAATTTCTACTGCATACAGGCTTCTACTCATGTATTTAAAACAATTTTTTTTCATGATGTGGTACAATCATAGAAAGTTATAGTTGGTGATTCTATATAGAATATAAATCAGGCCTGAAAGAGGTTTGTAGCACTCCAAAAGTTTTGTAGTATAAGTTTTACTTTATAAAACCCAGATCAACAATCAAGTTATTTAATAAACATGTTCTTTCCCCCACGTCCCTCATCCTATTATAGCTTTAGACTCCTGAGATAGCAACTGTATAAATGCTGGTCCCTTCCCATCTTCATCTTACATAAGAATTGTTTATGAGCTACTGAAGCATTCCTTAACCTTTCCCTGTTAATGAAATGTAATTTGTGTTAAAAGGTTTTGATCACCATATTAGCAAAGGCAGCTGGAATATTGTCTGCCATGCTTAATAATAAGGAAATTGGAGCTGGCATAATGTGGAATATATTTATAATCAGAGATCATCATTGCATGGTTTTCTGAATATATCTGTTTCTAATTTCCATACCAGCCAATACTCTCCGCTGAATGAAGGCAAATATAAGCGTTCCAGGATTCTGGTGCCCCACATATGTGTACCACGTTCTGGTGAGAGAGAAGTTCCTCAAGGATGGGCTCAGGGGTGGGATTCCACCAGTTTGGACCAGTTCTATAGAACCGGTTGTTATGATTCTGCACAGTTTGGAGAACTGGCAAATTGTGCCCCTGGCTGGCCCTGTCCCTCCCCTCCCAGTCAGTCCTTACCATGCAGGCGTGACATCGCACACCTGCCTGACATTGCTGACTGCATTGTACCCCACCCAGTCATTCCTTAAGATATTTCTTTTTTTCTCCTCCCAACGACCAACTGTTTTGATGATCAGCTATGCCGGAATCCCCCTCGCGGTCTTACTGCTTTGCTAGGAGGCATCCCTGAGGCCTAGGAGGCAAAGGGGCACAGGGGCTGGTGCCCCCCCCTGCTCCATTTTTTGCCTTTCTGGGCCTCAGGGTAGCTTCCTGGGAGAAAAAATGCCAACCCCCCCCAGGTGACTGGGTGGGTATGGCTTCCTTTTCTTTTTTGCATCACCCCCTGCGCTCCCTTTGTGGGCCTCAGGGTATCTTCCTGGGAGAAAAAATGCCAACCCCCAGGAGACTTCCCTGAGGCCCAGGAGGCTCCAAAATGGATCATGGTGTGTGTGTGTGTGTGTGTGTACTGTGCTCTGTTTTTTGCCTTCCTGGGCATCAGGGAAGCTTCCCGGGAGGAAAAACTCCCTCCAGGAGGCTTCCCTGAGGCCCAGGAGGCCCACAAATGGAGTGCAGGCGGTGATGCAAAAAAGAAAAGGAAGCCATACCCACCCAGTCACATGGCCACACCCACCTAGCTATGCCCACCTAGTTATGTCCACGGAACCAATTGTAAAAAAATTTGAATCCCACCCCTGGATGGATTCCAGCATGATTCTCTAAGCTCAGAAGACTAAACCTCTGGACCCAGTGATCAATCCATATTGGATCCTGCAAAATTCTCAGTGTTCTTGCTTTCATCATGACATATGTAAACATAAAACTAGAAGCTATTTCCCTATATCAAACTCTCCTTGTGTCCATTTCTTCTTGAAATAATAGCTACATCCATTCTGTTTGGAGTAGCTTCAGAAGATACAAGTAATTGTGTTATGAATACAAAAGAACTGAAGCTTTCTTTGAGTTTTGCTTTATTCTTCCTCTTGTTTAGTAATTCATTAGTGGAAATATATCCTAGAATTCTTCTTCAACATAATTCAGTTCTGAGAAGAAGTTTCATAGGATTTCTTTGAAAGGAAAAAAGAGAACAAATTCAGTATTAAACATGTGATATGCTTGCTATAATACAAGCCATACTTTTAGTATTTATATTCAGTCTTTGGGGGTTTGGTGGAATGACCGGTTATGTGGCACATTGAAATGCATAATAATGGATTTCATGACATCTTTGACTCTTCATTCTTGGCCACAAAGAATAGCTTGTAAACCATCTGCAGGGAAAAAAAGATTAAAGAAGAAGAATGAATGTTAAAAGTATAATAGTTGTGGCCCTTTCTAGATCGGGACGCCTTACGCACGGTCACTCATGCCCTTGTCACCTCTCGCCTGGATTACTGTAATGCTCTCTACATGGGGCTCCCTGCGGGGAGCACCCGGAGACTCCAACTGGTGCAAAATGCGGCCGCGTGGGTGATCATGGGGGCGTCGCGAAGCTCCCATGTGACGCCTCTCCTGCGCGAGCTGCATTGGTTGCCGGTGGCTTTCCGGGTTCGCTTTAAGGTCCTGGTTCTGACCTTTAAAGCGATCCATGGCATTGGGCCAGGCTACCTGCAGGACCGCGTTCTGCCGGTGATCTCCAACAGACCTGTGCGTTCCCACAGGGAGGGCCTTCTCCGGGTGCCGTCGGCCTCTATGTGTCGTCTGGCATCCCCCAGGAGTAGGGCCTTCTCTGTGGGGGCCCCCGCCCTCTGGAATAGTCTGCCCCCAGAGATACGCACCAACACGGACCTGAGAGCCTTCAGACGGGCGTTAAAAACTTGGCTCTTTGAGCAGGCTGGCCTAGGCTGACATAAGATTTTAATTTTATCTCTCGTTTTTAATTGGTTCCAAATATTTGGGGTTTTAATTATTTTATGGGGGGGGGTAAACTTTTTAAAATTTAAACAGCCTAAATTATTTAATTCGTTTTAATTTTTGTACTGTGTATTGGGGTTATGATCGGCTGTGCACTGCCCTGAGTCCTTCGGGAGAAGGACGGTATATAAGTATTTAAATAAATAAAATAAATAAAAATAGGTGAGCATAATACAGTATATATAACTGATCATTTAGAATGTTGAAAAGACCCATTTTCATTAATACTTAGAACAGTTCTAACTAGGAAACATTCAAGAAGATATTTAGTATCAACTATTATGATTAAGTTCTATATCAGGATCACTTATCCTTTTCAGTGGGATTTATAACCTTTACTCACTTCTATAATCATTTTAGAGCAAATACAGATGTAAATGTATGAACCAGTTTTTTCCCCCCAGTGAAGTTATTTTTTTACTATTCCATTAATAAAATTAAGCATGAATTCTGATAGAATTCTTCACATGAATAAATCATGTATTGCTGCACAATATAAATAAAATAAAACCCAAATTTTAAGTATTCATTTGAATATTATGAGGACTTTCTCTTTAACTTGCACGGGGTGTAGGGCGGTGGGCATAGATTGTTTATATCCTCTTAGAAAAATATTTGGCCTGTGTGTGTGTGTTTGTGTGATGAGACAGAATTGTTTCAAAGTTTATTTTGCTTGTTAACCATTAATTTCTTAAACAATTATAGGTTTTAAGATACAAAGTAATTATATATAACTTATCACCAACAAAACCCCAGCAGCACGCAAATAAAACATAAATATAAGCTATCCAAATCTTTTAATTTTATGTTTAACACAGACAATTAGTACAAGCAATTACAGACAATTATTACTTCAGTAATGTATTACAATTTTATAATCTCTATAATCTAGAATTCTTTACAAGTTCTTTTTTTTTGCAATAATTTTTTTATTTTTACCTTTTAAAAACATCTCTTTCAGTGAACAATGTGGTTCCAGGTTTTTAAACTTCAGTACAAACATGACGTTTATCTTTGACATTCAATCCTATATCATATTATTACTTCAATATTTTCATATCTTGTTTTATAATCTAACATTCTTATTTTTTATTCTAAATTTATTATACCTTTATGCTTTTATCTATCACATTTGCAGTTTTATCACATACTTTTATTTTGTTGTACAGTAAGTTACATCTTAAATCTTATAATTCTGAAAGCTTTCACCCTTTAATTACCAATTAGAGTGTGCCACCCCTATATTTTATATATCCCTCAATTTATTCCCCTTTAATCCATAATATAATAACTTTATAATAATCACATTCTGGTTTGATAACAATAATCTCCTAACTACTCTCTCTCTCTCCCTCTCCCTCCCTCCCTCCCTCTCTCTCTCTCTCTCACACACACACACATTAAGCTAGATTCTGCATAGTATTCCTTCCCTCATACTTTCTAAATCATTTATTATTTCAAATACATTGATATTTAATTGATTATAGAAACTGACATTAATCTTTTCATTATAATCCTCATAGTTCATTTTAAATGTATTCTTTGTTTTGTAGCATTCTTTTATCATGACTTCCAATTTTCACATTTATTTCAATTGTATCCATATATAATATAACAATTTTTCTTTAAGTTTTTTCCAAGCATCATCAAATAATCCAATATCCATAAGTTTAAATTTGTGTCAAAATCATCAAACCCAAAGTAATTTCTTCATGTTTTTTCCTTTTATCTTAATATTCTGTGTTTTCATTTTTCAGGGGGGTAGCACAGATTGAAGCCGTACACGATTGCAGATTTCAATCCATACACGATAGAAATGCCACTAGAAGTCAAATTCCTTACAAGTTCTGATGTATAAATTGAATTAATTTATATTCATTGTTGTAAAGGAAGAAAAAGAAAACTCTGGGAAAGAGCTTAATACATGATTGTATTCCAATTCTCTTACCTCCCTCTTATCAAGTGTTTTCCAGTGAAACTGGTCTATCAGGGCAACCTGGTCTACTCAAATATGGGACGAAGCATACTGCTTCCACTTTCACCTTTCAGCCCCAATCTAGGAGCCTTCGCAGGCAGTCAACTGTCACGACAAACTATTTTTTTGTGTTGTATTTTTATTTTATTTCTTTGTCATTAAATATAAATTCAATATTCCCTCTTATCATTTACCATCCTCTTGAACTTCAAATCCACCACCAGGGGGCAATGTGCCCCAAGGGAAATATTGGATTATGCATCCCCACCATCATCTGAATGGCATGTATGAAGAAAGAGATGAGCTTTTCATGTTACCGCTATCCTATCTTTGCAAGGAAAAGCTCCTTATTGGCCTCTCTTTCTTGTCCAGGCTGCTTAAAACAGGAGTGTAATCCAGTAGAAAATGAAAGCTCTTTTCTTAGGTTGACTTAAAGACTGCTAGTTGCAAGCCAAAACTAAAACCCTTAGATGACTCTTATGAACAGTAGTTTATATATGCCACTGGGTATTAATGATCTCCTAAAATGATTGATAAGTCAAAAGTGCAGAGATTAAAAGTGAAATTACTGGTAGTCTTCATTCAGGGACTGCCTGTGCAGCGAATGTCTGAAGTTACAATGGTATGGAATTTGCCTCTTGCAGCATCCCCACAGTCACTTGATTGCATTTTAGGTGCTTGGTAACAGGTTCACAATTTCAATATTGCAACCTCCTGGGGCTATTTGCAACCTTTACTGTTGGTTTCCCATAAGCAAAGTCAATGGGGAAGCCAGTAGGAGGCAATAAATAATGACCGCTTGATGTTCTTCCAACAGTTATGTGGATTTGCTTAATGCCTGCAAGTGGAACTGCCAGAACTGCTGTCATAAACCTAGATATGTGCTTTATCACTACATCACTTAGTTGCAGAGTTCCCACTCCAATTACCCTCATTAACTCCAATTTGCAGTAGACTCTCGTGATTGATGGGATGTAAAATTATTGTTTGCTAAAATAGACTTTACAAACTGCTGATCTCCAAGACTGGCCAAATTGTTCCATTTCCACCACCTTCTCCAGCATGTTCACTGGCTGCCAGTTTGTTCCTGGTAGTACAATTGTTCTGTTCCCTTTTAAGGTCACTCATTACTGGCTGTTCTAAAGGTTCTGATTGTTCCAGTGACACACTATGCCAAAGAGAAATAATTAAGTGAGCTAGAAGATGTGAGGTTCTTTCCCCCTTAAGTCATGAATTTTGTTTACGACTTACTGTTCATCCATTCACACTTTCACTTGACATTTCAGACTTTAATCCAGATGGGGAGAATGGAGCTCTAGTGCCCGAAAAGATAAAAAATGCTCCAAATATCAACACACAAAGCACCTGAGCCTTCTACAGTTAGAAGAATTGTCCTGTGAATTATCAATAGTTGGCAGGTTTGAGAACTGTAGGACTTTTTTTTTTTTTGACAATTTGTCTTAATTAAAAGAAGGCTTCTGTGCCTGTAATACCTAATTTTGGAAGCCAAGCGAGAATACTTCCCTAGTCTGATGTACCGGGCTAAATTCCTTTCAGATGTGTTTCACATTCTCTAACAGAAGGTAGGCCATATGTCATAGTTTTCCCTTATGAAGGGAAAAGCTAAGATCCACTTCATATAGATTAGTGAAAAATATGTGGTCTAGTGAAAGGACTCCTGGGTGCACTTCTCATATTTGTGACAGTTTCAAAAACAACTTAAAAATATTAAAATAGCATCTAAGTCTAAATGAGCATGACTTGGACCAATATGGGAGAGGAAACCCAGGTTCACTTACTAAAATGGGTTAGCAGATGTCCTTTTCACTGCTCCATTGTTTAGGTGAGTGAGTGGCAGTTACTTACTAGAGAGAAATAAAAATGATATTCATTCATTCATTCATTCATTCATTCATTCATTCATTCATTCATTCATTCATTCATTCATTCATTCATTTGCTGTCCAACCAGGCAAAGTCCTTAATATAAATAGAGATTATTGCCTGTGTTGTTAAAAGGCTTTGGCTAGAAATAAAATCTAGGGGGTTTTCATTTGTGAGATTCCTCTCCTCTCCCACCCTAGTTGCCAGAGAAATGGCAGCAATTTTTGGTTGCTTTGGAGGCATTGAGGTAATGCTAATCCCTGAGTTTATTCTATGTTGCTTCCTTCTTTTCCCATTCTATTGCTTGTTCCATAGAAGTGTTCACTCTTAAAAATTGACCTATAAAATATCCTATATTTTTTAATCAAAAGAAATGATAAAATCAAAGAATAAAAGCAAGATAAATTCAAAATAAACTCGGAGAGCACTTAAGCAACATGTCTGCACTACTTGCCACCCTGGCATGCTCTCTTGGCTGCATTAATAGAAGTAAAAGTCATAGAAGATATTCATTTTATTTAATTTTTCTTTTGTCAAATGCCACCTCAATATTGTGTCCCATTTTGGGCACTGCATTTTATCAAGGATTCCGAAAAATGGGAACGGAATGCTATGAAATAAATTTTATGAAGAAAGGTTGAAAGAACTGGTGAAAGGGTGACTGAGGAGAAATATGATAGTATTCTTCAAATACCTGAAATGATGTCATCTGTTTTCTCTTATACCAGAGTGCAGGCCAAAGAATCATAATATAAGTTACAGGAAGGCAGCTTCCAATTGCAAGTTAGATAAAACTTCATAATAGCAAGCACAGGATGACTGTGGCATCAATTACCCAGAGGGTTGGAAGGCTACTCTTCATTCTTCAAATGCATTCAAGCAGAACCTAGAGTGTCATCTATCTGGGATGCTTCAATTTGGATTCCTGCATGGAGCAGGAATTTGGACTTTATAGCTTAAAATGGCTTATTCCAACTCTGAGATTCTATGACCTAAGTGTTGGATGAAGTGAAAGCACCTGACTTTGTGCTTATGAACCTTCTTGAAGATCCATTGTAGACTTTCCCCGAATGGATTCTACAGGGAATGATTCCACTTTAACAACTTAGCTTGATTATTTTGCCAGAAGTGATTAAATAGAGTAAAAATTAATTATCGGAAGGTCTCCCTAAATAATAATAGGTTTTATCAGATTATTATTTTATGCTTAGTAGGCAATATAAATAGCAAAAGTAGACATAAATAGTGAAAACCTCTTGGTTGAAATAGAAATGGGATATTCTGTGAACAGGAAGAAAATATGCTTTAGACTAGCATGATCAAGACTATTATTGTTTAAAGCAGGTGTTCCCAATCCCTGTCCACAGACTGGCAAAGGTCCGCAGTATGCCAGCAACTGGTCCGCACAAACAAGTGAAGCCCCATTCATGGGACACAGGCAGCATGCAAAACCACACCCCCTCCAATCCACAGAAAAACCTTTCAGCAGTCCCTGGTGCCCAAAAGATTAGGGGCCATTGCTTTAAAGTTTATAATGAATAATATAATCCCTTCCCCCATTTTTAAAGATTTACATTTTAATAAAATTATTCTATTCTATAGATGACAATCTGATAGAATGCTAAAGAGAACATTTAACTCACCGTGTGCTTGAAATGCTGAGTTCCAGAGGGATCAGGAAGCAGAACAATCCCTTACCAAGTTTTAGCACAACTGGTTCAGACTCCTGTGGTTGGAGACCCGTAGACCAGGGGTGTCAAACTCACATCATCACGATGGCATCACATGATATATCACAACCTTCCCCACCTTTGCAAAACCAGAAATAGGCATGGCCAGCCCGTAATGCATCCAGCCCACGGGCCGTGAGTTTGGCAGCCCTGCCCTGACAAACTATGATAGTGGAGGTCCATTTCATGTTCTTTTCTGTGCCTAAAAACACTCATAAAATTTAGGCATTAGATATTATTGTGCTAAGAAATATCTTTCTATCTGTATGCAAAAGAACAGCTGGAAAAGAAGCAACAATTTATTGTTTAAAGAACAAAGTAAAAATAAGAAAAGAAAAGCTGAATCCTTCTGTTGTCCCAGCCACTAGTTTCATAAAAAAAGGGACAGCAAAGAAAAAAAAAGAAAAGAAAAAAAGGCTAGCTGGCTGTTTTCCATATTATTTCCTAACAGGTGAACAGTTAGTTAATTGGTATTGCTAATTACTGTATCCATTAAGCAATCCCAAGTGGCAATTTTATTCTTCACTGAGATATTTCAGCTACAATTGTCACATACAACTGGAGGCAATTGCTTGTATACTGTATGTATACACATTTAAACACAGCTTGGTATAGAGAAATTGTATCGATGATATTGAGCATCTTTTGCCACAGGACTTGATTTGTGTAGGGAATTTCTTACAAGAGTCTCTGACACTAATTTACAAGAATAAATGCTTAGACACATGTCATATTAAAATTATTATAGTTTATCATCTCTACAAAATATGGTCTGAACTATATACTATATTGATAACGGGTCATATATTATGAGAACATGATGCTTTGAATCAGATTGACTGCTACCAGAAAACAGATACTAATTAAAGACTCCAAACACAATAGGGAAACAGAGTCAATCAGTAAACTAGACATTGACTGATTGATTGATTAAGTGCTGTCTAGTCAGTGATGGTTCTTAATAACCATATAGATAGTCTTTCTCCAAGGATCTGTCAATGATGCATTCACTGCTATTGTTATTGAGTGCAATCAGCTGGACCTGATTTTTGTCTCTGGGCAGTGGTTGAATGACTGTAATTGGGGGGACTTAGTTATTACACCCTTGTCATGGACAGATCATTCCCTCCTGAGGCTGGATTTCTGTTCCGCTACCCCCCACCGCAGGGAGGCGGAGCCACTTAGATGGTTCCGCCCCAGGCGCCTAATGGATCCGGATCGGTTCCAGAGGGAGCTTGGGCCATTTCCTGAATCTCTGGCTCTCAGCTCGCCTGGGGACCTGGTGGCCACCTGGGAGGGGTTGGCCGCCGGGGCCCTAGAGCGAGTTGTGCCTATGCGACCTCTGACTCGGCACAGATCCCATTTGGCTCCGTGGTATACGGAGGAGCTACGGGAGATGAAGTGCCGAAAAAGACGTCTTGAGGGCATTTGGAGGGCGAGCCGTTCTGAGTCTGACCGAACACAGGTGAGATCTCATATTAAGACTTACCTTGTGGCGATAGGGGCGGCGAAATCTTCGTATTTCTCCGCTCTTATTGCATCAGCAGAAAATCGGCCTGCCGCCCTGTTTAGAGTGACCCGCTCTCTACTTGAGCCGAGAGCGCGGGATGACCTCTTGCAGGGTAGAGCAGAGGAGTTTTCCCGATTTCTGCATGATAAAATCGCTCAGATTCGGGAAGGGCTCGACTCCAATTGGGTGGTCCCGGGGGAGGTGTCCGGGGCAGGTCTTGAGAGTGTTATCTGGGGGGAGTTCGATCCTGTGACCGCTGAGGGTGTGGACAGGTTGCTGGGGGGTCTGAATGCCACCACCTGTTTATTGGACCCGTGTCCTTCCTGGTTGGTTTCGGCTGCCAGGGAGACGACACGAGGCTGGCTCCAGGGGATTGTCAACGCTTCTTTGAGAGAGGGGGTGCTCCCTACCGCCCTGAAGGCGGCGGTGGTGCGCCCCCTCCTCAAGAAGCCTTCCCTGGACCCAGCTATTTTAAATAACTATCGTCCAGTCTCCAACCTTCCCTTCGTGGCGAAGGTTGTTGAGAGTGTGGTGGCACGTCAGCTCCCCCAGTACCTGGAGGAAGCAACTTACCTCGATCCGTTCCAATCGGGCTTCAGGCCTGGACATAGCACTGAGACGGCATTGGTCGCGTTGGTTGATGATCTCTGGAGGGCTCGTGACAGAGGGTTCTCCTCTGTCCTGGTCCTATTAGATCTCTCGGCGGCTTTTGATACTATCGACCATAGTATCTTATTGCGACGGTTGGAGGGGTTGGGGATTGGTGGAACCGTCCTCCGATGGTTCTCCTCCTTCCTCTCTGACCGTTCGCAATTTGTGTTGGCGGGGGGGGAGAGGTCCACCTCTAGGCCCCTGGTTTGTGGGGTGCCTCAGGGGTCGGTCCTTTCTCCCCTCCTGTTCAACATTTACATGAAGCCGTTGGGCGAGATCATCCGTGGTCTTGGAGTGAGATGTCATCTGTATGCAGATGACACCCAGCTGTACATCTCCACTCCGGACCACCCCAACGATGCTGTGGGGACTATGTCTAGGTGCCTGGAGGCCGTGCGGGACTGGATGGGCGGGAACAGGCTTCGGCTCAACCCATCCAAGACCGAGTGGCTGTGGTTTCCGGCGCCCCGATATAGCCGGCTGACACCTACGCTGGCTATTGGGGGGGAGGTTCTGCCCCCCACAGAGAGGGCTCGCAACCTGGGAGTCCTCCTGGATGTACGGCTGTCGTTTGACCATCACATCGCGGCCGTCTCCAGGGGGGCGTTTCATCAGATCCGTCGGATCTACCGGTTGCGGCCCTTCCTGGATCGGGACGCCCTGCGCACGGTCACTCAGGCCCTTGTCACCTCTCGCCTGGACTATTGTAATGCCCTCTACATGGGGCTCCCTGCGGGGAGCATCCGGAGACTCCAGTTGGTGCAAAATGCAGCCGCGAGGGTGATTATGGGGGCGTCGCGTAGCGCCCATGTGACGCCTCTCCTGCGCGAGCTGCATTGGTTGCCGATGGCTCTCCGGGTTCGCTTTAAGGTTCTAGTTTTGACCTTTAGGGCGACCCATGGCATGGGACCAGGTTACCTTCAGGATTGCATTCTACCAACGTTCTCCAACAGGCCGGTGCGTTCCCACAGGGAGGGACTGCTCCGGGTGCCGTCGGCCGCTATGTGTCGTCTGGCGGCGCCAAGGGGTAGGGCCTTCTCTGTGGGTGCCCCCGCCCTCTGGAATACTCTGCCACCGGAACTTCGTACCGGCACGGACCTGAGGGCCTTCAGGCGCGCGTTAAAGACCTGGCTCTTTGAGCAGGCCGGCCTGGGCTGAAAGAATGATTTTAAATTTTGATCTCCATTTTAATTTAAATTAGGTTTTAAGGGTGGGGGGGGGTTTTTCTAATTGCAGCTAATTCTAATATTTAATTATTTTTTAACTTTTATATTTGTGGGGTTTTTAGATGAGCTGTTCACCGCCCTGAGTCCCTCGGGAGAAGGGCGGTATATAAATGTAATAAATAAATAAATAAATAAATAAATCTACCTTGCTGCTGGCATTGGTGTTCATTTTCCTTCCATTATTTCTAGTTTTAAGAAGTTCTGAAAGGATATGGGTCAAAATATTGTAGCCTGAGTCCAGTCCTTCGTGCCTCAAGTGAGACTTGAATTTTTTCACTTAAAAAATTCCAAGGCAAAGTATTAGTCCAAATGGTGTATGGAGTTGAGGTTTGGAGTGGAATAAGGAGGTCACTGCTGAATTGGAAATACAAGAAGTCCTCAACTTATTTGGGACTGAAGTTTCAATTTTTGTGTGGTCATTAAGTGAGATACCTATGTGATTGCTCAGTGACTACAATCCCAGTACTCCTGGTTGTGGCCATTAAGCAATCTCTTGGGTCATGATGTAGACAGAGCAAAAAAGATGCCCTCTGGTTGTGAAGGAAACTTAGAAAGGACTGGAATGCTACTCTAACTTCATTTTCTAGTACTAGCAAATATGATATTTCTAAAGTATAAACTTTTAGTACACTCCTATCTCTGTTTGATCTTCTTCAAATTAGTTATAATTTGAGGTTGTAACTTTCTCTGAGTTTGGACATCTTCCCTATTTTTCTGTGTCTATTATCTTTGCATATGCTGTACTGCTGCTCTTTACCATTTCTGAAGTTTTTTGTTAAGCTTATTCCTGAGGGGTTTTTGTTTTTGGCTTCTTGATTATTTGGTAATTTCTACCAACTATTCTGACATTCAGTTTGGTTTCTTCCCCTCCTCCCCCTCCGTTTTTGGAAATCTCTTTCTCCATTGATGCTTAATAACTGCTTTGATTTTATTCTGTGGTTCCTTATCAATGGAATTCAAGACTAAATAGCAATTTTAATGATCTTGAAAATATTGGTTTATATTCTTAATATTATAGTGATTGGATTTATGTTTGCTTTAGCTTGATTTAGAACTTGCACATGAACAATTCATGTTCTATACCACAATTAGTCCCTGGGCATATCTTTGCTGTTATAACCGAATTCTTCTATTTCCTTTTCCTTTTACAATATAGTCAATTTGATTTCTGTGTGCTCAGTTAAATTATCTCCATTTATATGGTTGTATATAGGATTCATCTGAATGTGATACAGGAATGTGACTAATATAAGGATGAATTTTTGAGCATCTCCTGAATGCTTGTTTGGAAATAGGTACCAGAATTACACAAGAAACTTTTCTAAGTATTGCTCATAGAAGAATCAACACAGATCATACTGAGTTGTGGGAAGATACTGGCAGCTTCATGATTAGCTCTGTTAATTAATCTGCAAGGCTCACCAGTGCCTGAATTTTTTTTTTACTAGTCAAAGCTAGTCTTTTCCTGCCTCTTCTTTCAAGGAAGTCCTGCTGCCAGGATCAGGGGATAATGAGCCTGCAGCCTCTGCTTTGACAATTTTAATAAATCTTTTTATTCTTTACTAACAGTGTAATTAACTATTTGCTCTTCCTAGTCACATAACTAGTTTTCATGCCCCGTAAATAGATTTATTGCATGCAACTTGGGGAGTTGAAAGTACTCATTCCCATGCTGTTACTTATATTAACATACAAATATCAATGTTATAATCACCTTACCACTGTTTCCTGATACTAGATGGAAGGGAGAGGGGGAATCCCAGAAGTATAAATCTGGGTGCCAAAGAGTCCATAGTTAGAGACATGTTATGGTAAAGTGCTCCTCCCCATTGATATGACTGACCAGGAGTAGAGCAATTTTGCTTCTGCTACCTATTCATTATATCTCAGGGGTCTCCCTTGCTGTTTTGTATTTGAAATACTTACCCTCTATTGGTTACTGTTTTGGCGGGAACTCCAAACCCCTGTCATTGGCTGGCGAGCCGCGAGCAGCCTTTATAAGAAAGGCTGCCGTGGCTCTTCGGCAATCGGACTCCTGCAATAAACAAAAAGAGCTAAATCACTGAATGTGTGTGCCTCGTTCTTCTGCCGCCAAAACACTGGCGACGAAGGTGGGATCGAGACAGCAGTAATTCAAGCGAGTGCAGAGCAGCGGAGATCGAGCGGAAAATGTCTGGAAACAACACACCACCCGAACAATTTAATCCTGCTAAGGAAGAATGGCAGTCTTATGTGGATCGTTTCCTCATGTTCCTGGAAAGCAGCGACCTGAACGGCGTATCGGAATAGAGGAAGAGAGCGGTTTTCCTGACTCATTGCGGTCCGACTGCATGGCAAAAGCGCTAGCGGCCCACACCAATGTTAAAACTTTGACCTGGCCAGAACTAGAAAGAATCCTGCAGGCACATTACGCACCAACGGTATCCTGCCTGATTAAGCGGCATGAGTTCTACCTAAGGAACCAGAAGGAGGATGAAAGTATCGCCGACTTCGTGGCAGCCTTAAGGGACATTGGCGGTGAGTGCGAGTTTCTAAACTTCGATGAAGCTCTAAGAGACTGCGTAGTCCTAGGTTTAAAAGACTTAACATTGCAGAGCCGTCTGTTAAACCGTCCCAAAATAACAGTAAAGGAAGCCGTGGAAGAAGCCACAGCAGCCGAAGCTACCCAAAAATCGGCCGCAAAAATGAGAAAGATAAACAAATCTGCAGGCTACAACACTAGAGAATCACCCAGACCACAGGGTGAGAGAGAAAAGACCACAACTCATCATGAGGATATTGATACGGAAACCAGTAGCGAAGAGGACGACATGTGCCACCTAAAGGCGGGAAGAGACAAAAAGAGCGGGCAAACAGAAGATTCGAATTCGAATGCAACCGTTGCGGAGGAAACCACCCCCGGTCAGAATGCCGTTTCATTGACGCCATCTGCTGGAAATGTGAGAAGAAGGGGCATATCGCTAGAGTATGCCGGTCCAGAGCAAACTATAGCCCACAGCGGAAAGGAAGCCCACCACCAAAGGAAAGAGAAAGAGAGAGAGAGAGAAAGAGAGGAAGTTGAACAGCTGCTGGAGCCTGGAAGGAAGACAAAGGCGGAACAGAGAGTCGAATTATAGGAAAGAGGAAACCCATCAAACGGTCATAATCGGCCACTCTAACACAAGAAATGTGAGAAAAGTCCATATTCAAGTGAAAATTGAGGAACAAGACTGCGTGATGGAGGTGGATTCGGGATCGTTCCTCTCAATGGTCTCATGGGCCACCATAAAGAAATTAATTCCAGATATTCAGCGAGGCGAGTTGGAAACTCAAAACTTAACACTCAAAGACTATCAAGGTAACAGAATACCAGTAGTCGGTGTAGGGCATTTCCAAGTCACCTTCAAAAACCACACTGAAATTCTACCGCTCACCATAGTCGACCGGAACAGACCCAGCCTTTTGGGACTTGAATGGTTCGAGCCGCTTGGAATCGGGATGACCGGCGTCAACCACATTGCGGACACAGATTGGGAGGCGGACCTCGTCAGAGAATTCCAAGATCTCTTCAGCGGCGGCCTAGGCAAGTATCAGGGTAACCCTATTTCCTTTAACCCAGATCCAAAGGTGCCCCCAATTCGGCTTAAAGCAAGGCGTGTACCCTTTGCATTAAAACCAAAGATCGATGAATAATTAGATAAACTAATTAAGCAAGGGGTTCTAGAACCCATTGACCACGCCAAATGGGAGACCCCTATAGTCACCCCTATCAAAGCGGATGGGTCAATCCGTATCTGCGGGGACTATAAGGCTACCCTAAACCATGCACTGCAGCAAAGTGCATATCCCGTTCCGGTCGTTCAGCATTTGCTGCATTCCATAAAAGGTGGAAAAATCTTAGCTAAACTTGATTTGGCCCAGGCATACCAACAACTGCCAGTAGACTCACAAACAGCCGAAGCCCAAACAATTGTTACGCACCGCGGAGCCTTTAAATGTAACCGACTCCAATTTGGAGTTAGCGTGGCACCAGGCATATTTCAATGTTTAATGGAACGTCTCCTCCACGGAATACCGGGAGTCATTCCATATTTTGATGATGTCCTGATTGCGGCTAAAAACAGGGTGCAACTGAGAGACTGCCTAAGACAAATCCTCACAAAGTTCACAGAATCCGGCCTCAAAGTTAAAAGAGAAAAGTGCACATTGATCACAGATAAAATTGAATTCCTGGGATATCTAATTGATGGCGATGGTATTTACCCCATGGAAGGAAAAGTCCGCGCAATCAAAGATGCCCCCACTCCTACTAACAAAGGGGAACTGCAAGCCTTCTTAGGACTAATAAACTTTTATCATGTTTTTTTGCCGCAGAAAGCCACGGTTGCGGAACCTTTATATAGGCTTCTTGACAAAGACAATTCTTGGAAGTGGGGCAGTCGGGAAGACACAGCTTTTAAAAAAATCAAGGACCTTATTACATCGACCAAGGTATTGATACAATATAACGAGACTTTACCATTAACATTGACTTGCGATGCGTCACCTTTTGGGGTCAGAGCAGTTCTGAGCCACCTCCTACCAGATGGCAGGGAAGCTCCCATTGCATTCCATTCTAAAACATTGTCCAAAAGCCAGCGGAATTATAGTCAGCTGGACAAAGAAGCTTTAGCAATCATATCCGGTATTAAACGTTTTCACGAATACCTCTATGGTCGACCATTCTCTGTCATAACCGACCATAAACCACTATTGGGAATTCTGGCTGGGGACAAAGCCACCCCTAACATATTGTCACCTAGGATGACTAGATAGTCGGAATTTCTGGCTGCTTATAACTATACCTTGTCTTACCGACCCGGACAGTCTATCACTCACGCCGATGCTTTGAGCCGTTGCCCATTGCCAGACATTGATTCCGACCCTTGCCCCAGCGTATCCACCCTGCAAATTGAAGCTATGCCAAACCTACCAATGACAGCCGCAGACATCGCCCGCGAAACTTCCAAAGACCACCTACTTCACAGAGTGGCTTCCTGGATTGCTAAAGGGTGGCCGGACTCTGAATTACAAGACTGTATAAAATCCTTTAAACAGAGGCAAACCGAACTTTCCTTACTTAAAGGTTGCATACTTTGGGGGGATCGGGTTGTCATTCCACCAAGACTGAGAGATCCGATTTTGGTACTGCTTCATGAGGGACATCCGGGAGTGGTCAAGATGAAGAGTTTGGCCAGAAGTTATGTTTGGTGGCCAGGGTTAGACAGGGATAAACCGTGCCAAGAATCCCAACCCTCACCCCCGCATGCACCTATCACTGAGTGGGAACTGCCCAGGGGCCCCTGGTTGAGAGTTCACATAGATTTCGCAGGTCCTATGAGGGGTTGCATGTTCCTAATCCTAGTGGACGCTTACTCAAACTGGTTAGAGGTCAGCCTCATGCAATCTACCTCCTCGGATGCTGTCATTCGACAGCTCCGTAAATTGTTTGCCACGCACGGTCTACCAGATGTACTGGTTTCGGACAACGGGCCCCAGTTCACCTCCACAACGTTTGAGGGCTATTTAGCCAGTCTGGGCATACAGCATGCCCTAACCGCGCCGGCTCACCCGGCAGCGAACGGACGAGTTGAACGCATGGTTCGATTTACCAAAGAAACCCTCAACAAATTAGGCCAGGGCCCTATTCAAGAACGCATTGATAAACTCTTATCGATTCAGCATACCACACCTAGCACAACCACAAACAAGACCCCGGCCGAATTACTCATGGGGAGGAAACTACGCTCCCCTTTGGACGGTCTACACCCTACCTACTCCACCGAAAAACCACTAGACTCATCTAGCAGACTCCGCACTTTTAAAATTGGAGACTTAGTTTACGCTAAAAACTTAGTGGCACATCCCTTATGGGTGCCAGCCACCATCACCCAAATCACAGGCCCACGGTCATACCGCCTTACCACCTCTGACAACAGAGAATGGAACGGCATATTGACCAGCTACGATCCCACACCCTTACCAGGCCACAAGAAAACCCTGGGGGGGAAGGGGATCAACCAAGCACTCAAGAAACAGTATATCCTCAAACAAATAATGACGACCTGACTCCTTTACAAACACCCTCAACACTAGCCCCGGTCGAAGTTCGCGGCTACGCACCTGAGTCTGAAGAACTCCTCGACAATGAGAACCCAACCGAGGGCGATGATCATCCAATCCGGGAAGGGAGCGGCCTAGCCGTCTCAACTAATCGAGCTAAGCCCGTTAGGAGCGGCCTGGCCGGCTCGACCTTCCAGAAGTTTCCCCGTCCAGGGACGGAAGGACCAACAGGTCCGTCCGCACCGGCCGACAGCGATGGAATGAGTGAGTTGCGCAGGTCCAGTCGGACCCACAGGAGCCCCGCCTATTTACGTGACTACGTCACATAGGCGGAGCTCCTGATTGGTTGGACTGAACCAAGTGGGGAGGGGTGTTTTGTATTTGAAATACTTACCCTCTATTGGTTACTGTTTCGGCGGGAACTCCAAACCCCTGTCATTGGCTGGCGAGCCGCGAGCAGCCTTTATAAGAAAGGCTGCCACGGCTCTTCGGCAATCGGACTCCTGCAATAAACAAAAAGAGCTAAATCACTGAATGTGTGTGCCTCGTTCTTCTGCCGCCAAAATACTTGCCATTTCCCACACAGAGTAATTGATAACTCTATGCTTGAATGTCTTCCTTCCTTCCTTCCTTCCTTCCTTCCTTCCTTCCTTCCTTCCTTCCTTCCTTCCTTCCTTCCTTCCTTCCTTCCTTCCTTCCTTCCTTCTGCCAGATTCCCCCTCCTTTTTGTATTTGAAGTTTTGTATTTGAAGAAGCTCTGTGAGTAATTTATGGGTACTGGAAAATCCTTAACTATAGGAAGAAGCTCCATAGATACTGAAGGCTCCCTGCTGCAGGAGTTCACCTTAATTATATGAAAAGTTTTAAAGGGCAATGCAGCCTATCTGCATTCCCCTTGGCTCTTCTGTGCATAATAAATATTTTGTTACATCTCAGGCACTGTTCAAATTAAAAGCAGGACACTATTGCAGGACAGCTGTTTTGTGTTATATCTGCAGACATATTCTTTATAAGTTAATAAATAACCAACTGTGTTTTAATGTAGAACCTATTTTATGAAGCCCCAAGCTTTCGTTAAGCTATGTCTCAGATGGCAGTAAGAGCTGCATCATTTTCAAGGTGGATTGTCTCCAAAGCTTTAGTTTGTCAAAATAAATCTAGTCTTTCATTATTGTTTTTTAAAATCTTTTCCCCTGCTCTTTCTCTTTAGCTGTTTTTTTTTTTACCTTTGAATTTTAGATCAACTTTCTCTTTGCTTTTAACAGATTTTTAATTATCCTGGTGCCACACTGAGAAGAGACTGAGATGCCTACTCTGGCTGCTTTTGAGTCACATCTGCAAATCACATAGGTATAATCTCTATGGTAACTGACCCATGTTGAGAGGAAGAAAATAAGCTCAGTACTAAAGGTTAATTGCTGTTTCATTTATTCATTTTTGTGCAGTTCCAGCAATGTGAATTGAAGTTCTAATTAGAATTAAATTATCAGCAGATTGAACATCTTCTTTGTTATTAGAGTGGCAATAAAACCAGTCAGCCTTATTTTGAAAATGACTGAAAGAAAATAGTAAGCATTCCAGACTATGCCACAGAATGGATACTAGGAACCCCAGCTAGGCTTTCTTAATAGAAAAATAAGATTTTCTGTATTTACTATGTGTAACTTCTCTTTTAGTTCGAAAGGAGACCTATCTTGATGGCCAAAACATTTCCTGATGGGCAGTCAGGCAGTCAGTCAAACTCATTAATAACCTGCCTAATCTACATTGCCAAATATCTGTTTTTATTTGTTTTTTAAAAATACATTACTCTCTATATATGTTATTTGAGATTTTGTATCTACAGCCAAAAATGTATTATCATGAGTTTTTAGATACTTTCTTCCACTTAGTTTGATCCAAGAACTAACCTTAATGCTGTTTCTTACACTTAATATGATAATGCTAATAAAATTATTCATTGATTGTAAAATATTCAGAATAAAAACATCAGAAGGGGCATGTTAGATCAGCTCAGAGGCCAAGTTACACAAGGACTCTGTTTTCATAACAGTTGACCTGATGCCTTTTGGGAGTCTACAGAAAAGGTTAGGAGCACAAGTCAAATCTGTCTATGTTTCCAGGAAACTGGAATTCAGAACATGTTGGTGTATATATTAGAAATATCCAGTAAACATTGTTATCAATAATGAACCATTTGAGTAAAATGGGATATTTAAGCACAAAACAAAACAGTAGTCTGAAGATCATGTCTATTCTGATGTTCTCCAAATTTCAGAAGCACACAGTCTGAAATCAGGCTAATTTACTACCATAACAATGTCAACTGGCAATACTCCCATATAAAACAGGTGCAAGCCCATTCACTGCATAAACAAAAGATAAGAAGTATATCTGAACCTTGACTTTACCTTAGCATTCTATATAAGCAAACAAAATGCATATTTTTGTGGGTTGCTACCTTTGTAGTATGTAAGGACTACCAATAAATTACAACAGAAACCCAGAATTTTTTCTTATAAAAAATTGATTTTGACTGATTTTTCTTATGTGAACGACAATTTCAAGTTTCAAGTTATACTGTCTTTTAATCTGGGTATTGATTAAATTCAGTACAACCCTCTATTTATAAGTAAGCCCTACTGATTTCAAAGAGGTATAGTTGCTATTAGTCATTCAATTACTCCTAACTCTTTATGACCCAATAGACATCATTGAAGAATTATCTCTCAGTAACTACTTTTTTGAGTTCTTTTAAATTCATGGTTGTGTCATGAGTGAAAGCATCTGTCTATTTCTCTTTGTAAATATATCTCTTGCCTTTCTTACTTAATTAATCCCTCTTGATTTCTTTCCATTGTTTATGCAGATGTAAGTTTTTGTCTTTTTCTGTCTTATATTCACTCCTTATTAAGGTTTTTGCAAAAAGTTTAAAAATCTTTAAAACTTTAAAAAAACTTTATAATCCAGAAATAATCTTCATTCACAAAGTGGAACTATCTTATCCTCTGCTTAGAAAAAAATCCCTTTAGCTATAAATTAATTGCATTTAAAAGTACTTAAGCAGGGAAGCTCATGAGAACCTTGTGACAATCATTATGACTATGAACTTGATTAAAAAATTTTTTAGCCACTCCTCATGAAATGACTACAAATAACACAATTCCTGCAATCTACTAATGATGAGCAGCTGCCTGGAGTGCAAGTGGTTGATCTCACAATCTTTCCTTCATCTAGAAAGACTGTGTTGACCAGAATTCACATTCTGGCTTCCAATATCTGTTGCAATGCAGCCCCAAAGTTGCTGTCTATTTCTAAAGGAACTTATCAATTGATTGCCAATTATATATTTTATTGATTAATTCATTATGGGATAACATAATGCATTGCATAGCCATTTTCTTCTGGTGAAACAAGACTCTGACTGGGCAATAATGCAATATTTTCAAGTACATGAGTAAGTCTTTTACTGGGACTAACCAAAATGACATAAAATGATGTGCACTGTCTCGGTTTTCTAGAACTGAAATTCTATGAAAATTTAAGGGGCACAGATGAAACAAAAACAGGATAAAAAAAGCCAAATATTCTCTGAATCAAAAGCCGGCATTTTTTTTATATCACTTTGATTATTTCCAATAACCATACTACTCAATTACAGATTTTTCATGTCTATAGATTTTCTTATAGAACATTTTAAAATTTGTGTAATTATTCTTTCTTTTACACTATTTGCATTCTAAAGTTCCAGTCCTATTTTGTTAGGGATACTTTGTCAATCAATTTTATATTCTTGAAGAAGCAACTAGGCTAGTTAGACAATGAACAAAATTCCTTGCCCCACATTTTATGAACACAAAATAATTATAAAATGAGTGAGCTGATAAATTGGTGTTCTTCAAACCCATGGCATCTGACTTTGGAAGAAAATTTTCCAAAATGCATTTTTACTAGGAAAAAGGATATATTACATTTAAGGACAAATTGGATCATTAACAGTCCTGGAGCAAAGAGTTAGAGGTTTAAAGAGGAGAAGATTTAAATCCCGTTTTATAGATTTATGCAAATTTGAATATTCAAATTTGTCATTGGTTATAGACAAAAGCAAGTATTAACTGGATATAGTACATCATGATGTCACTGAGAAATTAGGATGTCACTATGAGGCAATGGGTCAGGACTATGAAGACAATGGGGTTAAAGGATAAAGAAACAATATCCATGGACATTCTTTCTAGAGAGTTTTGATTTTCTAGATAAAGAAAAGATTACTGTTTACTTTTCTTCAAAAATGTAAAATTCCATTTTACATTTTACTTTAAAATAAAGTGTTTAATGCATAGGCAATACTCCTTATTTTCTTCATTTTGACTCAGTAGAGACTGTTGTATCAATGTGTTTAAAGCTTTCAGTGTTGCAACCCTCAAGCTAAAAAACTAGTCCTCATGAGGCAAATTATTAATAATCTGATCCTGAGGTCTCTGTTGTGAATGGTTTCTATTTTTCTCCATGGTTTTTAGTTTTGTTATGTGAAACAGTGACTCCGGTTTCCTTCATTTAGTATAAACAAGAGAAAGATACAATAACAAACTACACTTATAACGGCTATAGTGGCTATTCATTTGTTTATATTGAGGTAAAATAAGCAGGCCTATGGTTTAAATTATAAGGCTAACAAACTATAAATGGAGTTATTTTAGATTTGTTAGCTGCACCTGCTCATTTGCTATTGAACTAATGTTCAGAATTATTGTGCCATTTGTCGACTTAGTAAGATTTTTAAAAGGGAATTAGCTGAGATCAAATTGTACCAGATAACAGATAATCGGAGTTGGAAGGGACTTTGTAGGTCATCTAGTCCAACTCCCTGCCCAAGCGGGAGACCCTACACCATTTCTGATAAATGGCAGTCCAATCTCTTCTTGAAAGTCTCAAGTGATGATGCTCCCACAACTTCCAAGGGCAAGCTGTTCCATTGGTTGATTGTTCTCACTGTCAGAAAGTTTCTCCTTATTTCCAGGATAAATCTCTCCTTGTTCAGTTTCCATCCATTATTCCTTGTCTGGCCTACAGGTGCTTTAAAAAATAGCTTGACCCCTTCCTCCCTGTGGCAGCCCCTCAAATATTGAAAGACCGCTATCATGTATCCCCTGGTCCTTCTCTTTACTAGACTAGCCAAGCCCAGTTCCTGCAACCGTTCGTTGTATGTTTTAGCCTCCAATCCCCTAATCATCCTGGTTGCTCTTCTCTGTACTTTTTCTAGAGTCTCAGCATCTTTTTTTATAATGTGGTGAACAAAAGTGCATGCAGTACTCTAGGTGTGGTCTTACTAAGGCTTTATAGAGTGGTATTTCATAATCAACAGATTGGAATTACCTAATTTCTCATATCTGATTTTATGGGCTGTATCTGTTTCATTGCAGAGCAAATGTTTGATCATTTAGACACCAGTGGAAGATTTGTAGATTACTTATATTTCTTTGGTTTCTAAGGTGCTCAAGAAATGTAGTTAAAAACATTGCTTTTTCAGATAAACCTGCAATTTTATGAAAGGGATAAGCTGTCTATTATGGAATGTACATAGTATGATGGAAAATGAAAACAATCAGGTTTTTGTCCCTAGCTAAAAAGAAAACATAGCCACATAATTCATCTATGCAGAGATTCTTGACTTTTTCATAGACATATTTGGAAACATAGTTAATTTCTCTGCATGAAGTGTATATAACCAACACCATTTTTTACTCCTTTTCTAGAATATATGATTGTAAACATTTTAACAGAATATATAATTGTAAACATTTTAATAACAGAAATCACACTTCTGGGGTCATAGGATTCGAATGTCTGAACTAGTTACTTTTATTATTTTACATTACTTTTAAACATTCTATAATAATTCTTAACACTTGTTCTGTTTTTTTCCCCCTAGGAATGTTCAGATTTTTGATGGTACCTATAGAAATGTAACAACAAGATGAAAACTCAGTTTTAATATGCTGAATAGGAATAGCAAAGTTTTGTTTTGTTTAAAATAAAATTATTAGTGAATTTCCTCTTATTTTTCTGCTCCAGAAAATATAGGAAATGCTAAGAAAAAAAAAAGACTATTTTCCCAGAATGCTTTCATTAACTATTTTTGCTTAGAATTGAAATTTTGTAACTAATGATAGGCAGCTTCATATTTGGACAAGGAGGAAACAGAAGGAAGGATTTCAGAGGAAAATGCAGACAAAAATATAGATATAACTTTCACCTAGCTGTTTCTTCTCTGAAGAACACCTTATTTCAACATATCTGAAGATTAGGTAATAACGATGATGATGATTTTAGTGTAAGATCCAAAAAATGAAGGGGTGAGTTGGTTGATTTGCTTTCTTTATGTCAGGCCCCAAACTCAAGAACGACGAGTTTGCTTTTCCAAGATGAGTTCTTTGTTTTATATCTATAGACAAAAGCTTGCCCGATCAAAGACTACATCTACAATATGAACTATTAGGATAGGGTTTTCTTCACCCCTTTTCTATCATATGTAACATTCTAGACTAAGCTAACTCTTACTGGTTTGGAATATACATTCTCTCTCCTGAGGATTCTCCTCCTTACTATATTCCATCATACCTTCCCTTCCTTTGGTAATGCTGTTTATAGCTCATATCATGATAATGATCAATGCCGATTAGATATTTCCAATGTTATGTCATAAATTTCTATAATGAGAAACAGCAATATATAACACGATTAAGAAGTGATTTACCATATTGAAGAATCAACTCTATTGCACAAAATAAATTTTCACTAATAAATGTTCTCGGTATTTTTTTTTAGAATTGATCAGCGTTCTTCTTTTTTATATTTATAATTTGAAAAGGCATGCATTTTTCAATATTTTTGAGGGCTTACTTTATTCATACCATATAACATCACATTAAGCATTCAAGTTCTTCATTCTAGATCCTGAGTTATCTGACAGTTATGATAGAAATGTTTGCTAAATAATAGTCTGTACCTTAATTCCGTAAGAGCATCTTGCTCAGTTTTTTGAGTTTACTAATTGAAGGATATATACTTATAAAGATAGATTGGCTGGAAATCCAGTTCTTAGAGGAAGGGACATTGTGGACATTGTACAGTGAAGTTTATCTTAACTGTTAAGCCATTTCCAGGTTGTTGAAACAGAACCAAATTATCTGAAACATAAACATCTTTCTAATGTTTTGGACAGGATATCTTGCTCAATGTTGCTATTCATGTGATAGCATTTTAACTATGATATGGAAGCAGGCATTATCTGTTGCAGTGTCTATTGTGTGAAATAAACTCCAATTGGAAGTTATGTGGGCCCTCATGACTGAAGGTTGGCATTATAAATTAAACATGTGCCTGTTTCCCAGATCCCATGTATATTCCTGTTAGCTTCCCTGGAATTAATTAGTGAAGAAAACACTTTAATTGCTCTTTTAAAAATTATATTTTTGTATTTATTTTATTTTTTCTGTATTTATTATGTATTCTGTTATATTTTATACATAAAAAGATTAACAAGATATATATTCATTAAAAACCAACCAACAATAAAAGATTCCCTTTCCCACTAAAGCATTTTCCCAGCCTTCATGAGGGAAGGGTCAAACACATCATCAGCCTCAGGTTCCTTCACTTGCCCAAGAGATCTAACTCCAGCCATTTTGATTTCCATTGAGTTTTATCTATTGCCAATTTCCTTGGACCGTTACTAGTTCAAATTCTTGTAGAGCGTCAGCATGCAATAAATCTGTGTCCATTTGAACTGGCTTGATTTCTGATTTTTTGTGCCTGACATTTGACCTGCATTGAATCAACCTGGGGACATTGTTTTATTTATTAAAATTATGTTGCTCATTACCTTGAATCAGAACAGAGCCCTAATTGAAATTGTTGGGGAAAACAAAATGAAAATGTTTTCTCTGAAAAAGCTTTTAACAGTAAGATTCATCTGTACATGAATAACTTCCAGTCATCATAATGTGCTTCTTTCCTTCATTCCCCCATGACAAATGTTTCTATCACTTAATCAAAGGGCTAATGGACAGAATCTCGATATTCACAACTTGAATTCTATTTTTCCTGAAACATTCCAAGAGAACACATCTTGAACCTGTGGAAAGAAGCACATGATGGATGTTTCTATAAGTAGTCTGTCTAAGTAGAGGAGGCCATGAATAATTCAGTTATGGAGAACACTTGACTTCTCGTTCTTTCCCAATATGTCACAAGTGAGTAAGCTCAGAAGAGAAGTGTCTTCCTCAGTAATATTTAATCTTTGAAAGAGAGAACTGAATTAGCACTTCTTTTTTATTACATTTTGGAACTAAAATAGTTCTCAGATTGTGTAACAAATGTATTATTACTAAATGCCCTGGCCAATTATCAGTAACTTTTGACTTTCATTTTATGAAACATTTGTATATCATCAAGAAAGTGCAGGTTATAGGAAAATGGTAAAGACCATTTGCTAGAAGAAACTAGATTTACTACATTGATGGAATATATGGGATGACCATAGTGGAAGCTTTCTGTCTGCAATCTCAATTTAATAGCTTGAACTCACTTTAAGAAGGATTTAGAGGAATTTCATCAGGCTCAGAGAAGGGTTTGGAGACTAGAAACTAAGACCTATGACAAGAAATTGTAGAGCAAAAAAAATGACAGAGGGGTGAATGCCTGAATTCTTCAAATACTTGAAAAGATGCCAGACAGAATAAGGTAAAGACTTGCTCTTTCTCATTCAGAAGTTAGGAATAACGGAAATTAAATCAGATTCTGATCAAGTTTGAAAAATGCTCCTCACAATAAGAAAAGTTTAACAAGAGATCCAGTTACTCAGAAAGGTGTTGGCTTCCCTTTCATTGGACATCTTTTTTTTTCTAGGATACTTTAAGTTGGATTCTTTTACTGAGGAAAGGGTTACATATGATGACCTTAATGGTCCTTTCTAATTCTATAATTCTAAATATTAGAATGCAAATTCAAATCGCAGACTCTTAAATCCTAGTCAAATATTATAGCTAGAAAGTATATGTGGAATAAGTTACGCTGTTGGACTAGGAGAGAAGAGGGATAGTTTAAGTCCACACTCTGGCATGGATACTCGATAACATTGGGCTAATCAGTCTTTTTCAGCCCAATCTGTCCTATAGGATTGTTATGGGAAATTAGATGAAAAAATACACATTTTAACAAACTGAAATAGAAATGAAAAAGTTGTATGTTACACTTACGTCCTATAGTTATAAATTAGTCCCAAGCTACATCAAGTTATAGTGAAGCAATAATCACATGTTCCATTTAGTGCCTAATTAATTATTCTATTGATTTCCTACCGCACATTACACTACAGTCTGCTGTCACTCTGGACACCCATATGTTTGGTTTCTTACTCTTTGCTATCTCCCTAACTTGCCACTCTTTTTCCAAG
This sequence comes from Bungarus multicinctus, assembly GCA_023653725.1. NCBI lineage: Eukaryota > Metazoa > Chordata > Lepidosauria > Squamata > Elapidae > Bungarus > Bungarus multicinctus. The sequence continues at coordinate 95,189,980 of CM042838.1, read as the reverse complement.
CTTTATTGTCTCCATTTCACATCCCAATCTTTATGTATCTGGGGCAGAAATGTGTTCTGTTAGTTCAAGGACTGGGGGAAAAATGAGTTTGTAGAAAATCTTTCTACAAAGTACCACAAAACTTTTGCTATAATAAATGGCAGGATTAAATAAAATATTACCTTTTCCAGTGTAGATGGAAGAGTGTTCATACAAGCCCCTTTTTTGACAGACGGTCACAATGAAGGTAGCCCTGGCCGTGTTTTATTATACCAACCTCCTTTTATTCCCCCCTCTCGAAAGCTAAAAGAGTGATAAGCCAGGTGGGAGACATTTTAGCAGAAGAGAGAAGCCAAATATATTAAAAATCTCTATTGAGCAATTCAGTGAACTGTCTTGAGGCCTGCAGCCTGCTGATACCACTTCTAATTCGGAGCATTGAAGGTCTCAGAAAGAGGGAAGATGTCTACGCCAGCTCAATTTAGGACCTTGAATCACACTATTTGTATGCTCTTAGGCATTTGATGCATACATATGCAAAGTAAAAGCTGATTCTGCAGTAACTCAGGATATAGCAACTATGCAACATTGTATTACTCATGACCCAAATCTCTGATTTTATTGGACACAGTCTCACTGTCCCCCCCCCCACCTTTTTATCATTTTGTTAAAAGTAACCTAGAAGACTAACCTCTTAAGGATTATATTGCATGCTGGTAACAGCGAAAGTGCATGGGACTATGTATTCTTTTTCTTTCACTGTTTCTGTAACACAATAATCTGCTAGACAGATGGATTTTCTGCTGGACAGATTATTTTTTGCTTGCTCAGGACTTTTATATTAAGCTAAGAATATGTGAAGCCAGATATCACACTTGATCAATCTGGAAAAATAAAACAATACTTTTTTATTCTGTCTCCTAACATTTAGGTTTACTAGATCTAACTTCTACAAAAATCCAGAGGACTAGATGACAATAATGCCATATAGAAACTCTAATTATGCATCATTGTCTTCCAGAGGTTATGCAAAGTCTCACATCAGTTTGCATAACTTTAAAAAAATTTTACAGTCTGACTTATAAGAATTCTAATTTTTAGCACATAGTTAATAATATACATTTGTTTATTATTTCTTCATTTAAGAGCATTGGGCATTAGTTGATTAGTTTCCAATACAACTTACTTGATGCATAATGGTTGTTTAGAGAGATCTTCTTCAAAGCCCAAAGCATCGACAGTCAAAGCTTTAATATTCAATTAGCAAATCCACTATTGGGAGTATGTGTGTGTGTGTGTGTGTTTGTGTTTGTGTGTGTATGTGTGAGAAAATATTGTAAATCTGTGTTATTGCTGGCTGTGACTTTTCAATAGTCTCTTGTTCTTATGCCACAGCGTTTTAGAAAGTGACCAGTCTCTTCAGTGAAGGTCAAATTCCATTTTAAAAAAATATTAAGAAAAAAAACCCTAATTGGATACAACTTGGGTAACATTAAGCGATATAATTCCCACCATTAATCGAGTTTCCATACTGTGCCTGATAAAGTTTTCACAGAGTGAAGCATGGAAAAATTGGGGGCACAGTAGGATGCTTATTGGAGCAGCAGAGTGGTATGCATTTTATCTGACAGTAATTACGGTATATTGGTGCCATGGTTATGATCTGGTTTGTCCCTTTAGGACTTAAAAGCAATATTTTGGTGGGTAATAACTAAAAGCTGATTACACATGAAACCAAAATAAAAAAGGATAGAAAAAAGAAAGTAGCACTAGGCACAAACAAAATGCAGTAAAGGATTCATCTTCTAAAGATTGTTCTGGATCTGTGATAATGTGAATGTAAAATATCTGAAGGCACTTGGTTTCCTAGTCTGGATTTGAATGCTGCTTTCTTGGGAAAAAAGTAGTCTAACTTGACATATAACCAGTGGTGGGATTCGGACGGTTTGCACTAGTTCAGGCAATTACCTACCCTCCACAATGAAAGTGGATCCTGGGTGCTACGCTGCATTGCAATGGAGAAATGGACAACCGAGCAGCCGGCACGAGGGAAGGAGAAGGCCACTTTCCCTCCTTCCCTTGTTCTGGCTGCTCTGTTGCCCATTTTTCCATTGCAGTGCAGTACAGGGCCTAGGGTCTACTTTTATGGGTGTGGTAATTTAACAACTGGTTCAACCAGGATCAGGTTGGCCGTTGCGGGAGGCTAGTCCCACATATGCAGCAGAGCTGGAAGACAGGGATGGACCTCCCACAACAGTCAACCTGAACCTGGGCGAACTGGTTTGAATCCCACCACTGTATATAACTCTATATAATCTTAAATAGTTGTTCATATAAAACAACACTAAAGTACATCATGATTATGAGATTTTGAACAGATCTGACCCAAGATAGGTTTGATACTTTAATTAGTGCTCAAATGTTGTTTGAAGGCCAGTTTCTTCAAACAATTAGATTCCCACTACATGTAGGGAAAAGCAAATCATGAAAGACAATGAAGTACACAGTAAACAGAGAGTTAAAAAACAATTTAAAAGAGTATGAGAAGTCATAAGACAATAAGAAAGGAATGAAGAGCTATGGAAGCTTAAAATATATCACTTAGATAGGATGCTACTGAAAATTAAAGATGATCAAGAATTTTGTAGGAATGGCTGATAACATTTTTTCACCCAATGTTTATATCTATTTTCTGATTGGAACTCCTACACTTGAGGGTATATGAATATACACCTTATTTATACTATAATGCAATGTCCAACAAAATGCAATGAAAATGTATACATTGTGCAGTTAATATATAAACATACTTATAAAATGTACTTATTATGAAAGGTTCACATAAGATGTGTATTTTAGGAGCAACATTTACAAGATGCATACATTTTCTTAATTCGTTTGCAAAACTGAATAAGGTAAATATTTGGTTTTGGATGGAGTTGGCTTTGGTATTATGTCGTGTTGTATTTTACTTTTTTTCTGGTCATGATGTGCTATTTTTAATGTCTATGCTGCCTTGAGTCACATGGTGATTGAGCAGCTATATAAATCAATTGAATAAATAAAAAAACATATTTGACAGATGTACCCTCCACTTGATTTAAGTCTGCATTTGGAAGCAAAATGAATTGATTTACTTCTCACAACTAATGTGCAGATTGGAATGCAGCCTGTTCAGGCTTCCAAATAGTCTTTTGCTATTTTGAGACTTGAAAGCATTCCAAGTGTGTGTGTGTATACACACACACACACACACACACACACACACACACACACACACACAAACACATAAAATAGATGAATTTTATGTGATCTTTTTATTCTTAAGAAACAATGTAAGATGGATATAATGGATTTATCTATGAATACATACAGTATGAAAGTGACATAGGTTAAAAAAAAAAAGTCCAATCCATCCCCACTTTAATTTTTTTTGAAACAAACAAGCCTTTAAAATAGTGTAGCAAACATTGAAGGGATTGAATGTCAACTAATAAAAAAGACTCTTTAGCTATTATTTCTCTGAAACTCCCAGCTCTTGATGTTCTAGTGTTACAAAATATTTTCTGCTGTTCTATTGAAAAGGTGATGATCGAGTTGACTATTATTCCAACTGAACTCATTTTTAATTCTTATTTTTCTTTATATTTCTGAAGACTATCTTTTTAGTAACTACCATTTGGAGCAATTATTTGCTTCTTAAATTCAGTTGTGTTGACATTTGAAAACGGAAGGTCCACTCCTCAGTTGGATCAATATAGCAACCCTCAAGGCATTTATTTTACAGTTTTTGATCAATGGTGAAACAGACACTGGCTGATAGTTTAACAGCAAACTAACTCTCACTGAGATCTGTTCTTAAGATTTCTTTACATAGACCAAGACAACTGTAATGAGCAAAATTCTAAACCTTGTAGAACTAGCTGTCAAAGCAATCTGGGAGATATCAAAAGAAAAGTTGTGTACATAGCCAACGTTCTGAGGCAAACTCTACATCCATTATCAAATAATCTCAGTCAACTGTTTTTCTCATGAAAAATGCATGCATGTGTGCATACACATTACCTTGTGCATCTAATTTCATGCTGCTCCTTGATTATGATTCTATAGTACAGGTAGCCCTCAACTTATGACCTTTTATTTAACATCAATTCATGGTTATGATGGTATTGAACAAATGGAGCTTACGACTGGTCTTTGGAGTTCTGGCCTTCCAACACCTTCACATTTATGTGAGTGTCATATTCCTTGCTGGCACCCCAGAACATCATAGGGGAAGCCTGCAGGGCAGGACACAATGGTTACTCCCAACCTTCTCTCTTCTTCTGTCTTCTTTATCCATGCACATTCCCCAAGCCCCTCTCTACTCACACTGTGAATACAAAGCGTCACATGCCCTTCCTGATCCTTGCCATGCCTTCCTTGAACCTTCCTGAAGACCTTATTGTACCACTGCACACCCTTCCCAACCTGTGTCACTTCTCCCTGATCATCCCCTCTGTCGCTTGCATACCCCCTTGCATCCTTGTACCTCCTCACTGACCCTCCTTTGCACCTCTATACTCCTTTCCACTCCCATCCAGCAGCAGCCACACACCTACCTGCTGGCTTGAAACTTGCAACTTCCTGTCAGCTTCCCCACTGACTTTGATTGTGGGAAACTGGCAAGAAGCTTCTGCATTGGATTCAATTAATGATGGCAACTGGGACTGTAGGTATTGCTGTTTCCAAGTGTTGCGGTTGTGTTTTACAGTTGCATTGCTTAGCAACAGAAATTCCAGGTCCAAGTACCATTGTACGTCAAGGATTACCTGTACCCGAAAATACTTTGAAACATAGAGACAGGAAATGCACTTTTCATGCACTTTTGATTGTTTTTCTTACAAATGTCATATTCTCTTTTACTCAATACCACATATCCCTACACTTAAAACATTTATCTGCAAGAATCTCATTCTTTATTAAAAAATTCAATCCCTTTGCTCATCTTTGTCCTTTTGCAGATTATTGCACAATATTTTATAGGAACAAGTAGGATATAAAATAATAAAAATTGCCAATTGAAATGAAACACAATAATATGAACAAGTTCTGTTGCCAATATACTGTAATCATAACCATTTCCATTATTATTATTCTATTATTGTCTTTGCATGAATTTCTAATAATGAAATGAAATGTATTAATAAAATTACAATTTAAAGCCATTTAGGTTGAATGAAGAATGCATAAAATGGACACTTCCAATTTCTATTAACATTTTTTTCTGCAAATTTGCATTTCTGAATTTCATTGTAACCTGCATCTACAGCACTTGTACAAGGGTTCTACAAAATCATATTGCAGTGGAACAAGCCAAGAAAGATATATGCAGCGGTGGGATTCTACCGGTTCTGTCCACTTCTGTAGAACCGGTTGCTATGAAAAGCAGCAAACAGAGAGCATATATAGTTCTATGTCTGCTGCTGTTTTGGCCCACCTGCCTGCCCGGGCACTTACCTGACCTTTATTTCCTGTGTTTTCAACCGCAGCTGCTTTGCGCAACACAGCTGTGGTTGAAAAAGCAGGAAAAAAGTGCTTTTTCAATTGCTGCGCACTTGCACACAGCGCTGCTCAGCCGTCCGCATAGCTCAGCATGTCGTAAATTGCACTCATGCAACTTGTGCGACTCGCGTGCACATGCACGCATGACGCAGAGTGACAGAATCGGTAGTTATACCAGTCGGATCTCATCCCTGGATATATGTTATTATCATCATCAGAATGCTGCATACCATACAAAGTAGATTCAAGTCATTGAAACCTCCCCTCTCTCACACACACAGAAACTCAAGATGTTTATTACCAATTCACACAGAAAGCCAAGTGCAGTTGAGTTTTGCTTCCATCATAAAAACTTCAAAGAAGAATGATCTTTCCTAAACAATGGTGATTAGGTATTACCATGATGTGCTGGAGCTGTCTTGCGCTCTCTTGCAAGAGCCAATTGTTTAAACTTCCATAATTTTGTAAGAGTAGAATACTTTATACTTTATTGGCCAAGTGTGATTGGACACACAAGGAATTTGTCTTGGTGTAAATACTCTCAGTATACATAAAAGAAAAGATACATTTGTCAATGTCGAGAATCATAAGGTATGACACTTAAAGACAGTCATAAGGTACAATAAGCAACCAAATCATACTAGGAAACAGTCAATATAAATCGTGAGGATAAAAGCAACAAAGTTACAGTCATACAGTCCCAAGTGAGAGGGGATGGGTGATAAGGAGTGATGAGAAGATTAACAGTAACAGTAGTGCAGACTTTGTAATAGTTGAACAGTGTTGGGGGAATTATTTGTTTAGCAGAGTGATGGCATTTGGGGAAAAACTGTTCTTGTGTCTAGTTGTTCTGGTATGCAGTACTCTACAGTGTCGTTTTGAGGGAAGGAGTTGAAACAGCTTATGTGAGGAGTCTGTAAATATTTTCACAGCCCTCTTTTTGACTTGTGCAGTATACAGGTCCTCGATTGATGGCAGGTTGGTAGTAATTGTTATTTCTGCAGTCCTAATTACTCTCTGAAGTCTGTGTCTGTATTGTTGGGTTGCAGAACCAAACTAGACAGTTATAGAGATGCAGATGATAGACTCAATAATTCCTCTGTAAGCTGCTAGATAGTAGAGATGCACCTTGACTCCTTACAGATCAATCATCAGTTCTATAACCAGGGCACTGCAAAGCCTGCTGGCAGCAATGGAGCTAGTTCTTAAATCTTCAGTACCATACTACTCCACTGTTTATTTAAAGGAATCAGGTATTTGGTGGATTTTATATTAGATCACTTGACATCATTTACTAACACCATGTTGGCATCTTGCCCTGTATTACATGGAAAATTAACTTAGTGTTATATATAAATTTAAGACTAGCCCTGATGAATCAAACTGAGGTTCATCTTACTGTATCATTTTATTTCTCACAATGACAAAATAAATGCCTTGACATTCTCCTTTCCTATCCTTGTTTCTCTGCAACAAGTATATGAAGGCATGCACACCTAACCTCAAGATTGTGTCTTCAAAAGTAATAGTCTTTGATAGGCCTATCCTCCAAGAGTGTATTCAATCTCCTTTTAAAACCTTCCAAACTAGTAGCCATATCCATGTCTTGTAATGAATTTAATTATTCATTAGATGCTGATTTAAGAAGTACTTTCTATTCAGAGTCACCTTAAATTGTGGATGACAGCAAATAAATTTGATAAACAAACAAGTAAATAACATTATTTCTTCTAGGTTTCCTATCAATCAGGGAAACTTGTTGTTCTAATATTTTGAGAGATGGAAAAAAAATCTAATTTGTAGAGTCCTTGGTACTCTCTCAGCTTGTTTGCTTGTTTGTAGATGTTTCATTATCTGGCAATACCCTAATCAAGGAACTATCAAGGAGAATACCAAACCCTAACCAAAACTGGCAGGAACAAATCTCACACTCAGTAGCACAGATACTGTTACGTAGTAAAGTAATGAAATGTGAACAAACAACCAAGCTCAGAGAGTATCAAGGACTCCACAGATCAATCCTGAGCCACTTACATTGTCTTCTATTGGAACTTTTAATGCAGATTTTATATATCTGCATCATATTTCAGCTCAGCTACCTTTTCACACAGCTTAAAGAGTTACAACATTGCAATGTTCTGTTATAAACCACATGTTCATTTTGGTTGTCCTCTTTTACACATCTGAAAGAGTTTTTCTTAAAAAACAAGGGCTTGCAAAGCTTTGGAAAAAGAGCATCAGAGAAGGCATGAGCTGATCAAATCTCACCGACAGAATTATCAAATGACAAGAGAAAAGTGCTTAAAGATGCTTGAAGAACAGCCTTATTGGAGAACTGCTTATTTAATAACATAAGAAAAATAGAACAGAACAATTTGAATCCTTTAAAATGGTTTGGGACTGCATTATAGGGATGAAGTTACACTTCCATAATGAAAAGTTCATTAGTTTGAGAGAAGTAATTGAATTCCAGATAACCCTTTTTTCTCAAGAAAGTTGCAGTACTTAGGAGCATATTCCCTCAGTTAGGGCTACCCTAACCATCCTAATCAGTCAGATTTGACAAGAATTTATCAAGTACAAATAACCAGGAGTATTCATTCAGTTCAAAGCCAGAAGGGTTTATGATTATTACCTCTTGTGCTGTCCAGACAGTTTAGAGTTAATGGGATTTGGGATAGTTAGTTAGGAATTGTGAGCTGTTCCCTGAAGGGAATGCATCATGTAAATGTAGTTAAGACATCCTGGGAAATGTAGTCCATGTCATGTGGTCACATCTGTAATCTGGATTGGTCACTAAATTGACCCTTGTTGGGTTGGGGGAGGCTCCCTCACTCTTGTCTGAATCCATTAGCATGCAGCTGTTTCAATCATCATGGGTATGAGAGTTTATTATCTTTCTACACCATAATGCAGATATGCAAAGGATTGGACATTAAGAAGAACCTCATCATAAATTTGAGTTGATAAGGATGCCTGATGAACCAGTAAAAAAGACTTTGTATGGATGCTTTGTGGAGTTGCTCTGTCTGCTTTATACCTGTCCAGAGTGTAATAAGCAGAACAGTAGAAAGATAATTAACCTTGATTCCTGGAAGAAGTAGAGTGAAGCAAAAGTAATTTGAATTTTGTGATAAAGACAAAGATATTTTGAAGCCAGGAGTAAATGTGCGTGCTATTCTTTGTATCTCTATCTCAAACTTCATCGTGGATTCAGGAAGGGCAAATCCCACCTCCCCTCTCTTCATCAAGAGAAGCTTTTCTGTCTCAGGTTACATCTCTGCTAACTTAAAAGAAACTAATTGTGCAAACAAAGGGAGGGGCCAGGTATTCTTCATCTATCCATGTCTTCCCTCAGTTACTACCTACAAACTCTTTTCAATTGCAGATGAAGAGTCAAAAGTAATTTCTTCTTGTGTTCTAAAAGGAAAGCTAAATTTGCTCTGCTCATTCAAACTGAAAAGCTTACCAGTTCTTAAGCTCGGCTGCTTCGAAAAGGCAATTAAGAGAGGCCCTATTGTTCTCTGGCCGTTTTATTGGGGGCCATAATTCATTAGTTGAAGGACATCTTCAAAGCAAAGGAGCATATTCCCCCCTCTCAAGACACAAGGCTAATTCAAGCAGCTATATGAACAAAGGAGCAATTTCTTTTTTGATTAAAAGCCTAAACTTTTTTCATGTTCTCCTCTCTTTACTAAAAAATTAAAAGTGTAACACTGCATGCAACCTTTGGAGTGCTGTATTTGTTTGATGAATCTCTCTTCCAGCGAGTAAGCAATACATTCCTTTGGGGTTCACCTCCCATAACGACTCAGGCAAAGCAATCCACAACACTATCTAGTGGTCAAGAAGAAATTTCCCAGAGAATTCAAATAATTTTTTTACAAATTTTCACAAGAATTAGAGGAACTTCCCCAAATTTAACCAGTGTTTAACTAATGAAAATTCTGCTTTTTTGTAACTATTGTGGAAACATTTAGCAACTTAATTCAAGGTTCCAGTACTACCTGCAGCCTAACCTGTGCTTAGCATCAGTGACTTCCAGACCTAGCCACTACCATCAACAGGCCTATAGCGCCACCTTGTGCAGCAAGCAACACTAACGGGCAAACCTGCGTTCTGCTCTAACATCTTTCAGACTTAGTGATAACGCCTCATATAGCACCAATTTGTGTAGCAAGCTCTTGGACAGCCTCAACAGATTTCCTAAAATTCCTATCGACAAGCCTCACCTGGTCACGGACCTCTCTAATATACTTGTACAGCTGAGAGTGGCACAACGGGATCCCCAGTTACTGGGACTTGCTTGTCTTGACCATGTCGACATGCAAAACAAAATCATTCCACAGGTGCTAATTGATCAATGGCTCCAGTTGTCTGATGCCTTCAAGGCCAAGGGTCGCCACAACTGTATACCCTTTACCCTTCTCGAAGAATTTGTGGCCCACCAAGAAACAGCATGCAACACCCCCAGGGCCCACAGACTCAGAGCTGTTAATCCTCCCAATGAAAAAAGATACAACAGCAACTATATACCATCCACAGTCCCTACGCCCAGTGCAAGGGAAAAACCCTTCATGGTTGTCCATAAAACCGAGTTCGTCCATAAAAAGTTCGGCCACTAACTCATCAGTAGCAACCCAACTTGAGTTTCCTACAACAAAGAAAGTAGAATTTTGTCCTTTACACAACACTCAACACTCATTGAACAGTTGTCGAGCATTTGCAACAAAATCCCTGGAACAAGGGAAAGATTTGTTATGGGAGTTCAGATTCTGCTACAAGTGTTGTGAATCTTCTAAACATGCGCCCAAAGACTGCACAGCCAAGGTGCAATGCCATCTATGCAACAGCAATGAGCACCCAACTGCTCTGCATCCAGACTCTGAACCACCACAGCAGACAACTCCTAACCCTCCTTTGAACAAGGAGCCTCAGCGTGCTGCGACAGCACACCAGAGCATAATAAGCAGAACACCTCTAATATAAGAATCTAGTCAACTAACGGTCAAAGCTAAATTGGTGCTATATAAAGGTCAATGGAATTGACGTGTGTGTGTGTGGACTTAGGTCTTTTGTGACAACGCAATTACTCTAAATTGAAGACACATTTAACCCCAACTTCGAGCTCAGCCGTTTCTTCTCCTACAGACTTATCTGTATTGGCTCTTGATTATTGCAACCCAGTCAATGTCAAGTTTTAATTACAAAGTATCCTGAATTTTAAGAATAGAAAATGTGACAAATAATATGTTAACTGGTATGAGATGCAGGAATCCCATACTGACAGATTCACATTGATTGCCACTTGCTCTCTGGACAGAAGTTAGAGTGCTGATCTGAGAATTTCAGCTTCTCAGTGGCTTGACTGTCTCTCTTTATGAAGATGCTTTGACATTAAGATGAGTTCCTTCTGAAGATTCTTCTGAGTACTTTTTTAAATTTGGCTTTTAGAAGGAAATGCATGCCCTTGTCACTTGATCCCAGTCATTCTGGGTTTAGAACAGTTTTAGAACATTTTTTTGCTAAGTATTGAAGAGTGAAACATTGCTTTGCATCAGTTTTAATGTACTATTTTAATGCACATTTTCAATTTCCTATTCTGCATTTTAATTTTGTTAGCCACTTTAACTGCTTGATTGGACAGAAATGACAGAGTCACATGAAATAAATAAATGTCTAAAATAAATAATTTGGAACTAATGAAGCCCTGTAGTGACATTGTAAAATACTTGTGTGGGAAGACTTAGTGTAATCAGGCAATAATTTCCACTTGCTCTGCAGGAATAATAAATTATCTTTATTTTCTTGAAAATATGCAGATTGCTCATCCTCTTTCAGAATGAAAACAGACATTTTTACTCAGTTAGTGCCCCAGTACAACTACTGCAGGTCAGAATGACTTTATGCTTTCTGTATCGCAATTTGAAGAAATATCTTTCTGTTTTTCTTGAATAAGGATTTAGAGAGTGATTTCTTCTCCCTCATATCAAGGATGTTAGCCGTATACTTTCTGTAGCTTTTTAAGGAAAGAGTTCAAAGGCGCTATTGTAAGCTGCTATTTGGACAAGGCTTCGGAATATCTCATATCAGCAACAATGCCTAGAAATCCCACTACAGCTAACAGTTCTTCATACACCTTTCACCAGGGGTCCCCAAATCCCTGGGCCATGGCCAGTGGTGGGTTTCAAAATTTTTTACTACCAGTTCTGTGGACATGGCTTGGTAGGCATGGCAAAGGAAGGATATGTAAAATCTCCATTCCCTCCCCACTCCTGGGGGAAGGTTACTGCAAAATCCCATTCCATTCCCTCCCCACACCACTAACCTGCTTTCCAGCTCCATTCTCCTGTGCAGGACAACAAAAAGAAGACTCATCTGATCAGCTGGGACTCGGGAGGCAGATAATAGATGGGGACAGGGCCAGTCAAGAAATGGTATTTGTCGGTTCTCTAAACTACTCAAAATTTCCATTCGGTTCTCCAGAACTGGTCAGAACCTGGTGAATGCCACCTCTGGCCATGCTGTGTGAAAACGGGCTGTGTGAGTGATGGCCAAGCATGCATGCAGCTCAACTTGTACGAGCAGCAGACACTCAGGCTCACTTGCAAACCTCCATTTGTTCAAGTGTGTGCCTACTCTCACACAGAACCATGCCCTCTCCCCCTCTCCCCCCCAGTTTGCCAAGCCAGAATGGTTGGGGACTGCTGCCTTACACTAGACAAACTTGTTTTGCCAGAGGTGCATCTATTTTTGTGGATGTTTATAGAACAGGCGTATATATTACAGCCATGCTTTTTATTTTCAGTGAACTCCAAGAATATCTATGGAGATTCTCAATCATCCAGGTCATGATTGTCCAAAGGTATTTTTCCAAAAGGCAACTGGGCTTTGTTGGTTTTTTTCCCTTGAAAATATTTTGCTTCTCATTCAAGAAGCTTCCTTTGTTCTCTTCAGAACTGAAATTGTCTTTTGGAAGAACACCCTTGGAACTCCACAACAGTTTGGTAAACTTTCTCATATAACCATTTCACTGCTGGAAGAAATGTCTCCATCATTAACAATTAAATATATTTAACTCGGAGATCAGATACTTTACCCACAGATACCTATACATTAATAAGCTCCTTCATTTGCTTTTAATAAGGGACTTTGATGACAAGTTTATTTATTCCTAATAATAAAATCCTAATTTGGCATATATTCAGGTTGTTTTTAGGAGCACATTTGGATTTATTGATCCATAAAATCATCTTTTGTTGCTTTCCCAATAAATACTCTCTGTGGATATTTTATACACTTTATGTTTTTTTAAAGGTAGCTTTCAAAATGTGTGTCTGTTTTATGAGTCCCCAAATTCAGTGTTAGATTTATTTTTCTGTTAAAAGCCTTATTAAGAATTTAATAAATTTGACTATAATATGCAAAGATATAGATTCAAATCTTATATCACTTTGCCATAAATAAGGAGAGAGAAAGAGAGAGGGAGAGAGAGATGTAGAGATATATTGATTGTTTTATGAAGCAACCAGAGTGCCCTTTGATATATCATCCCCAAGGCTCAGTCAATCATTTCAAGAGCATCTCCATCTGTATGCATGAACAGTGGACTGCTTCCCATGGAGAAGACCCTTGAAGTGGCTTTGTCAAGCCTTTGAGGGGGATACACCACGTTGGTGCTTCAACCAGCAGATTTGGAAATATATTTCAATCACTTCATTAAAATTCCCAGTCAAAGTATATAATCTGTGTGTCTTCACAGCATGATTGCATTTTTTTAATGATTTCATAATATTATTTTTAAACTATTTTGTGAAGTTGGGCATGCGTAGATATGATATGGAAGAGGCATGAAAAACATTTTGTATTTTTGAAATGAATACCATAGGAGGTCTGCTTTGGATTACTCCCAGAACTCTGAATTCAAGTAACCAAAATTCTTCTGTACAAAGTATCATATTGTATGGTGTGCATGTGGCACTGTAAGCTAACAAAAAGTAAGATCTGGAACCTTCGTGTTGCCTTTGTGCGCTTTCCTTTTATTAATTACATTGTGTTGATTGCTATTATTATCCATGGATTTGGACCCGTGAGTAACTTTTTAAAATCTGTAGTATGTATGGAAGGGATAGGTTGAGATTCGGGGAATCTGATTTGTAACATGCAACAACTGAATAATACACCTTTATTTTATCCCATATAGCATGTCTGGCAGTAGAAATTTCAGTTAAAGGTTAGGGGATAATAGCTCTGTGAAAGGGAGACATGATAGCAGTGTTCCAATACTTGAAGGGCTGCCACAGAGAGGAGGGGGGTCAAGCTGTTTTCCAATGTACCTGAAGGCCAGACAAAGAATAATGGATGGAAAATGAACAAGGAGAGATTCAATCAGGAAACAAGAACTTTTCTGACAGTGACAGCAATCAACCAATGGAACAGCTTGCCCTCGGAAGTTGTGGGAGCACCATCACTTGAGACTTTCAAGAAGAGATTGGACTGCCATCTGTCAAAAATGGTGTAGGCTCTCCCGCTTGAGTGGGGGGGAGGGTTTGGACTAGATGGCCTTCAAGGTCCCTTCCAACTCTGTTAATCTGTATATATCTGTATCGGTATGGTAGCTCAGTGAAAAAGGTTAATCAGCTTAGTTTCTAACTTTCCTCAGGAGCAGACGTATTTATCTATATGCCTGTGGGTTACAAAAATATCATTTACATGACAGTACTATCCCATTTTCTGGGTGGAAAGAGCCTTTATGGTACAGAAAGAAAGATGATTAGTCAATTTTCCAAGAGACAATAGATAACATATTGAAGGGCCATCTTTGCTCCTCTAGTTGCCTAGCAATGGTAAGGCAGAACTGGAGGTAGATGTTTGAGGCATTATGCATTTATTAGGCTTGATAAAATCCAATTAAACTGCTATAGAGATGAGTAAACAGAATGTTTATTTATAATAATTTCCCAAGTCACCAAACAATGCAGTTAATAAAAATATAGCTTCCACTCCATTTTTACAATAATTTAAAACTTATTGAGCACAGCATTAGACAACTGTTAAGCTTTATGAAGGGAAAAACATGAGCACCATAATGGAAAAAGGAATATTTCTACAATATGCCCATTTTTAAGATTTAGTTTCAATCTCTCGTTCACTTTCCTATGTTATCAAGTAATTAAAGTTCTCAACTAGTTTGAAAATGACTCAGATTTAATTTCATTTTGTTAAGCACCTCCATTTTTCAGCCAGGAAAAAAAGACCATTAGGAATTTGCATTATCCATTACAGGCTCCTTCATGATTTGAAATTTATATGGGAAATGCTAATTGGACGTTCATCATCATAAAGATAATGATTTCTGTACTCTTCTCAATGATAATTAAGATGAAGGATGAAAATGATACAGTGAACATTGTATTCTTTATTTGCTCTAAATGGAGTTTGGGAAATAAATTCCATCCCTGTCTATCAGTGTGGGATAACTTGGGAAAATGTAGAAAGTAATGACATAAAGGGTTATTTTGCTTAATTTGGAAATATTATTGTCAATGCTGCTTTCTTTCTTTACAGAAGAGACTTATTCTTCAGGGAATTGGTTTAAAGACAGATCTGGTTATTATTCTTTAGGAATATTTGAAATATTAAATGGTTCAAACCTTTTATTTAGCACTGTGTTTTTCAGCCTCAATAACTTTAATATGTGTAGACGTCAAATCCATACATTTTATGCTGACTGGGGAATTCTGGGAGTTAAAATCCACACATCTTAAAGTTGGGGCTGAGAAATGCTGATTTAACAAATGTAGAAACATCTCAACCAATCCACCAGCACCCAAGACTAGGCATGCATGCCCCTAACTACCTCAATTCCAACTACATCTGGCCTTAAATGCAAGCTACTCAATGCAAGAAGCCTAGCGAATAAAATATCTGAATTTCTCCTCTTACTAAATAAGGCTGAATTCGACATCATATTTGTCTGTGAAACATGGCTCAATGCATCTCTCCCTGACTCCATTACCTCAGTAAGAGACTATCATGTTTACCGATCAGATCGTGAAATCCGTAGAGGAAGTGGTATTGCTATCTTCTATAAAAAGTCCTTACATCTAAAAAACATCCAAGTTACCCAGGAGCTTGTTCTTCCTGAGACCATCGTCTGTGAACTGTCCTTAAATATCACATTTCGATTCTTACTATGCTACAGATCCTGTGATTATGACATTGAACATGTAAACAAGCTAAATTCACTACTAACATGGGCAACAACCTGCCCACATACTTTTATCTTTCTTGGTGACTTCAATTTACCTCATATTAACTGGACCCTAAATGAATGTAAAACTGAACCCATACATGCAACCTTCTACAATGCTGTAACAAATCTGGGACTGGAACAACTAGTAACCAACAATATTAGACTTAACAACTGCCTCGATCTCATCTTCTGCAATAGTTTGAATTCAATTTACAGAATACAAACTAAAGAACCCTTTTCCAACAGTGACTACAACATGATTGACTTAGTCTCAACATATGTCCACACAAAAATCATCACAACGATGTAATCCCCAATTATAACTTCAAAAAATGCAACTATGATAACGATCTCTCATCCCTTGATTGGCAATTTCTATTCACTGGATGCAATACTGTTGAAGACCATTACAACATATTTTTACTTGAAGTCAAAAGAGTCATCAAACTATATGTACCAATAACAACTCCCAAAACCAGAAAAAACAGATTACCCATAACAATAAGGAAGCTTCAATCCAAAAAGAGATCACATTGGCGGAAAAACAAATCTGGTCATGTTGCCAACTTCAAAAGCTGATACAAAAATTTATGCCACCAGATAAAGATTGAAGGCATCAATTATTACATTAAACAAGAGGAAAACCTTCTATGCACCAATTCCACCCACGCTTTCTACAATTTTGTAAACAACAAACTAGAAGACTCAAGGTCCATCCCACCCGTGAAAGGACCTGATGGTAAAGACTGCAACGATGACACCATTAAAACCAATTTTAACACATTCTTTGACTCAGTATTTGTAAACAGCAATGGATCATGCCCAATATTTCCTAATTGATCCACAGACAACTACAATGATCTAATACATATAGATTTTACAGAAAATAATGTTGCACTATGCAATCTAAAACCATCTCTATCTATTGGACCAGATGGAATATGTGCCTACTTCTTAAAAAAGCTATCCACTGCCGTAGCTCTAAGCATAATCTTTGAAAAATCTTTCAGGACCAGCTCCTTGCCAAACCTATGGTCACAAGCCACAGTCATCCCCATCTTCAAAAAGGGAGACCCCAGCCTAGTTGAAAATCACAGACCAATCTCTTTATGCTGCTACCCTTCAAAATGACCTCGACTATATATCAGAATGGTCAAACAAATGGCAACTTCAAATCTCAACAAATAAATGCTCTATCTTACATATTGGAAAAAGAAAATCAGAAAATAAATACAAGCTGAATAGTCAATACCTTGTTGATGATCCAAACTCTGTCAAAGACCTTGGAGTACTCATCTCTAATGATCTAAGTGCTAGAGCCCACTATAATTACATAGCCAAAAAGGCATTAAGAGTTGTTAACCTAATCCTACATAGTTTTTTCTCTAGTAACATCACTGACTAGAGCATACAAAACATTTGCTAGACCTATACTCGAATACAGCTCAACAGTCTGGAACCCACATTACGTATCTGATATTAACACAGTTGAGAAATCCAGAAATATTTCACAAGAAGAGTTCTCCACTCCTCTACCCATTGCAGAATACCTTATGCCACCAGACTTATAAATTCTAGACCTAGAAAATCTAGAACTACGCCGTCTTCGGTCCAATCTAAGTATAGTATATAAAACCATACATTGCAATGTCCTACCTACCAATGAATACTTCAGCTTCAACCATAACAATACAAGAGCAAACAATAGATACAAACTCAAGGTAAACCGCACCAAACTTGATTGCAGGAAATAGTACTTCAGCAACAGAGTGGTAAATGTCTGGAATACTCTACCTGAATCTGTGGTTTCTTCCCCCAACTCCAAAAACTTTAACCTTAGGCTGTCTACTATTAACTTCACCCCTTTCCTAAGAGGTCTGTAGGGGGCATGCTTAAGTGCACCAACATGCCTACCGTCCCTGTCCTATTGTTTCTTTTTATTTTTCTCATATGTATCCATTTCATGTATTCATAACTATGTTTATACTTATACCTATTATCTTGTAAGCGATTGACAAATCAAATCAAATCAAATCAAATAAATAAATAAAAATATACTCTGATCTAAAGCAACATATTCTTTTTATAGCAACATAAAAGCAACAAACCATTCATGTGTAGATAACAATAGGAGAGGACTATGCTGCCTGAAACTGAAAGTGCGTGATTAAATACTTACCTATGGAGAAAAACAAAGTGTTGCTGCAAATTATGTATTTTGTAGAAGATGAATTTTAGAAAGTTTTCTATAGCAATTTATAATTTTAAAATGGGAAGCATATTTTATTTTACTTTCTCCTGATTAGCATCAATAAAGGGTATTGAATCTAGTGAAGATGGCAGTTGTGGCAGTGAAATTAATGCCCTGCCTATTTATATATGCAAGTGACATTGCTAAACATACATAAATCTGCAATTGCCCTCTTGAGTTGCTTTATGATACCCTTTGCTCCCTGTTATGTCACTGCCTCTTCCTTAATATAAATATGGTATTCAGTCATAAAGTTCATATATACTTTCAGTCTAAAGCTACAGAGCCTGACAGTTTCTCAACTTTTCCTATTGCCTTTATAACTTGGACATTTATGTGCATATCAGAGTGGCTATGAAATTTTACATTGGGACGCTCACCACCTATAGATGATTGTGTCAATATTCTGTTAATCTCAAAATTCCATAAGGTGACCAAGATACTGTCATGGGCAGTCAGACTCTGAGCAAGCAAACTGACCATGGGCAGCCACTTCCTGTGCTATTGGGTCAACTACTTCTGGAGGAGTTTTGTTAGCCAAAGTAGGAAGATGATTGGGAAGTTGGGTACTTTTACAAAAGACCTAATATGTTTGAGTACCCGATCCCCATACAATGACATTACAACAGGTAGAACTTTGTTGCTCCTTCTACTTCTCTTTAGGCAGTAAATACCCCTCCCACCTGCTCTACGGGGGAATAATACCTTGTATGCAGGGGAGTGGAGGTCTCTTCTTTAGGCCTAAGTTGGTACTACTATTGGTAATGCTTCTGGCCAGGCTATGTTGGTACAGGCTACTATTGATAATGCTTGAGTTGGAGAGAGAGTGCAATTTCCAATGAAACAGACTTCTGTCATAGCAGTCATCTGTCTTCCTCCCTCCCTTTCTCTGCAGGGTCCTTTCTACAGAGCAACTGTTGATAATAATGAACTTAGAGGGAAGGAGAGTCTGTATGAACAGGCATTTAGATTGGCTTTCACCATCCTGCCTCCCATTCTTCAGGGAATCATTCCACGAAATGGTAAAAACCTGGAAGGGATTGATAGAAGCAGAGAGGGAAGTTTAGTAAAGACAAATGTTGCAATCTGTTATTTTCTAATATATAAAATAATATAGTCATTCAATTAGTATTACACTTTCTGGTTTTCTAGTTACTGTATTTAAGCAATTTCAGAAGTGGCCCTACTGTTTTATGAGGCCACAAAACTGGCAGAAAGGAAAAATGTTAAAACTAAATAAAATAATGGAATAAATGTGCTATACCTGGTGTGATTTTAGAACTTTTATGTGATAAGATAAGAAAGAATTGAAGATTTATTTCAAGGATAATCACTGTTATTTCAAGGGGAACATTTGTTCAAATGTTTTCATGGTATTTAGATATCCACAAAGGAAACTTGAAAAATTGTCTGTAATTGTGATCTGGGGCAAGAGTTTTCGAGTTAATCAAGTTTTACCCATTTCAAAATTAAGTTCTAAAAACTCATAGTTTCTCTTCTAGACATCATGCATGCTGTCTCCTAAGAGAAGAAAAGCATGATTATTGCAAGACTAATTTGCACAGGAAAGTTTGGATAATTGTATACTCAAATTACATCCACTTGTGCTTTTCTCAAAATACTCATAACACCCATTTAAGTTGCAATACATTCTTATGCATTTTTACTCAAGAATATTCCCACTGAATTTATGGGGGCTTATTTTCAGGCAAATGATACCCAGATCTTTAGGAAGTTTTATTTTAGAAAAGAATTAAGGATCATTAATTTATTGTAGACATGTATAAGTTGTCCTTTTTCATATTTACTGTATTGCATATGATTGTACTGCACATGATTTATGGCATAAATGTAGGGAAAAAACAACAAAATGAAATAAAAAATACATTCATTCAGTTAAAACAGCAGGTTTAAAACCTATCTGTAGTGCCCACATACAATATACTTCCAATATTTTTAAAAAAACTCATAATTTTTTAAAAATCCCAAGAAAAAACAAATAACTTCCTTGAAACAGAAATTCCAAAGCCATGACTGGAAAAGAGGCATTCCCTAAATTCTCAAACAATGAAAGATTTAGAGACCAAAATCACAATCAGAAGTGAGCCTGGAAACAATATATTGTAGAATATAAAATTCTGGAAACTAAATACCAATAAATCCTCAGTGAGGCTTCATAATCAAAATCTTGGCTGTTGCATTTGGAACTGAACTACACTCTCTGAACTGCTTTGAAAAGAGACATTGGATTTGTCTGAAATGGTATAGGGCTTCCTGTTTGAGCAGGGGGTTGGAGTAGAAGTCTTCCAACGTCCCTTCTAACTCTATTGTTCTCTATTCTGTATCCATCAATACTAATTTACTGTAAGCTAGGTAGACTTTTGCTAGGATGTTGTTGCTTGACAGATGTCATAATTGAACCCAATTAATAAGGTTCTATGTTATCAGACTTGAGTTATAATTTATTGCATCCATGCATAGATCAAAGTGATGGTCCCAATTCTGTGATCTAAATATCCCTGCATTAGTCATACTTAAGTGGGGCCATGTCTTTGATCCTGTAGTTGCGGCTTCTGCCTTGAGGTTTTTCCCCCCCACTTCTCTGCAAATGCCCCCTCAATAAATAAACTCATATTCAACTCTGACAGCCTTCAGGTTGATTTAGATGGCATGAAGAAATAGACCTACAGTATATGTGAACTAACAATCTGGAGCCTCTTCTGGAGATATTAGTAGATCTCTGAAAAATGAAGGGATTCTCAGGGAAAGGGGAAATGTGTGAAAATGAGAGAGCACTTACTTAAAGTAGGCAGAGCTGTTCTTTCGAGGCACTTTTGGATTTGACCCATTATATCTGTGGGTCAACCTGATGTTCAACTGAAAGTGGTAGTCTAGCTACAAATATATCAAGCTTACATTTATTTCCTGATACTGTGATAACAACCTTATTGAACACTTCCAATGGAATTGCCCATGTTCTTACTTTGTGGGCAATGCCTTGTTGGTTTAAATGCAATTGATTTTCAGTTTAAAATGAGGTCAAATGAGAACGATGATTGCACCATTTTATCCTTTCCAAAATGATTGATACTGCAGGCTGGCTGGCTGGGTGGATGGCTTTTTTTTTTTCCACAGCTTCAGGATCTACCTTCCTTGGACTCTGAGGCATTGGAGATACATAGTTTATATTAACTATTGCCAGTAGAAATGTTGGCAGTTTATGTACAGTAATAAAAATAGGCTGGGTCATTGAATCATTTTTCTTTCTAACTAAAAATGTTCAAGTGATGTGGCTGGCCAGAAATTTGATCTTTTTTACTCAAAACAAATATGTGTTCGCCCAGCTAAAAGAGAGTCACTCTTCTTTTGTGTAAAATGTCATAACAAATCCACCACATATCATTATTTAAGATTTTATTTTGATTTTTATCTATGGTAATTCTAGAGTTATGCATTGGTCAATTCCTATTGATAAACTAATTTTCTGCTATTATGAAGCTGTGTCTATTGATTTTGAAATAACTAACAAATCTAGTACTATTTGTTTGAGATTTAGAAATATTAAGAGCTGGTTGTGAGGACAACAATGACTCATTTGTCCTGCTAAGTTTCTTCTTAGAGAGGAATCAATAATGTCACAGGAATGAATAATTGCACTATTTCATAAGTCTCCTTCTTCTGTACCATGATTCATGGGCATTGCCTTTTGACGGTGGGATGTCTTCCACAGAGCTAAGCAAACCTCCTGAATCCAGGCCTGGTTTTGAAGACATTGCATCAGATATTGCTTTTTTTGTTTTTTGAATAACAGTTAGAAATAAACTGAGCAGACTGAATCAATGGTTGCCTGTCAAGATACTGGCTTAGACCTTAAGTTCAGTACATGTTACAGAAACCTCTTTTCTACTAAGGAAATCACACAAGTTGGTTAGAAAAATACGAAGCATAGATCGAGTTCAGAAAAAGCAGGTGCATATTTTTTTTAAATAGGAAGATGAAAGTCTCCTCCTAATTTTGATCCATTATCAATTATTCAAGAGGGAGGAAAAGAAGGATTGAACAACACTTTATTAGTCTCCATAAGCCACACTGGCCTGATCTTTCCTCTTTGCATTGAGTAGACCAGGATGGCCCCGTGGGCTGGATCTGACCACATTGCAGGCCAGATCCAACCACATCGTGGGCCAAATCTGGCCTGCAGGCCTTGAGTTTAACACCCCTGCCTTATAGTGTGCTTGGCTGTTCTTGAACAAAGGATAAATTGCTACCCTGATCCTTGTCTCAAGTGTCCCTTTTTCAATGGAATGCTACCTTGAATATTCTATTAAGCCATTCTGAGTATAGGTTTTTATAGTCTTAACTTCACAAACGCTGGCCTTGCTTTTTAAAAAGCTGCCCTAACTGAATATTTTGCTAATTTTAAATACACACAGTATTTGGCTTGACACTTCTTGTATTTATTCATGGGATGATCTCAATTTATAGAAAACTCATAGGAAACAAAGGAAAAAAATGTCCTACTTTATGTATTATATCCCAATGTGTTACACATAGAGCTTTAAGGTCATGAACCTCTGCATTTTGCTTGCCTAGTAATATCATTAGATATTCTCCCTGTTTCAGGTTTTCTGTGATAAACATTTTAAAATGGTCAGGACGAACATTTTCAGGTCAGGATGAATTCTATTAAAAATCTCAGTGTGAATGGAGCCTGGTTGCCTGGATATTCGTTGTGAGGAGGTTGAAAAATCACAAGAACAATCCCCACAATTATATTAAAGAGAGAGATATCCATGTATAAAATAGATCCTTTTCTTTCATGTGCATGGTCACAGAATGAGAAAGGTTTACATTATTAGTAATTTTATTAACTTGTATTATTGCTTTCCTATTTATGTTTTCCAGGTTGAAAAGCTTCTAATAACCCCTACATCAATTCTTCAGTACATCAAATTAGAAAGTAACCTGGAATTAAGAAGAAACTTCCTAACATTGAGGACAATTAACCAGTGAAACAGCTTGTCTTCAGAAGTTGTGGGTGCCCTATTACTGGAGGTTTTTAAGAAGAGACTGGACTCTTGTCACTTATCTTTCAGGCTATTGGGTCTCCTGTTTGAGCAGGGATTAGACTAGAAGACCTCTAAGGTCATAGTAGTCTGTTATTTCTCTGCTATGATATGAAATGCTATAAATTGGGCTATCACAGTTTAGTTCAATCATGCATTATCGATCAGCTTTGTTGAATAAGCACCATAGTCCTGCCATTACTTATGCTATTAATTTTAGCAACTGCTAACTGCCATTGTAAGTATTTCCTCAAAATTGTATTACTCTGTTTTGAGATACTATGAACAATTACAGTGGCAGCCTCCTTGTAATGTAGTTACTATTTTTTTTCCTCAGTAAAGCGTCCCCTATTGCCCTTAAGAAAGGTGTAACCACCTCACCATTAGGGCAAGCATAGAGGCCCTCTTACCGCAAACCTTGTAGACTTCTAAATCACCATTGGGGCAAGCATAGAGGCCCTCTTACCTCAAACCTTTGGACTTGTAAATCAGTTTTCAGGCTATCCACCATGGCTGGCTGGCTATGTTTGAGCTATATTTGCATCAGGAAGGAACTCTATATTCTGTAAATCTGCATGATGTCTTTTTATATATAATAATAAGGATCACTCAAATAATATGTTTTATGTTTCTATTTTTTACCATGATAGAATATACATCTACCTCAATAACAGTCTTGAAGAGTTGTAAGCATGGAGTTGTTTATTTATATTTATTTAGGATTCTATTGCATAAGAGTTAACATTTTATCACTGGCTTACTTTTCTATTTACCAATAAATAAAACTGTCACATGGATTGCATAAGAAATATTCCTGAGGCAACAGCTGTTGGCTTTAGGGCTAGATTCATGAGGGCTGGATATTCATTAGTCAACAGCGATTAAAAATGTTTTGCAAAGAACCTTTTAAGTCTGTTCAACTGCAAGCTGCTGATTATGAGAAAGGATGTAAGACATTTTTAGTTGAATGGACCAAGATTATAATTTTTTGCCTAATGTGACATGAGGAGAAGGCATTTTATTGTAATACCAAGGACAGAGGATTTTAAACTGCATTTCAGATTGTTCTCATTTGCCATGGAAGTATAATGCTGCAACAATGGTAGTATCTACCTGACTTTGGTTGATCTTGAAAATTAAGGGAAGATCTGCTTTGTATCAGGGTGGGAGACTGAGGTAATGTCAGTATTATAGACTAGACAGTAAAATTTTTAAAAAATATCCTGGAAGAACAGATTGCCAAATCAAGTTCATTTTATTGCTTGCAAAATCTATGTGGGTATGTGTATGAAATTACCAGGAGTCAAGTTTGACCTGAAGGAGATGATACAGAATTCTGGAGCAGACACTGATTATGTTCTGATGTATAGTAATTGAACTCCTAAACCTTTTATATTTCTTTCA
The DNA here is from genome assembly GCA_023653725.1 of Bungarus multicinctus. Taxonomy (NCBI): domain Eukaryota; kingdom Metazoa; phylum Chordata; class Lepidosauria; order Squamata; family Elapidae; genus Bungarus; species Bungarus multicinctus. The sequence goes on along the minus strand of CM042838.1, from coordinate 95,165,481 downwards.
CTAATCCTTAGTTCTTCCTTTATTAGCTTGGGATATTCTTTAGCATGCCTAAATGTTCCATGCCTAACATGGAAGCTCACATAGCAGTGGCCCACAAGTGCTTCCATCTGCAAAAACTGAATTTTCAGTTATCCTTCTTAGATTACAGCAAGGCTATATTAATTGTAATGTGCTTAAATGGGCTTGCCTTTCAAAAGTTCAGAAATTTTAATTTATATAAAATGCATCCACTTGAATTGGACATTTATACCATATAGTATCTGTACTATGACATTTGAACACAGGTTTTCAGCGCATTTTTTGTTCCAATGTTTTAAAGTTTGTATCAGCCTTTATAAAGTGCAGGACTAACTTTCCTGAATGGTTCCCATTCACATTCTGAAAACCAGGATTAGAGGCTCAAATTGTTTTCTTTCCTGTAAGATAATTAGGTTGGCAGGCATAAAGATGGGAACTTCACAGCAGAGACTTCCCATGTCGAACACCGTGCCAATTGATGTCCTCTGGTTGCCATCAATACAAACCTTCAAAGAGGCTCTGAAGATTCACCTGTTTACCTTAGGCTATAATTGAGTTTGGAGTCTATTGGGGCATTATATATATTATGCAGTCTTGTTCTAACTGTTAATGTTAGCATCATTAATCTTGCCATTATATTATGTGATTAAATAGGTTTCTATGCCACCTTGAGAGGGTTTACCTAATGAAACATTTAAGGAAGCAAGCCAGGTTTTGAACAGAATGTCTGATTTTGAAATGGTTTCCCCCTAAAATCTGAATTGAAATACTGAAAGATGTCAAATTCAATTTACTTTTCAATAATTTTGGATCACCTTAGAGTATATTCATCTTAAATATATTATATTTTTAGCATTTGTTATTTGCTTTTATTTACCCTTTCATGGTCATGAGACAATTTAGAATTACAGAATTGGAAGGTGACATTTAGTCATTGCTCAACCACCTGATCAATACAGAAGTCCAAAGCAAAGGATCTCAAATAACTTGCCTAACTTCCAATGAAGAAGAAACTACCACCTCTCAGCATAATTGGTTTTACTATCAAACTACTATTACTGTTTCCTCAGCGCTTAATCTCCTTCAGCACCTCATCACAGAACTTTATTTCCAATCCTCTGATCTTCTTTGCTGCTTTCTGAACCTGTTTCTCTGAACTCCTTTAACATAATGTTCAAAACTTGCTACCTTATTTGAGGTGAGATTTGCTGATTTAAATATTTTGCACATGAAGGCACATTTGAAAGGCTCTTAGAATGGCTTAGATTGAGTTAAAAAAATAAAATACCATTATTAGTTTTGAACAAGGGATCACTTTGGTTAAAGATACTCAGATTCTTGTAGGAGTTTTGTAAATTAAAACAAAGAACGCTTCTCTCTGATATTCAGAGGCAGTGTGTAGACAAGAATGGGATATTTATTTATTTACTCAAATGCCATTCACTATAATTTTGATGAAGAAAACAGACTTAAACATCATGGAATGATTGAGGAGGCATTCCTGTTAACACTGGTGAGTTAATAAAATATTATTTTCCATTGGCATGTGTGTTATGTGCACTCTCAAGTTGAGGTTATGATAATTCACTGAACTCATTCTCATCCATACAATGAGACATAACAGGTTCTTTGGAAATAAGGGGACCAGTGAAGTTAAAATAACAGCAAAACTTTACTCGTTGCAATGTACATTTGTTTTTTCTCACATATCCACACACACTCATCTATACTTATGTGTGCCCATCCCGACTAGGTTGCCAGGTTCTAGCAAAAGGGATGGAAGCTGTCAAATCTGGATCCAAAGATGACTCAAAGACTGGGTAAGCTTCAAGATCTCTTTTATCCTCTAAAGTCTTTGCTTTGTTGATTCACAAACTAGCAGTTACTCTTGCCTTGTTAATGTACAAGTATGGTAGCTGTTGATGGGACCTGCATACATGTGGACATTTCCATGTGCTCAGGCTCAATTTCCTTTGTCTGGTTCAGGTGATTTTTTTTCTTTGTTTCCTTAACAATTTGGTTCCTTTTTAACTATCTCCCCAAAGGGGTCTTTTAGATAAGATTCCTGACTTTTGTCCTCTTTGCTTATATGCTTTCTTCATCTTTAGTGATGGCAGATTCAGCACAGTTTCACAGACAGTTCTTTCTTTCTATGGTTTTCAGAGGTGTTTATAAAAATAAATTAAGCCTCTGAGGGAACAGAGTACTATACTTGCTTACCAGAATTCAAAGAGGGAAAAAATAGTAAAATGAATTTCCTGTTCTATATCTGCAGTTTCAATTAGATGAGATTCATTATGAAGAATGAATGAGATTAGTACCTTGTAATAAACCTAATTTTTTTTTGTACTGAGCCCACAGTCATCAAGAGATGAGTCTATCATTTATTAAGAACCATCAATTCATCCTTGGCAACAGTGTTCAAAGTAGAAGATAGGTTTCCTTAAGGAAGCTGTGGAAGACTTTCTAGAGCTGTAGTATCTCCCCTCTCCATCTGATTCATTTTTAATAGTAGTACTGGCAAAGGCTTTTAATATATCTAATGAACATATGGCTAGTGAAAATTAATTAATTTTATTGATTTTATAGTATTTAATATTTTCATGATAGGAATAGATACATTTTGATTTGGAATTAAATCAGATTTTATTAGAATAATTTTACTTATAGTTACTTTAAACAATTAGCTAACAAATTAGTATATAATTTATAGACCATATTGAGAAGTAAAATCAGTCTATAAGATGCCAGTTCCTGAGGGCTTGGAAGCAATTTAAATTAATTCTGGCCCTTAAGTCAGGTAAAAGTACTTGGGAACTGGTATCTTATAGAGATTTTCCATTCTGAATAGTGCTAAAAACTATTTCTGAAGACAGAGATTTCTGAAAGAGAGAAAATATAGTCTGTAAACCATATAGCCTCTGGAACAAAATCTGGGAATGTTATTCTATTTAAATATTGTTTGATTTTTGCTATTGAGAGATTATTTGAGGAATATAATTGTTGTTATGCAACATCTATGTAACCTTGATCACATAAACAAGATAGACACAGACTTCAGAGAATAATTAGGACTGCAGAAAAAACAATTACTACCAACCTGCCTTCCATTGAGGACCTGTATACTGCATGAGTCAAAAAGTGGGCTGTGAAAATATTTACAGATCCCTCACATCCTGGTTATAAATTGTTTCAACTCCTACCCTCAAAGCAATGCTATAGAGCACTGCATACAAGAACAACTAGACACAAGAACATTTTTTCCCCGAATGCTACCACTCTGCTAAACAAATAATTCCCTCAACACCATCAAACTATTTACTAAGTCTGCATTACTATTACCATTACTATTAATTCTCCCATCCTCCTTTCACCCATCTCCTCCCACTTGTGACTAATTTTGTTGCTTGTATCCTTACAACTTTTATTGACTGTTTCCTAGTATGATTTGATTGGTTATTTAAGGTAAAGATTGTTCCCCTCGCACATACGTGCTAGTAATTTCTGCCTCTAGGGAACTGTACTCATCTCCGTTACAAAGCTGAAGAGCCAGCACTGCCCGAGGATGTCTCGGTAGTCATGTGCCTGGCATGACTAAACACCAAAGGTGCATGGAACGCTGTTACCTTCCCACTTCCTACTTTTTCTACTTGCATTTTTACCCTATGTACCCATATTATATCCTATGACTATTATTAAGTTGTACCTTATGATTCTTGATGAATGCATCTTTTCTTTTATGTACACTGAGAGCATATGTACTAAGACAAATTCCTTGTGTGTCCAATCACACTTGGCCAATAAAGAATTCTATTCTATTCTGTTCTGTTCTGTTCTGCTCTGCTCTGCTCTATTCTATTCTATTCTATTCTATTCTATTCTATTCTATTCTATTCTATTAAGCAAGTTTATATTTTTCCATTTACTTCTAACAATATATTAATACATTAATACTTTCAAATAAAATCCTAGAACTTGAATTTTCTTTTTTTTTTGTTTCTTTTTTACTAAGTCCTTCAAAACTTTAAATGGTCTCCTTTGTAAATACAATATATCAAAATTATCCAAATCATTCTTTTGGTTTGTTATTTGTGCAGGAAACAATAGTTAAAAGGAGAACAAAGATAATTTAAGAGGTGACTTCTTCTTTACAGAGATTACAAACTCATTATTCCCACTTTCTCTTTAACATTATAAAATTCTTACAAACATTACAAAATTCAAATACAGAAATTACCAATTCACTTTTTTTCCATTTTAAGGAAAAAACACATAAAAGATTTCTAGTCTTTTACAAAAGAGTTATCTGTTACTACTATAGAGTTCCATTAGGAAAAACAGTATTCCATGTTTTCTCCTCTTTTTAACTAGCTCTCACAAAATTATCCTGTCCTGCAAAGCAGAAAAAGTTTTTCCCTCAAAAGTTATTTTTAGCACCCTCTGTTATTTAACAACTTCAAGCTGCATTTTGAATCACAGATACTACACCATAAACATAAGAAATGTTTATTTTTATTTATTAATAAATTGTATGTGGCTACTCCTCTTATAAAAAGTGACTTTAGGTGATATACAACAATCAGGTAGAAGCAAGATATATGTATACAGCGATTATTTTGGTCTTTTAATCCCATAATCCCTTGCATCGGGGTGGAGTTGGGACAACTGAATGGAGCTGAGTATTTACTGGGCAGATGCCCTTCCTATTGCCAATGCAGAGTTTGCAGCTGATATTTACTCATTGTGCCCAGAGAAAGAAATACCTGCTGCTATTTAGGAGAGTGAGAGTTCCACCTCTAGGTCACTGCACCACTCAAGACATGTATAGCATTTATAAAAATATAAAAAAAATAGTATTAAAGATTAAATCTCAAAATAAAGAAACCCGGGCAAAGAGAAAGTACATCCACCTTAGTAATGAAGCCATTTAAACAGGTGTTCACTTCTCAGGTCTTGAGGGACCTTCTGAAACATCAAGAGAGATGAGCTACATTGATTTTAGTGGTGGTGGTGGAAGTTGCAATTAGGAAAGAACAATTGTTCTCAGTTATTTTCCCTTCATATTTATGGTGAAAGACATAAGCCATCTGTGCTGTTGCTATGAGATAACAAAGAAGTTGCTTTTTGCCACAAAAACTAACATGGTAAGTTATTTCCCTGCTGATGTTCTCCTTCCTAGCATTTTTTCAGGATTTTTTTGGGTCACATTTTCTGTTTTGATTGCTTACATGCAGTTTTAGTCCTTACTAATAACACAAATCCAGGCACCAAACCTCAAAGGGAACAATAATAGCTCAGAATAATTTTCTTCTAACTACCAACCTAAGGCAATAAATAGATAAAAGAAGTCACTCTTAATCACAGCATTATTGTTGAAAGTTTATGCCAATAGCAAGAAAGCTAAGGCTTTTTTTTTTTTTTTTTTTGGTATTTGGCATAGTCCTACATTCTTGGAAGATTATTGTCTTGTTCTTTCTTGTTGATTGTGACAATCTGTCTAGGTTGGGCATTTGGCTGTATAATATGGACCTTTCACTCAGTATTTGAGAAAGTACAGTGTTATTGTTTAGTATGGGTGAGAGTTTATGTGTTTGCTTTCAGTTTATGAACTAATCTATATATATATAAAAGCAAAATACCACTCATCATCATCATAAAAACCCCAGAACCGTAAAGCCTACAAACTTGAAATTTGGCACATATGTTCCTCTTGGCTTCTAAGTGCTCACTAAGAAAGGATTTTCTGAAATGACCATCAGATCATCAGTATTTTGTATATTATTATTAACAAGTTCTGATGCTAGGGGGTTCTACTTCTCTTCCCCACCTGAAAAGAAATACGTTCCAAATGCAAAACACAAGCAGAGGAGAGGAGTTTTAGTTTCTCAGTAGCAACCAGCTTTAGTTGAGCCATGCTCAGGCTCCTTGCTGTCTCCTTCTTGCTGAACATAGCAAATACTGTTTCAGTTTCCATTTTTTAGTTTCCAAACAGCCCTCAACTCTTTCATACACTGACAGGACATTAGTCAGATGAATACCGATGGATGCTGGTAGGCAGAGGCATATTTTTTCCCCCTTATTTTCCTTCCCAAAAACTAAGCCTGATCACATAGTTCTGTAGCGAAGCGTAGGTATAGAGCTAGTTCTCTGTAAATGTAATTGAAAGACTGGTCAATGTTATTCATACAATCAATTCACTTTCAACTATGAAAACTCACTTTGAGTCAGTCTCTCAGTCAAAGTTTATGATTACAAAATGAAGAGATATGTTCATAGAATCTGTTATCTGCCTTGAGTTCTTGGAAGAAAGATGGCGAATCTAACTATAATAATGATAATACAATATAAACCCACAACAACCAGATCATCACTTGAACATTATTGCCATTGATAAATCCATCATTAGTCAATTGCAAAAGGCAGCTTTATTTTGAACAGGTTCCATCTTACGACAATACTTTTAACCCCACCAAAGAAAAACTCTTTGGGAAGGACTCGACAAGTGGATAAAAATGCCAAATCCAGTTTGAACATCTGGCTATCCAACAAACCATATAATATCATATGATACCATGATATGATATACGATGGTATGATAATATATAATGTACTCTGTAAATATAATATGATGAAATAAATATAGTAATAATAATATAATAATAGTTGAATGAATGAATGTTAAAAAAAAATAATTGTGAAGGATAGAAACAATGTAACTATGACCTTGAATGTTACAGGTAGTCTTTGCTTAATGATGATTGCTTTGTGACCATTCAAAGTTATGACAGACATCCCAAAAGCTACATACAACTTGGTTCCAGACTTCTGATGGCTGCACAGTACCTGCAGTCACTGATTGCATTTTGGGAGCTTGCTAACCAGCTTATATTTATGACCATCTGCAGCATCCTGCAGACATGTGACCATCATTTTTGATAATTTTTAGCATTTACTTCTGGTTTTGGAAAAGAAAGGCTATTGAAGAAAACAAGTTCAGTTAATCACTATGTCATTCACTTAATGACTTCTGTAAAATAGTTTGTAAAACTGGTCACGTGATGAGCTGCTTAGCAACTGCCATGACTCATAAGTACAGTTCTGGACGTAATTACGGTTGTGAATTAAGGACTATCTGTATAAAATTAAAATGATCACAAATCGAATATACCTTGTCTCCAACTGATATCCTTTTCTCTGCCAACTACTCAGGTATGGTAAAAACAGGATTATTGTTCAAATAGTGCATGCTGGGTGGAAATTTATCTTTATTGCCTGTTTAAGTGTATAATAAAAATAACTTAAATATGAATGAAATAATTAATGCTTGACAATACAGAAAAATGCACAGCTTGATATATCTTGATGATCCCCCCCCCCCAAAAAAAAAAGAAAAAAAGAAAAAGAACTGCTGCTTGTTTATTATTGCTGCTGAAAATGTGTGTTGGGAGACTGAAACAAATTAGGAATGACATCCCCTTTCCTCCTCATCACATTATTAAAGCTCTTTCCATCTCATCCCAAATGACACATAGATGGGCCAATTTGCAGATTGCTCTGGACACCCTAATGTTCATATGTGCACTTTAAGATATGTTGTCATAAATAGTTAAATTGCTTAGGGAGCAGAACCAAAATGCATTTCAATCATAACTGTGGAGATGCCTGTTGAAATGGGGAGGAGAGAAAGTAACAGGCGCCATATTGCAAGTGTTGAAAGCGACTATAAACAGAGTATCAAATTCTTGTTCAATGCTCCATGCTAAATAGTTTTGTCTTGTTGATAATCATTAACAGAAGTGCCACTTGATTTGATGGCGGATAGAAGGGAAGGCTATGAAAATTGAAATGTTCTCCCTCTGACCTTCTCCCCACAGGAGTAGTCATGTGGTTTTTAATGTAATTTATCAGTTCTTGGATCAGAGATAGAACTTGGAAACTAGAAATGCACAAGATGCTGTAGATTCAATAAAATGTGCCAAGGCTCATTTGCTGAATAGAATAATATTGAAAGAATAACCACTTAAAGCTTAAAGGAAAATGGTTCTGTTCCATTTAGGATGAATTAACTCACCATCTAAGCATACATATTTGTGCCCTGGGATCTGGAACATGCTAGTGATAAGAAGAGAAATAGGAAAGGGAACAAGAGCTAGGAGGTGTCTAAATTATAAAGATAACCCTTAAGCAGGTTCATGAAATCAAAATAATCACGGGATACAGCTTTTTGTAGCATTTGCTATTTGAGGAAACAAGATGGTCCTGCGTGAAGGGAACAGGAAGAACTCGAGGCAAGTTAAACAGTAAAGTAAGAATCTTTATAGACAAGGCATTTATTGGCAGTTTTACAGGATATTTTGATTATATCATCCTCCTGTTTCTATATTCTCCTAGCACCAATTCTATTTCTTCTTCTTTTTCTAGTTCTTCAGTACCTTCTGACTTGCAGTGTTGCTAGCTGCAAATGAATGTGAGGTGGCAGAAAAATTGATTTAAATCCCTTCTTAGCTGACTTGTAAAACCCTAGATAAAGGGGACAATTAAAATAACAATAAGGTTCAAGTACAAGAGCAAAAGTAGAGAGGGAATGAGTGGCTGCAATCACCAGACAAGCATGTAAAAGAAAATAAACTCTAATTTGACTCATTCTTCAATCATTTATTTCAATTTACTTCTCCCTCTCTAGCCTTGAAGTGCTATACCAAAAATGTTAAGCATAAATTAGCATTGTTCAATATATAAAATATATCAGTGCTTCAGAGGATTTTAAGGTGCTCTCCATAGACATAAATTCTCTATATTCAAACACTGTAACAGCATCACAGATAAGTTATCCTTCAGTATAACTTGAACCGTTCTTGATCACCATCCTTATAATACAAAATATGTCACATATTGAGATGCTCCAACTTGTAATTACAAACCCATTTCCTCTTAACCTAAATTACATATAGTTCTGTTACTTATGACCATGCAAATGTTACAAGGTAGACAGAACACACTATGCCACCATATGCAATTTGTGGAATGAAAATCAAGAATTGTAATGTCTGTGATATATTACTCTAGCCCAGGGCAATAGTTCTCAGTTTTAAAGAAGCTTACTGTTGCATATTACTTCAATTCCTGCTTATTATCCAATTCATGAGTTCTATGATTTAGAAGAAAAAAATAATAACATTAAAGCTGTATTTACTATTTCATTCCAGTACAAGGCTTTTCTGATTTAAAAGATAGATTGCAACACTGGAGATTGCATCTTACTTTTGAAATACAATATAAAGTATATATTTACACTATACACTAATCATTACTCTTACATGCCAAAGTTAAATTAGAAGAACTATGCAATGCTTTGGACTGAAAATCTCTAAAGACTAAAGCTTGCCTGTGAAACCTTACATTAGCTGCATCTTTCCTAGGATTACACAGCAAATGTGAAGGGTAGCTGCCTAAGCCCAGGAAAAAGGAGGAGCTGCTTTAAGATATTTCAAGCACTGTTTGCAGATGCAGTATAATCTGAAGCTTCTAATTCAGAAACAACTAATTGCCATTAGTTATTTAGTGAGTGACTGAGCAAGTGAGATAGCTAGGTGCAGGGTTGGGCTTCAAAAATTTTAGCAAAGGGTTCTCTGCCCGGTTGCTGGGTGGGCATGGCCTATTCAGCCTCCTGCACCATGGTGGGGGTGGGGGGCATTTTTGCCCTCCCTGAACTCTGAAGGCTTTCCTAGAGCCTCCGAGATGGTGAAAATGGGCTCCCCAGGCTCTGAAGGCTCTCTGGAAATCAGAAACAGGGCCATTTCCGGCCTTCTCAAACTTCCATGAGGCCCATTTTTCACCCTCCCCAAGCCTCTGCATTCGCCCTGCACTTACCTGCATCCAAAATGGGCCATGTGGGCAGAGGTGGGATTTAGGAGTTCTCCGAACTGCACAGAATCTTAACTAGGGACTCTCTTGAATCCCTGCGAACCCCCAGCAGCCCACCCCTGGCTAGATGTGCATATCTACCTGCACACAAGTACATATAACACATGCATACCTATAGATACATGCACATATTTACATATATATGTGATGATCTATCACTTGAGTTTGTGAAGCTGTTGCAAAGGGACTTTGAATCTGATGATCCATCCATCCATCCATCCATCCATCCATCCATCCATCCAATGGATAACAATAGCACTTATAATACAAAAGTATGTCACTTATTCTGATTCTCCAACTTGTAATTACAAACGCTTTTCTTCTTAACTTAGCATATTCCATTGTGCTTTGCAGCATGACACACTGCAGGTCTTAACACAAATACATTCTTCTTCCTGTTATGTTCTTCTTTTGAAAAATATACTGTCCCCTAAATTAGCTGAGTGAATGCACAGCTTAACTGACCTTTGCCATTGTTATCAGTAACCAGGTATTTACTTAGGATATAGCCCTCACTCATTCCTAAAGGCTGACAACGCACATTCTCAAAGTAATACAAGTGCAAGTGAAACAACAACAACAATTATACAGATAAACCCAGGACCAAAACCTAGGCAAAACTTATTTATCTCTGGGATTTAAAAATTATATAGCAGTTTGCATTTAATTAATAATTAATATTTTATTCCTTTTCTCTCTTTCACATTTATGTGTGTGTTGTTTGTCTGTTTTAATGATAAAATTAATAAAGTTTATTTAAAAAAATAATTAATATTTGCATGAAGTTATATTGTATCATTATGAGCTGAAAACAGCCAGTGTTTTTTTTTTCTTCAAATGAAACTATTCATTCTGTGAACTCTCATCATTTCATGCTGCCATATAAAATAAGTATTAATAAATACAATAATATTCAAACAAGGATATTCAATGACAGGAGTCCCTGTGGATTTTACTCCACTAGTCATTGCACTACAGGGGTCAGTGCTCATGTCTGTTTCAAGGCCATTGAACCAGTGCTGCCTGAAGACATTTCTGCAGTCATGTGGCCAGCATGATGTGACAGAGCACTGCTACCTTCCCACCGAAGGTAGAACCTATTTATCTACTCCCATTTGCATGCTTTCGAACTGCTAGGTTGGTAGGAGCTGTGGTGAGGATGGGAGCTCACCCTGTCATGTGGCGCTTGAGTCTCGAACCCAGCTGCCGACTTTCCAACTGACAAGCCCAACATCTTAACCACTGAGCCACCCTATTCAATGACAGAAAGGCAAGAAAATAGGGTTTCCCTATTACTCAAATATGATGGTTTACATTCCTTTTCCATTAGAATATTCTATATTCTATTTATTAGAATATTATAAGAACAGCTAATTAAGACTCAAATAAGTGTGAAGTGCATGATCACTGAACTGGTTGTTATATCCCACCCCTGTGTGTGATTACTTTGCTCTGGGACTTGCCATAAATGTGAGAGCATTTGGGGGAAAGTTGGAGCAACAAAGGGGCAATTTGAACTAGTCAGCTGACTGTGTTGCCTCTGTGCCTTGCCCCGGATCATCGCACGTACACAACTGAAAGAAAAAGGGAAAAAAAAGTAAGTACAAGCCATTCCCTATACTTTTAATTATTGTCGTTTCCACATAATAAGTTAAAATTGCCAGTTTCTTGAAGCTGCTTTACAAATTATATGGCAACAAAGGTATTTTTGTCATCAGGCAAACATCTGTTAATGTATAGGATATATTCAAAAGGGAACAGGTAGTTCCCAGTGGCACACAAAATGAAATTTGTTTTGACAGCTATGCTAAACCTTTCTGAATGTGCCTTTCTTTGATTAGAGAAAAAACATCTACATTTATTGGTGATTGGAAGCTCTTAGGGATTCTTTTTACATAAAAATGAAAAGAAATATGAATTTGTGATTTATGCTTTGTTGATTAGAGAGGATACATTATAGAAAAGCAGTAAATGATGTAACTTTAGAGACAGAGGTTAAAATATGTACTTAAAACTACTGTGAAGAATATCGGAAACTACTTTGTATCTTTTTTCTTTTCTGTTTTCTTATATCTTTTTTCTTTCTCTTTGACTTTCTTTTTTCTTCTTTCTTTATATTACTTTGTATTAGTTTTTATCTTGTTTCAACATTTCAAAAGTATGCATGGGTCTACGTGTGTGTGTGTGTGTGTGTGTATTCCTGAGAATTCTTCCTGAAAAAAAAATATAGATGCTGAATTGAACTTGGAAAGTCTTCAAGGATAGCAATACATAGTTATACATTAAAGCTGTGTAATATAGAAAATATAGATTTTGTGTTCCAGCATTATGTGCAGTTGGAGTATCAGTTGTCTCTCCTAAGTATAAGCTGAACATCATCTGAAATGCATTGAATGAAACTTATCCAAACATTGGAAATGGTCCTTAATGGAGGTCTCATGTTCATTTGTGTAGTATCATTGTGAGATTTGTTTGGATAGTTATCAAGGATGCTGTACCCTAACCCCATGCTGATAGTTGCCTTAGACCATGGACCTCAAACTCACGGTGTCATGTTGCCATCATGAGATGTATTGTGACGTTTTTCCCTTCCCAGAGCTGGGGTGGGCATGGCCTGTGCATGATGCATCTGGCCCGTGGGCTGCCAGTTTGACACTCCTGCCCTGGACACACTTTTAGAAAGTGCCCTTGGGAGCTGCAAATATATCATTGTTCCAAGGCACAATAGTAAAATACGATGGTTCCTCAGAAGTACCCACCATTCACTAAAATTGCTTTGACTGTCTGCTGCTTACAAGGGTTTATCAAGATACAATGGACCCAATACACAGGTTTTTTTCAAAGTCGAAGCTAGCCTGCATCCAAACTAGACTTTTTATCGAGTGAATTTTTTGGGAGAGTTTTGTTAGCTGACTCAAACTCATTGCAATATTCTGTTAATGTAACCTTACAATAAAGTAGAATTAGCTCATATAGTTGTGTTTCCTGCCTGATCTACCTGACAAACCTAATATCAGTCTTGCAATCTCCCACTGCTTCTTTTACAGCCTTAGAAATTAGGGAGGTCCCTTTCTGAGTTTCTTTTTCTGCCTGCAGCTGTGGTCATGAGCTTGGACTAGATACAGACCTATCAAACCAGTAGCCTATGGACTGGATACATCATGCACAGGCCACACCCATCCCAGCTCTGCAAAGGCAAAAAACATCACAATATGTCATGATACATCACGTGATGCAATCAAATGTGATATCTGTGAACTGGAAGATCTCCAAGATCCATTCCAACTCTATTATTCTGTTATTCTGTGGTTATTCTGCTATTCTGCAATGTCTTCTCTTATCCAGTTGTTCCCTGGGCAGCATCTATGTTCCCTGCCATCTTCTCTGACAGAAGTGGTATTCTGCAGGTTCTGACCGGTTCTGGAGAACCAGTAGTGGAAATTTTGAGTAGTTCGGAGAATCGGTAAATATCACCTCTGGTTGGCCCTGCTCCCATCTATTCGCTGCCTCCTGAGTTCCAGCTGATCAGCTGGGTCTTCTTTTGTTGCCCTGCACAGGAGAATAGAGATGGAAAGCAGGTTCGTGGGGTAGGGAGGGAATGGAGTTTTTGCAATAACCTTCCCCCAGGAGCGGGGTAAGAATGGAGATTTTACAGTATGCCATGCCCACCAAGCCACACCATGCCCACCAAGCCATGCCCACAGAAGCCATGCCTGCCATGCCCACCAAGCCACACCATGCCCACCAAGCCATGCCCACAGAACCAGTAGTAAATTTTTTTGAATCCCACCACTGCCCTTAACCCTCCCCATCTCCTAAGGTCAATCCACGTATCATTACAAGGTCTTAATGTCAAGGTTGTAAGGATCTGTCTATAGATATAAGGGGAGATATGGGAAGAAGAGATTATTTGTTTACCTTAAAAGACGCTGATCTATTAAAACTGCATTTCTTACAATGCAGGATAAAGTGACTTCTTAATATATTTCTTTTTCTTTGCCATATTTTCATTTTTTCTTTCTTTTCCCTGCACTTCCTATTTTTCCTTTTTATACTTTTAGTTTTGTAGCTTTGTATTAGTTTTATCTGTTTCATGATGTTTAAGAAAATCATTATGAAAAATCTAGAATGTATTGTTATCCTAGTAATTATGTTTCTTGCTTAGTCCCCTCCTTAACCACTTCTTTTTCTGTAAAAGCAGTTTATGATTAATCCATTGAATGGGTTGTGGTATAATTTATATTTCTATCAATATATAGAATGTAAGTATACCATAGAAAGTTCACTAAAACTCAGATATTTTGTATGAATTTGTTAGCAAAGTTTTTTTAAAAAATATATAGCCAAATGCACTTGGCTATATATTTGTATTCAATGAATACATTGAATTAGCAAGCAATATTGGGCTAATCCTTGAATATTATTAATTATAATTTTGTTTCTTTGTTAAATTTATTTGATGCCTATCTCATTGTGATAGTTAACTAGATGGATGGATGGAGGAAGGAAGGGAGGGAGGAAGGGAGGGAGAGATGCTTTGTGCTTGAAATAAATGAAAAATAATAATAGATATTTTACTGGTTTGGGAGCAGATGACAGGAAAGTGACTGAAAGAGTCTACCTTCCAAAAGGAAAGGAAATAAAATAAACATTATGTTACACTGCTTACTTTCCTTACCCAAGCTCATTCCTTATTTGTTTTTTGTTTTTCATCAGTGAAATAAGACTGCTTTCCAGTTCAATAGAACAATTTGTGGTGGCTGTTATTATGATTTATAACCACTTTGAGTGCCACATGCCTGAAACCATGATTAATAGTCATGAGATTTGAGGTCTTGGCTCCAATGCTCATGACCACTAAAAAGAAATCTCCAGAAAGCCACCTTTTGCCAAGGGCACACATTTGGGCAAGCCACAACTTAAATCATTTGTGAAACACATTGGGGTTTAAAAACTTGCTGCATTTATTCTTCCAACCATGATATTGCTCCATCTTTTTCAAAGACATGGATCACAATAACCAACAACCTCTACCAGGTAAACAATAGGGAGGTAGATGCATAAGCAGGTTTAATCTATGAAGCTGCTGCAACTACGGGGGGAAGGGAGTGTGGAACAGAGATACTAAGGCAGACACAGCTATTCAGCTAAGCCCCTCATGGTAGGTTGAGGTCAGGCCCTCCAAATTTTCAGAATGAAGTACAGATTTCTCAGTGCCTCACTCTGAGGGAAACCTCAAAGCTGATAAATTACTTTGAAACTTATACTGGATCATCTTTATGTCAAATATTGCAGATTCTCCAGAGCAATGCATCTGGGTGTGCAGCTGCACCAGAGAAACTAAGATCTCATTTTAAGGAATTCTCAAGATAAAGTAGTGGAAATATCGGAAGTGATGAAATAGCCCATTTTCGGTTTCCAAAGGCTCCAGAGGCTTCCCTTGAGCACCCAGGAGGACGAAAATGGCTTCCCCTGGGCTCCAGCGGCCCTCTGGAGGCTTAAAACGGGCACTTCTGGTATTTCTGGAAGGCCCATTTTTTGGCCTCCTGAGGCTGCAGAGGCTTCCCTTGAGCCTCAAGGAGGCCAAAAAAGGCCTCAAAGAGCCCAAAAATCAGTTGGAAGGCATATGCATGTGTAGTGCAGGTAAAGGGGGGTATTGCACGTGCATGCACAGAGGGGTGGGCGCATTGCATTGTGGGTGCTGGAACACGTGCACTTTCAGCATGCCACACCAAAAAGGTTCTCCCATCAGTACTTTAAATTAATCATGAAATAGAGAATGGATGTATGAGAGAAATAAGGACTACAGGACTAGAGTTTAGTTAAAAAATTATGATTGTGTTGTGTTTTCTATGTGACATTATAATTACTTTTAACTTTTGTAAAATGGACTGTAAGATTTTGAAGTCTCAATATAGGTTCCAAAATGCACATTAAGTCCATTTCCATCTTCATCTGTCAGTGCAGTATGCAAGCTTTTCTTTAAGTGTTTATTAAATACTCCAGAGTACATTTATTTATCAAGTAGTTTCCCAGAGGTGCCTTTTACCAAGCCACAGTAGGAGGGCAGAAAAACCCTTTCAGATAAAAAGTATACATCAAGTAAGAACATTGCTCAAAGAGACTTTTCTTTTTGCAGCTGACTGGTAAATCTTGCATTATTCTCACAAAATTCAGCTTTCTGGGATTATAGGCAATTTAGTAGCAAAGTCACATTTTAATAAGAAGCTTCCCATTTGAGGATTTGACACTTGCACCCTGCATATTTTCATACAAAAAACACATCTAAGTTCAAGTTCCCACTAGTAAGGGGGAAAGATATTTTTTTCAGGAGCATTGTCTGCCTATTGAAACATTTTTTCTTTTTCTTATTGGTCTCATTGAAATGCTTAAATAAACACATTAAGAGGAAAACAGAGTTCAGCATTGTATAAAATGTGTCAAATGTACTTCCAGGCAAGATTTCAAATCAGACAAGGAATGAAATGTAAGACATAGGAAAAAATGAGCTACCTTCTTTCCTTTATCAAACTGTGAGTGGAATGTTTTAAGCAGTTCAGAGAAATGTCAATAAAAATAACCCTCAAACTTCCTTGTACATTTAATATGTCTGCTACTGAGATTTATGACTTTTTCCCAATTATCGGTCCTCATGTTTAAACAGTAGCTGGATCATGTGACATGTTCTAAGCCCGCAGGTATCATAGTGGTAAATGAAGGGGGCACCTAAAGGCATGTATTAATTTATTGGCATAATTAATTGTTTTAGGTTTTATGATCTATTATTTTAAGCTAGTGCCCCACAACAACAGAGACTGCAACTTCAGTGGGAATTAGATAAATGAAAGGTGATGTTATCTATCAATGCACTTACTGTAAGTGACTGTAAATAAAATAACACCTTCATTAATTATTTTAAAATTAATTAATTAAAAGAGGGAAAAGTTTCTCTCTTAGTTTTGGATTCTGGCTAGCAAGCATAAGAATATGAATGTGGGTTCTTTCAAATAATGAATTTTCCAGTCTTTCTGAATTCAGTTCAAAATGCAAATGAGATTAATCTGGGCTGCTTTGTCTAGATCTTCAGATATGTAAGGAAATTAGAATGATGAGCAAAAGGACAGTTTACCAATGAATGCTTATATGTACATTGCAATCCTGAAAGCCAGAAGAGCAGTGATAATGTCCCACCCTAAAAGATTTCCATTAGGACCCCTAGGATCTGCAGGTAACACATTTTACAGGAGTGTTATCTATTTCATTTGAAAATTAGTAAATTATCTTTTTATATTTTGAATTCAAGCCACTTACCAGACAGTGGAGCTCAAGAACCATTTGAAGTAAATAAATACGTCCAAAGCCTCTCTATGTATGAGCAGAAATATAATTATATCCATGAAATGCAAGGCAAATGAAGGCGTAAATATATATGAAGGTATTTATACTGAATTAAGTTCATCTGATTCAGTGCAAATTAAATAAGCAAGTATGCATCGTAGGATAAATTTGGCAGGCATTTATCTGTGAAAATTTGGGTGTATTGTATACCACCAATCCTATGCACCTTACTGTGTTGGAAAAATTCATATTTATAACTCATTAGGGGAATTTTTCTATATAATTCAAGATACACAGATTTTTTTTTTTAAAAAAAACTGTTTTTGTAATAACTGTGACCATACCTATTGTGCCAGTTAGATTTTAATATATGAAATTAGGTTTGTTGTATTCAATAATAATTTGAATTTAATTGTGCATAGTACAGGGGCTTGCATGAAAGATTGTAGTATCCTGTAACAAGCTATAATTGCAGAATATATTAAGCTTCTGCTGCTACTATTTAAAATACTGGTTGAAACTGAGCTAAATTAGGAAAGGTTTACAAGGTAGGACTGGTGAGAAGTATATAAATTACAGTCTAGTGTTCCAAAAGGAAACTGTCAGTCCTATGAGCTACAGCAGACAGGAAACATGACCAGATGAGTAATTCTACTTTATTGTTATACTACATTAACAGAACCTTGCAAGTCTGAAAGGCATTTCTTCCCCTATCACCTTTACAGAAAAACTAGAGAGACTCTCATCTGAGACCTCTTGCCTTGTCCACATTCCTGCTAGGACCTCAATTGCCTTTTATTTGATTGTTCCCCTGACTGTGTCATCATCTTCATTTAACGACCTCATAATCCCTTGCGGGGTGAAGTCTGGGCAACTGAATGGAACTAGCAAAGTGATTTAATGTCCAGAGAGAGAAATATTTGCCTCTACCTAGGATCGAACTCACAGCCTCCTGATTATGAGGCAAGAGCTCCACCTCCAGGCCACTGCATCTCTCCATTGCCCTTGATTGTGTCTCTTTGTCTAAAACTAGGGAAGATCTCTTCTGAGTCTCTTGCCCTGTCCACATTCCTGATATTTTATTTATTTATTTTATTTTAATCGCACTTTTATACCGCTCCCTCTCCCAAAAAGGGACTCGGGGCGGTGAACAGCCCACTAAAAACATACAATAAAAATATAATAAATACAATTAAAAATAAATTAAATAACCAAATCGGCTGTCTATTAAAATTTAAGTTAAAAATTAAAACTAATAAAACCCTAATTTAATTAATTAAAACCAAAAAACATAGTTACTGGGCCAGGCCGGCCTGTTCAAAAAGCAGGGTTTTTACTGCGCGCCGGAAGGTCAGAATATCCGTCATAGCCCGTATCTCCGGGGGGAGATCGTTCCATAGGGAGGGAGCTCCCACAGAGAAAGCCCGAACTCTCGGGGCCACCAGCCGACAACGGTCAGGCGGCGGCACCCCAAGTAGGGCCATCCTGTGGGAGCGTACTGGGCGGCGGGAGGTTGTTGATGGCAGCAGGCGGTCCCGTAAGTACCCAGGTCCCGAGCCATGGAGCACTTTAAATACCATCAGTACCACCTTGAATCGAATCCGGTAGGCCACAGGAAGCCAGTGCAGCCTGCGGAGAAGTGGTGTTACGTGTGCGCTTCGAGGGGCGCCCACGATCACCCGCGCAGCTGCATTCTGAACTAACTGCAACCTCCGGAGACTCTTCAAGGGGAGCCCCATGTAGAGAGCATTGCAATAATCCAAGCGGGAGATAACGAGGGCGGATATGGACTCAATTGCCTTTTATTTTACTTGACTTGACAGTCAATTGCCTTGACTGTGTCCCTTTGCCCTTTCACTCAAGACCATGATAGTGTACCATTATAAGATCAATCTCCGAAAAGAATAATAGGGGTGTCTTCCCCTGCTTGTTCCTTGCCCTTCCTTGTCTCTCCCCAGCCCAACACTACTTAAATTTGTTGCCCAATCCCAAAGCCTGGAACCCTCTGCCTCCAACCTTGGCCTCCATCCCACCTGGGCCGGTGGTTTTGTTCCTCTCCCAGCCATCCCTATTGATCATTCTATTAAGGAGTGAGAGAGGGGAACCCTTAAGACACTCAAATGCTAATACTCAGCATCAGCCAGAGTCCTCAATCTCTACACCCCCTAATTCATTCAATAAAAGGTCTTATCCACTGACCAGTTGTGGGTGGATCTGATATGTACACCCTCCTGTCTCTTGCTTAGAGAGGATTCCAAACACTCTATATACACTCATGAGCAACCAAATAAAGCATTATATTTCTTCCTTTTACTTTTAATAATCTTGTTTATTAGTCCTTTCAAATAATGTCCTACATTTGTTTCATGTTTAATTCCTCCCCCCACAAAATTTTTCAAAATTTTAACAAGCTTCATCTGTAAATTCAATATATCTTGATCAGTTTCTTAGTATATTATTTGTATGTCCCTTTCAACTATTAAGAAATCAGCTGGCTTCTTTTGTATGTCGAGTGTAGCATTATTTTCCATATCATTCTTGTAGTCTTTCATTCTTAAATCCACTTTCAGATCAGTTTCAATCTTTTCAGATTTTTTTCTTATTTTTTTTAAATACAGTCTGTCTATAGATGCAGATGTTTCTAAAATTAACCTCTGTGTCCATTATTAAGAAATTATCTATTTACCATCCATCATCTCTCTCCCCCTCCCTCCCTCCCTATCTACCCACCCACCCACCCATCCATCCATCCATCCATCCATCCATCCATCCATATAATGCTAAGATATTTCTTCAATCTGTATTGGGACATCAAATATACCATAAATGTTTCTTCTTTAATTGTAATCTGTAATTCCTTTACATTCCCTCTAGTATTCTACCTTCAAAGTTTCATTCTATATGTTTTTTTAAAAAATAATTCAAGACAAAAGCGTTTTTCCGCAGAAAGGATTTCCACGATTATTTCCAAAACTTATTTTAAGCCCTTCTGGAATCTTAATTCACTGGTAATTTTCTAGAATCAAAGTTCTAACATCATTTTGCTATTTATTCCATTTTCTTTTTAAAAAACAAGTCTTTAAACTTGTATTTAAAATTTATTTTGCTAAGGATTGAAGGAAACAGACTTTGTGCTATAAAGCCTATGGATCCAGAGATTGAACCCTAACAACTAAAAATCAATTAACAAGCGATATCCAGAAGTGATTACGAAAGGATGTATGGTAACCCAGTGTCCTTTTTTTGAAGGGATTGACTGTGATTTCAACAAGATGGGTATCTCTTGTTGCCAAAAGTTCTAAACCCTTCAGAGAATGCTGTCTTGAGGTCTCCTTGTGAGGAGATATTATATGGAGCACTTGTGGGTGATCTGAAGTCATTTCCTTGACTGGAGAGGAATTATGAAGAGCTAGTCTTCATACTTGTTTTATTCCACCATGATAAACATTTTTTTAATTTAGAGTGGTAAGGAATGAAAATTTTACACTAAAAGAACTTTGTCCATGCTAAATTCATAGTCAAAGAATGTAATGACAGTCCAAACTTCAAGTGTCAGTTGATAAGGTCAATTTGGGGAGATGAAATAGAAAAAGGGATCAGTAGGAGATTCTGTGCAATGAAAATAAGCGTTAAAGAAGATCTTGGCCTTATCTTCTTATTTTAAGATCTTGGTCATTTCTGCTATGTGTTTTTATTTTTATTTTATATATTTTATCAGTTTTATCTATTTTACTGTAAACTGCCTAGGGTCACATATCTGGGATAGATGGTTATATAAACTGAATAAATAAATAAATAAACATATAAATTAGACAAACACAGTTACTAATTTGTACTTTCTGCTTTGTTCTTCACTCACACTTGATGAGCACAGTAATGAATATACTAACATACTTAATATATGATCTTTGTCCTACTTCCAGCTCCCAAATCCTCACATTTATGTTTTCTAGCTTCAGTTCAAAACTTCTACTTTTCTGATCTGAGCCATCTTAAGCCCTTCAGAGCGTATTCCCATCCCCTCAGTGCTTTGTTTCATTGTAATAGCAGACTCAGCTCTGATTGGCTGCATAGCCTGACATGCTCCATCTCTCTCCCAATGGCTGGTTGCTGCCCGAGGCAGCCATTTCATCCTGTTCTCTGCTGGTTGGCACTGGCTGATTTTGCATAATCTTGCCTTAGTTCTACCGATGGCCTGTTGAGTCAATGAACTATCCTGTCCCTTAGAAGCTCATGCTCCATTCAACCCCTACATCTCCCTGTGGGAAGAATGTTCCTACTGTTTCCATGCAGCTGAACTGCCAGACTTTCTTGCTCTAAAGTTTCCATGGACCTAATTGTAGAATTGAAATATACAAGCTGTTCCACTATTGCCTTGATTACTATAGAATCAAAATAGCTGCAGTATCATCAGGAGGGGAAAGAAAAAAAAACTTAATATCAAAGGAGATAATGTGGGAAGACTTCCAAGTGTGCAAATGTCAGCTAAAACCAGGGAAAGTCATGAGAACTAGTGAGAAGGAAAAGGCAGGGGCTGGGAGACCTGTCTACACAGGAGCCAGCCACATATGTCTTCCCTGCATGTTTGGGAAGGACAAGAAGCAGTGGAATGACCAGTCATGTCCTGCAGTAACTATAATCTGGACTGCAATAAATACCAGCTTCATCCTGTTGTCAAACCACTGCAATCCAGGCTGGAATTTCTGAACCTGATTTTAAAAACAGTTGGGAGAAGCAGGAGAGACAAGCAGCTTAGGCTGCAGTGCAGAATTGCCCTAAGGACATATTTAGGTGGAAATAAACAGAAAGCTATCATTGAATATGTTAAGATAGCAAGAGAATAATAAGTTACAAGGGACCTTAGAGGTCTTCTAGTCCAACCCTCTGCTCAAGAAAGAAATCCTATACCATTTCAGACAAATGGTTGTCCAATCTCTTCTTAAAAACCTCCAGTGTTGGAGCTTCCACAACTTCTGGAGGCAAGTCATTCGACTGATTAATTGTTCTCACCATCAGGCAATTTCTCCTTAGTTCTAGGCTGTTTCTCTCCTTGATTAGTTTCCATCCACTGCTTCTTGTCCTAGAAATGAAATATGCTTCTAGATTCAAATATATTTCATACCAGTTCTGGAGCATCCTTATTTGAATGTTATAAAGTATTTTGCTGAGGTTATTTCTATAGGATAGCAGGGACCTTGCTATTTAAAGATTTGCTTTATCTGAAGTTTTCACAAATCACAGTGAAGGATACAATGATGTGCCTATTACAACCTTAAACATTTCCCATAAATTGCTGGTATCATCATCCTTTTTCTTCTAACTGTCAAGAATTCATTGCACATGAAGTCTTCTTTACAAATATATATATATATATATATATATATATGTGTAAGGTTTTTTTTTTTTAAGCTGATAATTTTTTTTAAATAATAAATAAGGGAGACTAGTATAAAAAAAA
Organism: Bungarus multicinctus; assembly: GCA_023653725.1. Lineage (NCBI taxonomy): Eukaryota > Metazoa > Chordata > Lepidosauria > Squamata > Elapidae > Bungarus > Bungarus multicinctus. The sequence goes on along the minus strand of CM042838.1, from coordinate 95,142,743 downwards.
AAAAAAAAAAAAAACCTTACACACATGTAAACAAAAGGCAACGAAACAAATAGCTTTCTGTCGGTATGGTCTCTGGTGATGAGCCGAAAGACAGAAAAGAAAGCAGTATGCTTTCTCCCTTAATTGGGGCTTAACAGGGTGTTGTAATACAAAGTATATATATATATATATATATATATATATATATATATATATATATATATATATATATATATATATATATATATATATATATATATATATCTTTGGTTCTTCGGGTTTTCTCCCGCGTAGAATTGGAAATATCTAGGCGACGTTTCGATGAAGTCTCATTCATCATCTTCAGGCTTGTGTCTTCGGCCTTGTGCTTCTCAGAGTGATGTGAGCTTGCAGCTGCTTCTTCCTTTTAACTACTAGTGGGGGTGTGACTTGATTGGATGGGGGCTTGGCTGTGTTCTGATTGGGTGGGGGTGTGTTCTCATTGGTTGGGGGTTGGGCTGTGTTCTGATTGGTTGGGGGGTTGGCTGTGTTCTGATTGGCTGGGGGTGTGTTCTGTTCTGGTGGGGGTTTGATTGTACTCAGGTTAGTCTCAGTTGCTGGGGGATTTGAGCTGGTGAGCTGTGATCCTGTTGTTTGGCTTCGCGTTCGTGGTCGTGCCACATCTTCATGGTGAGCATCAGTTCCCTTCATGTATGGGTTGGGGGGGTTTGAAGCAGGTAGTGATGCAGCTGTGGTACGGCTTCTGGTCCGTGGTCGTGTTTCATCTTCTGTGTGGGTGTGAGTCTGCTTTCTGCGTGGAAGTGTGGTGGTAGTTTCTTGTGTGGCCCTTGTGGGTGTGGGTCTGGTGTCCTTTATGTTAGGTACTCTTTTGTTAATGAGGGCGGGTTTCCAAATGGCTGGTAGGCGGGAGGTGTCATCTCGTTTATTCATGCTGTGTGGGCGTTTTTCTATCTCTATGGCTTCTCTGATTATTCTGTTGTTGAAGTGTTCAGTTTTGGCGATAGTTCTGGTATTTTTAAAGTCAATCTTGTGTCCTGTGGCTTTGAGGTGTTGGACCAGGGAAGAGGTCGGTTCTTCTTTTTTGATTGAGTTCTTGTGTTCTTCAATGCGTGCACTTATCCTTCTGTTAGTTTGTCCAATGTATGTGGTGGGGCAGGAGGTGCACGGGATTTCGTATACTCCTTGGTTTTCTAACTCGATTTTGTCTTTAGGGTTTCTTAGGATGGTGGATATTTTTCCGTTTGTGCAGAATGCTGTTTTTATGTTGTGTTTTTGGAGGATCTTGCTGATTTTGTCTGTAGTGCCTTTTATATATGGGAGGAGGGCTTTGCCATTTTCTTGTTCTCTGTCTTGGATTTTGGTTGGGGTTTCTTTTTGGATTAGGTGAGTAATCTTTCTTCTTTGAAATCCATTTGCTGTTAGTACGTTAGTGAGAGTGTGTAGTTCGGTTTTTAGGTGTTGTTCATCGGCTAAGCATTTTGTTCTGGAGATGAGTGTCTCAGCTACGGAATTGATCTGTGCTGGGTGGTGGTGTGAGAGTGCGTGTAGATAGCGGTTTGTATGTGTTTTCTTCTGGTAGATGGTGTGTCCTAGGGAGCCATTGGATTTTTTGTATACTAAGACATCTAGGAAGGGAAGTTGATTGTTAGCTTCTGTTTCCATGGTGAATTGTATTTTGGGGTGTAGGCTGTTGAGGTGTGTGAGGAAGTTGTTCAGTTTTTCTTTCCCGTGTGGCCAGATTATGAAGGTGTCATCTACGTATCTGAGCCAGAGTTTGGGTTTGTGATCATATTTTTCTAGAGCTTGTGTTTCAAAGTGTTCCATGTAAAGGTTTGTGATGACAGGTGAGAGGGGTGATCCCATGGGTGCTCCTTCTATTTGTTTGTATTTTTGTCCATTGTAGGTGAAGTATGTATTGGATAGGCAGTGGTTGGTCAGATCTAGGATGTGCTTGGGGGGGTTGTATTTATTTTGGATGGCATCCTAAAAAGAACAGAATTGGCCCTAATCAGAAATGAACTTCACACAAAAAGATTCCTCCTAGACCAAATCAACAAAGATCTCCTCACACTTCACCTCAGACTCAGCAACAAGATTCACCCTGCACTTTGGGACAAAATCAAACAACTCGCTGTCTGGAGAGCCGAAACACAGACCACCCTCAAGACAGACACACACACCAACAAACTCAGAAAACTACAACAACGCCAGAAACAAACTCCTCCCCCCTCACAGCCACACATGAAACAAACAGTGCACAACATCTCAGACAAGATCCTCAGCGAAGCCGAAACCAATGTCCTTTCGAAAGGATTCAACTTTGCTGTCGCTCCCAAACACATTCCCACGGAAACCATCATATGCGGAGTTGAAACCAGCCTGACCAAAACCAACCCTGATGATGCGAACAGAATCAGACTCGAAATTACCAACATCCTCTGCACTAGCAAACCACCCAAAAGCAACTTATCCAAAGAAGAACAAACTGCACTACTTAACCTGAAAAAAGACACCAGCATAATAATCCTACCAGCAGACAAGGGCAACGCGACAGTGGTTATGAACACATCTGACTATCAAACCAAGTTAACCAACCTACTCCAAGACCCCACATACAAACCCCTAAACACAGACCCCACCACCTACCTAGAAAAAACCACCAGATCCAAAATAAAAGCCTCCCCCATCAGCGAAGAAATCCAGCAAAGAATCATACCCAGAGAGAAATCATCCAGATGCCCTAAGCTTTATGGTCTCCCCAAGATACACAAAGAAGGAACCCCACTTAGACCTATAGTCAGCTCCATAGGCTCACCTCTACAAAACCTAGCCAAATTTCTCGCCAAACAACTACAGCCCTATGCAGAATCCATCAACTCACATGTAAGAAACTCATTCCAGTTCATCGAGATCATAAAGAAACAAAACTTACAACCCAGCGATCTATTAGTGAGCTTCGATGTCATATCCCTCTTCACCCAAGTGCCTATAAAAGAAGCCTTGACAGCCATCCAAAATAAATACAACCCCCCCAAGCACATCCTAGATCTGACCAACCACTGCCTATCCAATACATACTTCACCTACAATGGACAAAAATACAAACAAATAGAAGGAGCACCCATGGGATCACCCCTCTCACCTGTCATCGCAAACCTTTACATGGAACACTTTGAAACACAAGCTCTAGAAAAATATGATCACAAACCCAAACTCTGGCTCAGATACGTAGATGACACCTTCATAATCTGGCCACACGGGAAAGAAAAACTGAACAACTTCCTCACACACCTCAACAGCCTACACCCCAAAATACAATTCACCATGGAAACAGAAGCTAACAATCAACTTCCCTTCCTAGATGTCTTAGTATACAAAAATCCAATGGCTCCCTAGGACACACCATCTACCAGAAGAAAACACATACAAACCGCTATCTACACGCACTCTCACACCACCACCCAGCACAGATCAATTCCGTAGCTGAGACACTCATCTCCAGAACAAAATGCTTAGCCGATGAACAACACCTAAAAACCGAACTACACACTCTCACTAACGTACTAACAGCAAATGGATTTCAAAGAAGAAAGATTACTCACCTAATCCAAAAAGAAACCCCAACCAAAATCCAAGACAGAGAACAAGAAAATGGCAAAGCCCTCCTCCCATATATAAAAGGCACTACAGACAAAATCAGCAAGATCCTCCAAAAACACAACATAAAAACAGCATTCTGCACAAACGGAAAAATATCCACCATCCTAAGAAACCCTAAAGACAAAATCGAGTTAGAAAACCAAGGAGTATACGAAATCCCGTGCACCTCCTGCCCCACCACATACATTGGACAAACTAACAGAAGGATAAGTGCACGCATTGAAGAACACAAGAACTCAATCAAAAAAGAAGAACCGACCTCTTCCCTGGTCCAACACCTCAAAGCCACAGGACACAAGATTGACTTTAAAAATACCAGAACTATCGCCAAAACTGAACACTTCAACAACAGAATAATCAGAGAAGCCATAGAGATAGAAAAACGCCCACACAGCATGAATAAACGAGATGACACCTCCCGCCTACCAGCCATTTGGAAACCCGCCCTCATTAACAAAAGAGTACCTAACATAAAGGACACCAGACCCACACCCACAAGGGCCACACAAGAAACTACCACCACACTTCCACGCAGAAAGCAGACTCACACCCACACAGAAGATGAAACACGACCACGGACCAGAAGCCGTACCACAGCTGCATCACTACCTGCTTCAAACCCCCCCAACCCATACATGAAGGGAACTGATGCTCACCATGAAGATGTGGCACGACCACGAACGCGAAGCCAAACAACAGGATCACAGCTCACCAGCTCAAATCCCCCAGCAACTGAGACTAACCTGAGTACAATCAAACCCCCACCAGAACAGAACACACCCCCAGCCAATCAGAACACAGCCAACCCCCCAACCAATCAGAACACAGCCCAACCCCCAACCAATGAGAACACACCCCCACCCAATCAGAACACAGCCAAGCCCCCATCCAATCAAGTCACACCCCCACTAGTAGTTAAAAGGAAGAAGCAGCTGCAAGCTCACATCACTCTGAGAAGCACAAGGCCGAAGACACAAGCCTGAAGATGATGAATGAGACTTCATCGAAACGTCGCCTAGATATTTCCAACTCTACGCGGGAGAAAACCCGAAGAACCAAAGATCCATATATATATATATATATACTTTGTATTACAACACCCTGTTAAGCCCCAATTAAGGGAGAAAGCATACTGCTTTCTTTTCTGTCTTTCGGCTCATCACCAGAGACCATACCGACAGAAAGCTATTTGTTTCGTTGCCTTTTGTTTACATGTGTGTAAGGTTTTTAAGCTGATAATTTTTAAATAATAAATAAGGGAGACTAGTATAGATCTATTTCGAGCTAGTTAGCTCTCTTCAGCTAGCCATACCCTTACTGGGATTCGAACCAGGGAAGTATTACATGTGAGGCAGTTGTAATTGCCTCTACACCACTGGCTCTCTCCTTATCAGCTCAGGCAGGGGAATAAGTATATACTTTGTATTACAACACCCTGTTAAGCCCCAATTAAGGGAGAAAGCATACTGCTTTCTTTTCTGTCTTTCGGCTCATCACCAGAGACCATACCGACAGAAAGCTATTTGTTTCGTTGCCTTTTGTTTACTTGTGTGTAAGGTTTTTAAGCTGATAATTTTTAAATAATAAATAAGGGAGACTAGTATAGATCTATTTCGAGCTAGTTAGCTCTCTTCAGCTAGCCATACCCTTACTGGGATTCGAACCAGGGAAGTATTACATGTGAGGCAGTTGTAATTGCCTCTACACCACTGGCTCTCTCCTTATCAGCTCAGGCAGGGGAATAAGTATATACTTATTATTTGTTGTAATACAAAGTATATACTTATTCCCCTGCCTGAGCTGATAAGGAGAGAGCCAGTGGTGTAGAGGCAATTACAACTGCCTCACATGTAATACTTCCCTGGTTCGAATCCCAGTAAGGGTATGGCTAGCTGAAGGGAGCTAACTAGCTCGAAATAGATCTATACTAGTCTCCCTTATTTATTATTTAAAAAATTATCAGCTTAAAAACCTTACACACATGTAAACAAAAGGCAACGAAACAAATAGCTTTCTGTCGGTATGGTCTCTGGTGATGAGCCGAAAGACAGAAAAGAAAGCAGTATGCTTTCTCCCTTAATTGGGGCTTAACAGGGTGTTGTAATACAAAGTATATACTTATTCCCCTGCCTGAGCTGATAAGGAGAGAGCCAGTGGTGTAGAGGCAATTACAACTGCCTCACATGTAATACTTCCCTGGTTCGAATCCCAGTAAGGGTATGGCTAGGTGAAGAGAGCTAACTAGCTCGAAATAGATCTATACTAGTCTCCCTTATTTATTATTTAAAAATTATCAGCTTAAAAACCTTACACACACACATATATATATATATATATATATATACCTTCGACACTGACCAAAAAATAGCCAACATCCTAAGAAACCCCAAAGAAGAGATCCAACTAGAAAACCAAGGAGTTTATGAAATGCCATGCAACAATTGCCCAGCCACATACATTGGACAAACCAACAGGAGAATAAATCACGCACCGCAGAACACAAGAATGCAGTCAGAAAAGAATAAAATTCTTCCTCCCTTTTCCAGCACCTTAAAGCCACAGGACATGAAATTAATTTTGAGGGAACCAAATTAATCTCCAATACTGAACATGTCAACAAGAGAATAATCAGGGAAACCATCAAAATAGAGAAACACCCCCATAACATGAATAAACAGGACGATGCCTCCTGCCTACCAGACATTTGGAAACTAGACCTTATCAACAAATGAGTCCCAGCCACGAAAACCAACACTGGACCCAAAACAACACATGACACCACCATCAATCTCCCTCACCAGACTCAAACCCAAAGCCACCTCATAGACGAAAGGCAACCACCATCCAGAAACCAGACCATGGCTGTATCATCAGTTGCCACATGCCCCGATCTCCAAACCAAGCAAACTGACACATGCCATGAACACAGAGCCAGGCCTCAAACTCGGAGCCAAACCAAAACCCAGAACGTCACATCACAGCCACCCACTCAGGATATCACATCACAGAACTCAGGAGGTTACACCACAAAATCTCAGGATGTTGCAACACAGCCAATGATCAAGGAGATTACAACACAAAATCCAGGCTGTCACAACAATAGAACCCAGAAGATCATCACACATCCCATTACCCAGGTCATTACGACCCAGGATATTACAGCACAAGACCCAGGATGTCAAAACAATAGAACTCAGAAGGTCATCACACAGCCCATTACCCAGGTCGTTACAACACAGGAGGCTGATAGACACACAGCCAATATCTCAGCCACACATGTTCTTAAGAAAAAGCCAGCCAATCTACAAATATCAACTCCATCAACCAGTCAAGAAATGACAACACAGCCAACCTCCCCACCAGTATATATAGTGAGACGGCAGCTCCGATCATGCTTTGCTCGCACAAGCACGAAGTCGAAAGCACCAGCCTGAAGACGGCGAGTGAGATCTCATCTGTATAAAATCAGCATGGCTCATAAAGAATCATATCTAAAATTTGCTTATTAAAAAAAATTGACAGGTAAGTTCAGCTAAAATTGACCAAGACTGGTCTGGAATTTAAATGGGAATAGAGTGATTACTTTTGAAAACATGGCATGGTTTTCATTCAACAAGTACTCATTAATGATTTAAAAGAGCTATAAAATCAGTAAAGTGATTGACTTGATGATATTGATGTGAGTCACAAATACTTTATGGAAACAAATTAACCATAACCTTTTTTTGCCTAGGGCTAATCTGTGTTACCAATGAAACAATAAAGACCAGTCAAATGAATAAATTCATGCAAATTGTCAGTGGAGAAGAGCTGTAATTCAGTGTTCTAGGTTACAATGCATTTTGCACCATAAAAAAAAAATGCAATACTTTTACCCTTTTTCTATAAAACTCAAGCAGCAGGAGGCATTGGCATTGTGCAGATTTGAACAATGGTGTGTTCAGAAATGGAAAAAAGTATAGAATGATTCCCTGCTTTCAAGTTATAGAAATATTTATCCAACTGCCTCTAAATTGCAGAGCTTTGATTTTTAATGCACAATTTAATGCATGTTTTGACCTTTTGAGATGCCATATGGAGGTCTGATCTTTCAGAGCCAACTGTCAGGATGAACTTTGCATAAGCTCAAAACAATATACTTTGGATTTTTGTTTTTTTAATCTACTGTTATTTTTCGAATGATTAAAAAAAAAACCCAAATACTCTTCTTGGTTTTACAAGATGCCAGTAGACAAAGCTACATATGTATATGTAAGGTGACACCTATATTTATATACTAGGGAACGGATAAGCTTTCCTGGTAACAGAATTGATAAAGCCATAAATGTTTCAGATTAAGAAAGTTGAAGTTGGTATTTCAGTTTGTGCAAAGGAAAAGGAATTTCAGGAACTATGCAACTCATTTCCCCTCTTCTTGCAACTCAAAGTTCACCCCTCTTCCCTCAAATATTTGGTATTACTCTTTAATTATCACCCCCGCAGAACACAAAATATAGGTAGAAACATTTATTACTTGAGTGTCATCTCTTGTTTAGCACATTCTTGATCAGCAGCCCTAATTTAGATCGTAAACACTTTAGTCTAATGGCCTGTTGTTTATTGTTTAGAAATATCATAGCAATAAGAACTTAGCTTTTTCCTGGATCCCAAGAACAGAACATTGTTGGCATTCTCCATGTTACCATAGTTAATTTGTAAAATTTATCCTCTGTTCCTCGTATCTGTTTAAAATGCCATGCAGTAGAAGATGCCCTAATGTCACCTGCAATGTCAAAACAGTGGAGAGCTCTTCCAACCCTTAAATATAACATAAATAAGAACTGGCAGCTAACAAAGGAGCCTTTTAGCCCAGCAAATTTAGCAAAAGATCCAGCAGCTTTATCATTATACCTCACTCTCCCTCCAGTGCTCCAGGTGAGACCAGCAAACATTGTTATTAGAAATGCATTTTGACCCCTTGCCTGTGAAATTGAAGCAGGTCACCCAGCCAAAAATAAAATAAAATAAATCACAGAACCTCTTACCCATGCCTGGGATTACTCAGTGGTCTTTGGGAGTCAGCAGAGTTCAGTCTAAATCATTTTCAGTGAGCTGTTTGAAATTATGTATGAGCTCTGATTTCATTTTGGAGAGGTGGAAAAAAAGGAAGAGAGATTGAAGGCTAACCTTTCTCCTTTTTGGTTTTGATGTGGAAGCCTGGAAGTCAGTCCATTATCTGTTCACTTAACTGCTATCATTAGTACCTTACTTCAGTTAATAACCAGAGCTATGTTTTATAACCCCATTTTAGATGGGGAAGTCTGCTTTACTGATCAAATATTTGTGGCAATGCTAGAAATAGGCTATCAATTTTGATTTTTGGATAGCAAATCAGGCTGTTCCTTAGAATGACACAACTCCCTTTGATACTCGCTGAAGGAGTGGTGGAATCCAATCACAGATTTCAATCATTGCTAGATATATCTGGCAATTCTGACCATAATCTTTGAGTACCAATAGATTAAAGGACAAGGCAGATCCTCGACTTACAACCACAACTGAGCCCAACATTTCTGTTGCGAATTGAGACAGTTGTTAAGTGACTTTTGCCCCATTTAATGACCTTTCTGGCCACAATTGTTTGAATCACTGCAGTTGTTAAGTTAGTTAACATGATTGTTAAATGAATCTGGCTTCCCCATTAACTTTTCTTGTCAGAAGGTTGCAAAGAGTGATCACATGACCCTGGGACACTGCAACCGTCATAAATATGAATCAGTTACCAACCATCTGAATTTTTATCACATGATCATGGGGAAGCTGTAATGGTTGTAAGTGTGGTAAATGGTCATTAGTCACTTTTTTCAATGCTGTTGTAACCTCAGTTGCTAAGTGAACAGTTTTATGTTGAGTATTACCTGTACTTGACTAGTTAAAGAAGAGAGTTGGTGGGAATTTATTAGAAACTCACACCTTCATAATGAGAAACCATCTAATCCACAAAGGAAGTATTTTTTGCAGTTATAAAAAAAAAGAAAAATACATTTTTGTTCCTTTGTGGGCGATGCCACAGTTTGTGCTCCAGAGCTTTATGGGATCCCATAACTTCATGAATATGATTCTTGAGCTCATCCTGAATAATAATTTTAAGTAGTTTTTAAGGTAATTTAGTAGAATAGTTGAATCTCTAGATGGGAAGGCTGGAGGCCATCTCTGAAGCACAGATGCTGCTTCCCAACCTGATGTGCTGCTGCATTGAGGTGATGCTACCTTCCTTTCCTCTCTTTGTCTAAAATGGTATAAGGCAGGGGTGTCAAACTCAATTTCATTGAGGGCTGCATGAGGGTTGTGTTTGACCTCAGGAGGCTGGAGTAGGTGGGCCAGGGTAGGTGTGGCAGCTCAACATCACTTATGTCGGGGACGCCTGTGGTGGCCCAAGCACTCTGCCAGAGAAAACAGGCTCCTGAGCTTCATTTTTGGTTGCAACGGCCCCCTGCAACCCTCTGCCAGTGAAAATTGAGCTCAGGACTGGTAGAGGCATCATGGACCAGTCCTTCACTGTTTCCAGGGCGGTCCTGCAGGCCATATCTAAGCACCCCAGGTCTTGAGTTTGATACCCCTGGAATAGGATTTCCTGATTGAGCAGGGGATTGGACTAGACCTCCAAAGTCTCTTCCAACTCTGTTATTGTGTGGTTTCAAATGTTTTTCCCCAGAAGCTTTCTGGGTCTTTAAGGCAGGCCCATTCACTCCTTTTTGGTAGCAAATTGGTAGTTCATACTGCCCACCATCCATCTTCCTTTCACTTAGTATGTATCCCTCTCACAAAATGCAAGGCTTTGGCCAATCACAAAATGTTTATTTACAAGCAGGCAAAAAAGAGAAGCTACTCCCCCCTCCAATCTACTTTGGCTTCCATCATTTCACCTTCCCTTTGTATTTTTTTGTTACTGTAGATTAGCACACCTTTTGAAATAAAGCCTCAGATAGTGGCCTTTTGTAAATGTTATTTTCTAAGAATTTATCTGAGGTAAAGATTTTTGTTTGACACAAAAACATTTTTGAAAATAAAGATGAGATATGAAGTTAGTTCATTGCTTTGTATCATGCTAGTTTTCCATTAAAAAAAAATGATAACATTAGGTAAACGTGATGGGTATCCAATTGGGAGGGGTTGAAAATCCAGGGCATGAAGGCATTAAGGATTCAGACCGGGGGTCTTCAAACTTGACAACTTTAAGACCTGTTCAACTCCCAGAATTCCTCCTCCAGTCATGTTAGCTCAGGGATTCTGCGAGTTGAAATCCACAAGTGTTAAACTTGCCAAGTTTGAAGACCCTTGACTCAGACTATAGGAGTTGGAAGTGTTAACCTTTGACTAAATCATCCCCAACTTTTCATCTGAAGCAGTTCTCAACTGATTTTTTTTTTAAAATCTTAATATAGATTCAAAAAGCCAATACTTCCTAAATTGTTTAATCAAGTATCAAAGTACAGATGTGATTAGCCAGAGTTGGTGAAGTACTATGTAGAAGCAAATTAAAATTAAAATTTGGAATGCTAATTTCTAGACACAAAAATATCTATTTCTATATTAAGCAATTCAAGTGGTAAATGGAGCTTGTGGGGAAAAAGTTATCTAATCAGTGTTTCAGTCATCAAATTTAAATTGTAAATCAAATTCTTGTCTGTATGTTATAAAAGCCCATGTCATGTTTTGTTAACATAATCAGAAAAATGGAACTGCCGCATACCCTTTTCCTACCTGCCAGTCACAGCATTAAATGTTTCTTCATTTTATTAGAATTCTTTCACTGCAAATCCCATTCAGCTGTGAAATTGGAAGTGCAAACAGAAATATTACATTTCCATTTACAGTAGTGCTACAAAATACCCTTTTCTCACATAAGTAAAGAAGAAAACAAACTTGTTGTTCTTGCTATGGTAGAAGGACAATGGAGGACACTCTTACAACTCCTTGTAAAAAAGAAGCAATCGAACAACATTTCTCTACACATGGTACAAAAGGAAGAGGACTGTAATTCTTACAACATTCTTATGAAACCTTAAGGAGGGAAGAGAAGATATCTATGCCAAAGCAAGAGTGAGGGAGAAAACATTCATGCTAATTTGGACTCAGATGACCTCCTTTTCCCATCCTCACATTACAGAATTAAATGAAAAAATTGCCTAGTTGTTTTGTTAAATAGATACTGTTGCAATGATACTAACTGCAATAGTAAGTGGAAGTGGCCTTGAGGGAGGGAGGAAAGAGATGCTGCCTAGGGAATGATCAGCTAAAAGAGGGAGTAGCTCAGAGCTTAGCAGTTAGAGAAAAAAATTTAGGAAGGACCTGCCCTAATTGATCAGGCTGTTAAAAGACTTGCAAGATTCTGTTAATTTAGTCTTACAATACAGAAGAATTAGCTGGTAGTGTTTCCTGCCTGACACTAACATATTTTATTCCTTTATTAATTTCTTATTTGCAGTATTGATTCAGTACTTCATATTTTAAAAATTATGTTTTCCAGTACAGTAATGATAAAAGTCAGCTATAAAAATACTGTAAAATATAATATTAGGAAGATTATCAAGTGGGAAGGCTTGCAGTTAGGCAGTCTGATAAATCAAATAAACAAGTAACAGTAATAAAACAAGTCTGAAACATATCAGCATTGGGGCTTGGTATAGCAAAGAATGACTTACCTAATAATATTGTCCAACATAAATCAATGAAGCATTGCACCTGCATGTGATTTTTGGTTCCTGCCTGTTTTCTCTATGGGATCATAATATGCCTCTGATAGCCTTTTCTGATGTAGGTTTGACCATAAATGCATCCTGGGCTGGAATGCTTAACAGACTTTGGAGGAAGTAGGCAACAAGACAGGAGGGAAGAAACAAAAAAATAATAACTATGGAAGAGTACCCTGAGTTCAGGAGAGAGGGAAAGACTATATCCACTTTAATTCCACTAAACAACTGTTGTGCCAGAGAATTACCTTGGTAGTGTCCTGCTCTGTGGAGTGGAGAGTTGGTCCCTGAAAGAAAGTCACTTGAAGAGACTAGAAGCATTTGAAATGTGGATTTACAGGCAGCTGTTATGTATAAGTTGGGTTGACAAAATCAGAAATGAGGAGGTGACAACCCACTTGGGAAAGCCAAGGGAAATCATCAAAATCATCAAAAAGTGAAAGTCAGAATATTTTGGGCATGTGATGCGACACCCGAAAAAATATGGCATACTTCACTTAATCCTCCAAGGAAAGATTGAAGGCAAATGAGGTCCAGGCAGAAGAAGAACATCATGGCTTCAAGACCTAAGGGACTGGTTTGGACAAAACTCAACAGCACTTTTTCATGCAGCTGTTAATAAAAATAGGATCACCAATGTCCGATGACAGATATGGCAGAAGAAGAAGAAGAAGAAGAAGAAGAAGAAGAAGAAGAAGAAGAAGGAGGAGGAGGAGGAGGAGGAGGAGGAGGAGGAGGAGGAGGAGGAGGAGGAGGAGGAGGAGGAGGAGTGTCATGTGTCAAAGATTCATTCCATATATGAAGAACCAATTAAACTGATTTATTGCTTCCCATTCAAACACATAGGACTAGTCTCAACTGATGATTAGCACCTGCTGTTAGATAAAGGTCAATGGAATTCAAGTGCATTTGGACTTAGTCTGCTTGTGGTTATGTATGGATTATAGGCTGATCCCTCTTTTAATTCTGCCCTCAGATTTTGCCACTCCTTCCCCAACAGGTAAGTGTTTATGATTCTGTTACATTTTATCATAATATCATAAAGAATTTCTTAGAAATCCCAAATGGTTTCTCATTGCTTGAGTTTTCCAGCACCTGGAATTTAGCAGTATTGCCTTTTTGGTACTCATATTCTTTTAGAAAGGAGATTACATGTAGTATAGGTAGATCATATACACTGGAATGAGCAGCAATTGTTGAGACTTGCCCAGAAAATGAAAGGTGATTTCTTGCTCAATGATAACAAAAAAAAAAAAAGATGAAAATCATGGGGTCTTGTTTCTTGTGCCTCTATCAATCCTACATCTGGGATATTTCCAAAGCCAGTTGGGAATATTTCCACAGACTTTTCAGAGGTTTATTCACTACATATATGCCTCTTAACTTCTTTGGATTTTTTTGCCTTTGTTTTTCATTCCCCACCCCCCCCCCCTTTTTTTTTTTCTTCTTATAGTATTTCTTTTCTCACTTTCTTTCAGTCAGCACTTAAGCTCTGGGAAGGTGAGGGAAGCATCTCCTTTGGCAACCTCCTATGTGAAGCAGACTTTCTATGGCAGAAGCAATTCTTTTTGGAGCCAGAAGAATTCCAACTCCAAGAACTCCAAGCTTCCTTCCTCTTCGCCTTTTTCTATTTATCTGCCAAAAACGGATTGGCAAAGAGATGCGGGATAATTTTTTTTTTTATACTCTAGGAGAATCTTGATTCCTCTGCAGATGGCTCCACATAACCAGCAATCATGGAATATGTAGAGGCAGAGCTGTAACCAGATTAGCCACAGGTTGCCAATAGTAACAGTGCAGATCTCTAAATCTAAAGTTACTTGAAATGATTTGCAGGTGATTGGCTGCTCCAAACAGCCTGTTCTTATAGAACTGGAGGAACATCACTTAAGAAAACAAGCACTGAAAGACAAGAGGACTTCATGGGGAGGGAGGATGGACAATATCATGCATTCATGTCCTCATTGAATGATTAGTGGGATATCTTTGCACTGGCAAAGAAGAACATAGGAAAAAAGAAACCCTCGCAAAACCCAGGTGTAAAAAATATCATGGTATTGTAAGATGCTAGCAAATACCTGAAGTATTATTTAGTTTACTCTCTTATACTGAAAATAATATTAGGATAAAGTCCCTTGTTTCATGAGTTTTTAGAAGATCTGAATTTTGCCTCTGGAAAGCATAATCCACACCTTAACCTTGGTGGTATGGGTTAATAGTAGATACTATTAATATTATTGTTTTTCATCTGTCCTTTCACTGGTTTTAACCAAAATGTCCTCCTAGTTCATTTTCTTGGAATTCCGAGAAGCTGTAGATACTTTTATCTTATAGTGTCTCTTCTCCCCAATCCACTTTTTAATTTGATTTTGTTCGTTTTGAATAAATCCAGCAGAGGATGGCATTAAGCAGACAAGATTAGCATTTTACTAGACAAACATAAGGTAGTCAATTCACTGGCGAAGTACTTATTAAAGATTGTCTAATGTTAATCAAATCTTTAGATTATGAACTTTATGTGAATAGTTAACATTGGGCAAGGGATAATTATGCTACTTAAAAAAGCAGTCGTATAAACAGTGTTTAATTATTCCAGTTTTTACTGAATGGTATTTTGGGCTGCAAGCTTTTTCCTCCTCAGAAAGAAAGACCCAATCATTTTCCAGGCACATGCTGGCTTATGATTTGTATTAAGATAATTATTGCTTGTACGGTATGCATGGTTGGTTTGTGCTTCACTCTGTCCAGTCTATTCTTGCTGTTCATAGCAAATAACCAGTAGGAGAAGGTAGACTTCATGGTTTAAGGGAATACCCCAAAATAGTTTAAGAGCACTGAATTCCTCTTCCTTCCACAGGTGTGTGTGTGTGTGTGTGTGTGTGTGTGTGTGTGTGTGTGTGCGTGTGTGTGTATGTGAGAGAGAGAAAGAGAGAGAGAGAGAGAGAGAGAGAGACTGTGCAATACAAAGAGAGTTAGTAACCCTGACTCCAGCATGGTTGAAGATTAAGAACTATAATTCTAGCCTTTGCTATCAGATTCTCCCTTCCTCCCTTGTCCAAGCTCTCTAGATTAATAAATGACATTTTTATAAACTATCAAGACAAACCAACTCCCACAGTAAACATTCTTCTAAGGGACTCTATTCTTTAATGTAAGCTACCTTTTGGGAGCAATTTGAATCAAAAGGTGGGATAAAATTAAAATAAAGAATAAAGGCAGCTGCTTAAGGGAGAGCTGGTAACATTTGACTTAGGTCAAATAGCAATCAACCTTTGAAAACCAATCAATTTTTCAGTAGACATATCTGACCAGTGTCGGCCCTCCCAGGTAAACCAGATGGGCTAAATGTTGTAGGGCTACATCCACTGAATCTTGCAAATCTGAAGATTTGCAAATTTCCCACTGCTACTTTTAACCATCTGAACAATTAGGGCCGGTCTTTCCTAAGTTTCTTCCTTTGACTGTTAATCTCTTGGAGACTCCTGCCTATCTTGTCTGATTGTTTCCTAGGCAGACTCTCTTTACCCCCTTTCCCCAAGGTCACCTCCACATTCCATTACCTACAGTCAGTTAATTTTCATCCGACCCCTAATCAGGGTTGATGTTTTGGATTCATCTATTCAAATACTGGGGACGCAGTGACTCGGTAGCTAAGATGCTGAGCTTGTAGATCAGAAAGGTCAGCAGTTTGGTGGTTCAAATTCCTAGCATTGCATAATGGAGTGAGCTCCCGTTACATGTCCCAGCTTCTGCCAACCTAGCAGTTTGAAAGCATGTAAAAATGCAAGTAAAAAAATAGGACCCACTTTGATGGGAAGGTAACTGTGTTCTGTGCGCCTTCGGCATTTAGTCATGCCGGCCACATGACCACAGAGACGTCTTCGGACAGCGCTGGCTCTTCAGCTTTGTAATGGAGATGAGCACCACCCCCTAGAGCTGGAAGTGACTAGCATGTATGTGCAAGGGGAACCTTTACTTTTACCTTATTGAAACACTATTAAGGGAGAAAATTCTGTATTATAAATATTATTCGTTCTCTCATATAAGGAAAGAAACTTATTATAGAAAGTAGTCACTTTTTCACTGAAGAACCACAATTGGGAAAGGATTTCTGGGAGATGAAAGAATAAAAGAACTGATGAGGAAAAATCTGCCCCAGAAGAAATCAAGCACACCAATTAGAAAAGAAAGGTTGCTAAAGCCTCTGGAGCCCTGCAATAGCTATATCTATGTTGCTGTCTGAATTTTTATATCTTGGAAGAGAGTGCAAGTGAGTCTAATGCATTATCAAATTCCTATGCATGAATGCAATACTTTGTCTGGTATATTTTCCTCTGGGAGACATTGAACAAGGTGATAGCTTATCAAAATCTCTCTCTTTGTGAGTTTTGAAAGGAATTTTCACAGTGTTAAGGGAAGGACAGTGGAGAATAGCGTGATTAAAGAAGAAGAAAAAAGCTCATTTACACTTGGAAACATAACTTCCTAAATAATTAAGATTTCATTTATATAAAAAGATAGCTGACATAAGGTTATTATAGCCAAGGAGACTTGTGTCTAAGTACATCTTTGTGCAGGCATTACTCTACTAATGAACTGTTGAGTTGTGAACTTTCACCGATATGAACAAATGTGTTCACAAGTCTGGAAAAAGCAGAAAAGGTTTAGTTTGAATTATTATGGAGTTCCTAGTTGAATTGCTATGAATGGACCCATTTGTGGCGTGTTTCACTGCAGAGAGGTGTCATAAATTGAAGATCTAGACAGTGGTGCTATCAGTGCAAGTGTGGGATACCCAAGTCCAGGTCACTTAAATGCAGCAGACCTAGATTTACCTGGTTTAGAGTTAATCAGGTAAAAAAAAGGTACATACTGGCAATAAAATCCAAAAGAATGCTACCTAACAAGGAAAGTGTTCCTTATTCCTGAGACAAACATGTTTCTTTATAGTTTTTTTATAGCTTTCACCCACAGTATATCAAGCTAGCAAATAAACACACACAAAAATCACCCCCAAAACATTTTGTGATTTGCTTCAGAATAAAAGAAGCAGGGCTATGCTTGGCTCTAAGATATACTCCCAAATCTATATTAAATATTATTAGGCCAACTCAGAGTCACATAATACCACAGAAACATTTTGATTTTTCTTTCTTGGGCATGTTAATAATTAGAATAAGAGGGGGAGAGGAAGAAGAAGGAAAATCATGGCTGAAGCTCAAGCCATGTACAGTTATATGCCAGGACTCTCACTCATGGTTTAACTATCAGCCATGTTTTTTCTCCCTTTTTTATTTGCCCTGTTTATTCTCTTACCTGAAGAAGAGTTTTGGAGAAGCTAAATATTAGCATACCATGGTGGTGCATGGCCCTAAATTGGTGTGTGTGTGTGTATGTGTGTGTGTGTGTTTGTGTGTGTCTCCCAGTGGGCTTATATGTATTTCTGGATTCAGAAGCATTGATTACAGCAAA
This sequence comes from Bungarus multicinctus, assembly GCA_023653725.1. Taxonomy (NCBI): domain Eukaryota; kingdom Metazoa; phylum Chordata; class Lepidosauria; order Squamata; family Elapidae; genus Bungarus; species Bungarus multicinctus. The sequence continues at coordinate 95,124,900 of CM042838.1, read as the reverse complement.
ATGAGTACTTAAGGATTTATCCCAAGGGTCTATGATAAAGTAACATAATACAACTCTCAAAGAATATTCAAGAATATGGAAGAGCAAAAGAAGCACAAAATATCTTAAGGTCCTCACCTTGTGAAATAGATTACAGCTGACAGACTCCATTGCATGTGGCCAATATGCAACACCTCCCAGCAGCAAGATTTGCATGGAAGTTCTATTTCATGGGAGTTTCCAACCAGCTTACATAAACTCCAAAGCACGTTTAGTCACATCTGTTTTCAAGAGCAGCATCTCAAAATGTTTGCCTTATCTTGCTTTTGGAATCATTCACCAACTCCTGCAAAGATGAGAGCACCCCAATTTTAAGCGCTATCTTTTAAAGTGGTAATGCAAACACTCCAAAGACCATTGAAGATGAGAAAGATCAGACCACCTGCACTGGTGTCCCATACCAAGAACCAGGCAATACAGAAAGTAACCTTTAGTGATTAAAAATAAGTATGATATATTATCTACAGGTAGTCCTTGACTTACAAACAGTTCATTTAGTGACCTTTCAAAGTTTCTTTCTATTCTTTTTTCCTTATTTTCTTTTTCTCTTTTACATTTATATATGTGTTGTTTGTCTATTTTATTTGTAAAATCAATAAAGTGTATTTAAAAAAAAGTTACGATGTCACTGAAAAAAGGGACTTTTTTCATTTTTTACGCTTACAACTGTTCCAGCATCTTCATGACCATATGATCAAAATTCAGATGCTTGGCATTTGACTCATTTTATGATGGTTGCAGTGTCCTGAGGTTATGTAATTTTCCCAGTGTACAATTGAAAGAATGAAGGACAAGGAAGCTAGTTTGATGGAAGAGGGAGAGACCTAGCTGTGAAAGATATGCAAGTGCCCTACTTTGGGTTTGGCAAGGAAAATATGGAGAAAAGAAAAAGAAAAAGGAAGAATGTCTGATATTAGCAGGATGGGAGTCCCCACTCCCCTCAGTTGACAGAAAAATCTGCTCTTGAGCAAGGGAGTAAGGCACGAGCTATTATGTGAAGAAGTCCAGGATACTGATTTGCAGCTGAGCTATTGTAGAGACTAAAATGTCTCCCCAATGATGTGATTGCATGTTGGACTCCAAGCCCGGACAGCCAGGGAAAAATATGGAGAAGCATAAAGCAGATGGAAGATCTGACCCTTGAAGGCAGGACCCAGTAACCAGCTAAGTGAGACATTGGCAGAAACAAACTAGAGTGAGTACTGTATACAGTATTTGTGTGATGACCCGGCGTGTACCACAAATATAACAAAAACCAAAACATAAATAAAAGTCCTTTAATGCCTTCAACTTGGCTTCACTGTTCAATTATTCACAGTTGAAGATTAAACTATTTTCAAAATAATATTCCAAACGAAAGAAATACAGTTCAAACTCAAATAGCAGATAACGAAGCAAAAATCAAACAACACACCGCACTGAAGAAAGTTCCACAGCAGAACAGGATAATTAATTACAAACTTCAAGAAGATAACCAGGTACAATCCATTGGAAGAACGCCAAACCATGATAAACCTCATCCAGGAAAAAACAGGCTTGTCTCCAGCGTTTGCTAGCATACAGGTCCAAACTCTTATGCAGATCTCACACCTGCAACCCATGAAGAGGATCATGGCCCTCTTCTCCCGAGTAGACCACATTTTTCCCTGATCCTCTCCTCCCTGCGTGCTCAAGTATGTGTTGTGTATGGACTGAGTCTTCACTCAGGTCCGTGCTTCGAGCGGGAAGCACGGACCTCTCCCATTGGCTGGAGCCGTTTGACAGCCAGCTATAAAAGGCGGCTGTCAAACAGCATCAGCTGTTGCCGCTCCAGCTGGCTGCCGTGTTAGCGCGGCAGTAGCGGTAACCCTCTTTGCTGTTTAATAAAGAGTTAAGCTGAAGCCTTGCCCTGGTCTCTGCCTGAGTATTTCCGTCGCTCCACAACACTGGCGACGAGGATGGGATACTAAATAAAGACAAGCCAGGCAAGGAAGAGAGAAAAGAGCGAAATCACTAGCTGAGAGCTGAAATCGCTACAGAGTTGCTGCCTCTAGCTGCGAAGCGCCGTCTCTAACTTGCCTGAGGGAAAAACTTCACAGCTGACAGAAGATGACTTCGAATCCTGCATTCCCGCCCTTCAGACCGACCGCTGAGACTTGGGAGTCATACAAGAACCGGTTTGACTGCTTTTTAGATGCTATAGACCTGTCAGAAATTTCTGAGCATAGGAAAAAATCTTACTTCCTAAGCTTTTGCGGAGCCACGGTTTTTGACACCGCAACAGCATTACTGGCCCCAAGATCTATTAAGACTATTCCTTGGGAGGAACTGCAAGAAATTCTCTCAAATCACTACTCCCCTAAGCCTTCCAGAATTGCTAGGCGCCATGCTTTCAGAAGGCGCATCCAAACAGAGGGGGAAACAATTAGTGATTATATGGCAGCACTGAGAACAGCTGCCTTGCATTGCGGGTTCAGAGATTACCTGGACGATATGCTGCTCGATCAGCTGGTTTGTGGCGTTAGAGAGACCCCAAATTACAAAGACGTTTATTAGCCAAAGGGGATCTAACCTTAAAGCAAGCCATAGAGGAATCCCAGGCTGCTGAGCTGTCAGCACTCTCAGCAGCTGAAATACAGGGAAAACCCAGCAGACTAGAAAATCCAACAGTATATTTTGAGGAAGCCTCCACAGAAAATGGCCCAGAAGAGGCTACTGAGGTAAACCGCCTCAGACAGGCCAACGCAAATCAAAAAGAGTTCAGGCAAGGTATAAGCCAAACCCCACATTTACAAACTACATGCTTAAGCTGTGGGGGCAACCATCTCAGGGCATCCTGCAGATTCAGGAATGCCATATGTTTAAGGTGTCAAAAGAAAGGCCATCTGGCCAGAATTTGTCAGGCAGGGAAAACCTTCAACCAGCCACAAAGGCCCCAGAAGTTCATTCAATACCCTAGACAAATTGAGAACTGTTGCACATGCTACCAGTCAAAAATTCAAAAAAATAAAAAATCTAACAAAATTAGTGTCACTGTTTCTATAGAAGGTAGACCCTGCAGAATGGAGGTTGACACCGGCTCTGCATTATCCATCATCTCGTGGGACACCTTAAAGAAGCTACTCCCCAGAATATCAAGACAGAAAATTCCAGCCTGCAATCTAACACTTCGGGACTACCAAGGCTGAACCATCCCTGTCATCGGAAAAGGCAAGTTCCTTGTCCATTTTCAAGGGTTTAAGGGTCACTTGCCTCTAGTGATAGTGGATGGCGTCCTCCCAAGCCTATTGGGACTAGATTGGTTCCCAGCCCTGGGCCTCCACATAGTGGGAATCCACGCCATTACCAATTCAGAAGTTGAATCCCTGTTCAGGGACTATGCAGATGTATTCAGTGAGGGCCTAGGCTGCTACGTGGGAACCCCAATATCCTTCAGGGTAGACTCCCAGGCAGTACCAATTCGTCTGAAGCCCCGCAGAGTTCCTTTTGCAATTCGTCCTAAACTAGACAAGGAACTTGACAAATTAATCAAGCAGGGCATACTGAAACCTACAGACTTCTCAAAGTGGGAAACCCCCATAGTAACACCGTTAAAGAAGGATGGAAATTTAAGGATCTGCTCAGTCTACAAGTCGTCAATAAACAAATATTTACAAGTTAGCGCGTACCCAGTCCCTGTGGTACAACATTTACTCCATTTCCTTGAGCCTGGTTCCATTTTTGCAAAGTTGGACATGTCCCAGGTGTATCAACAGTTTCCTGTTGATGATGAAACTGCTGAACTGCAAACAATAGTAACCCACAGAGGGGCTTTCAAATGCACACGCCTACAATTCGGAGTTAGTGTGGCCCCTGGAGTTTTCCAATCCCTTATGGAACGAATACTGCAAGGGTTATCAGGCGTTGTGCCTTACTTTGATGATATTCTGGTATCTGCTACCAATCAACAGCAATTACTACAAAGGGTCAGAAGTGTACTTGACCGTTTCAGGCAATCTGGCCTCAAGCTAAAAAGGGAGAAATGCACCATAGCCACTCCACAAGTGGAATTCTTAGGTTACAAGATTGATGCCAAGGGTATTCACCCAACTGAGTCAAAGGTCAAGGCCATTCACGATGTGCCTACTCCTACTAACAAAACTGAGCTTCAAGCTTTCCTGGGCCTCTTGAATTTCTATGCTTCGTTCCTGCCCCATAAAGCTTCTGTTGCCGAGCCCCTTCATAGACTCTTAGACAAGAATTCGCCATGGCACTGGGGACCAAGGGAGACTATTGCTTTCCAAGAAGTCAAGTCATTGCTAACATCAAAGGCCGTCTTAATACAATTCAATACAGACTTACCACTCATTCTAGCAGCTGATGCTTCTCCTTTCGGAATTGGGGCCGTCCTGAGCCACAGACTGCCTAACGGTGCAGAGGCACCTATAGCTTTCTTTTCCAGGACACTATCTTCCACTGGTCCAGAATACACATAGACTTGGCAGGCCCCTTCCATGGGCGCACTTTCCTGGTGGTAGTAGATTCATATTCAAAATGGGTGGAATTAACTTTAATGCACTCCACCACTACGGAAGCAGTCAGCAAAGCACTGACTAGGATGTTTGCCACACATGGCCTTCCTGATTCTGTCGTATCCGACAATGGCCCCCAATTCACCTCCTGTGAGTTTGAGATGTTTCTAGCAAGTTTGGGCATCAGGCACATATTAGTAGCCCCTTTTCATCCTGCCAGCAATGGGCTGGCTGAGAGGGCAGTTAGATCTGCCAAAGAAGTGCTACAAAGATTGGGTCCTATTAACTGGCATGCCAGGCTGGCCCAATACCTATTGAGCCAACATACTACACCCTGTGCCTCCACTAATAGGTCACCAGCCGAAATATTAATGGGACGCCAGCTGAGGACCACTTTGGACAGGCTGCACCCAAATTATGCCCCTTTGCTTCCCCTTGGGTCAAAGAGCCAAGACAGAGGATTCCTGGTAAATGACAAGGTGTTTGTCAGAAATTTTGCTGGGCAACCACTATGGTTACCAGGGCTTGTGATAGCAGTAACTGGTCCCAAGTCTTATAGAGTCCAGTTACCTGATGAACGGACCTGGCGGCATCACGTGGACCACCTGAGGAAGCATTGGAGCACGGCACCCAGAGGTCATCTAGACGGGCCCCATGCAGAAGCAACCACACCATTTGACGAAACCAGCTTCCAACCCACCGGGAACGATAACCTACCAGATGGGGAAGCTGACCAAGGTGCAGACCCAGCTCCAGACAGCCCAGCAGCCTCACCATCGTCCGAAGACACGCAGAGGGCATCAGACAGCAACTCGGCGCCATTTTTGATGGAGCCTAGAAGATCCAGACGAATTCGCAGGCGTCCAGCATATCTGAAGGACTATGCATGCTCCTCACTGGGAGAGAGGAGTGTTGTGTATGGACTGAGTCTTCACTCAGATCCGTGCTTCAAGCGGGAAGCACGGACCTCTCCCATTGGCTGGAGCCGTTTGACAGCCGGCTATAAAAGGCGGCTGTCAAACGGCATCAGCTGTTGCCGCTCCAGCTGGCTGCCGTGTTAGCGCGGCAGTAGTGGTAACCCTCTTTGCTGTTTAATAAAGAGTTAAGCTGAAGCCTTGCCCTGGTCTCTGCCTGAGTATTTCCGTTGCTCCACAACAGTATGGATAGGGGATGGGCCTGGGTCCTCCTCTGACTGCTTAGCCGGCCTCTGCCCTTCCCCAGCTTCCTCCACAACCTCTGGAGCCAAACTTCCACTCCCTGTTGGCTGTTCCTCCTCTCCCTCAGAGTCAGTCTCCACCAGGGGCATGACAATTTGCAAAAAAGAAAGAATTGGTCTTAAGAAATGTCCTGTATCTCTAAGGGGGATCATTAATAATTTAATATGGTAAAATTTTACTATTGTTTCTTGTTGTGCTGTTCATGTGTCTGTCTGAATACTTATTTTACGATATAAGCAGAGTACTGAGAGTTGAAAACAGATATGTTTAAAACAGATATGTTTTAAATCCTATTTGAGAAATCTCTGGGGAAGTCAGCTGTCATACTCAGAATTGGTTATTTACTATTTTTCTTTTTGTTTAGAAGACAGATGTAGTTTTTATGCACACATTAAATAAGCCAGATAGCTATTCCATTAGCAAATCATATTCACACCTTAACTTTTCTCTTGTTACACTTTCTGCACCTGAATATTTACTATTGATCTCACATGCTTATGATTTATTATTCATCATGTTTCCTTGGACATTAACATTTGTAATATACCCATCCCTTTTTTTAAAACCTCCTACCAATTTCTAAAATACTCCTTCAAATATTCACTCCTTTTAACTGAATCTCAAAAAATTCAATTTCTTATTTTTTCATCCCAGTGTCAGGGCTCCAACAAATCCACCCTCATTCAAATCAAAAGTCTCTAACTGCATCTCAGAAAAAATAAATTGGTTTATTAGAAATTGCCATGTTGGTATGTGGCTGGGTGCAGTCAATACTAAATCACATCATATATTTCCCCCTTGATCCTGGTCTTTCCTCCACCCCCTGGATGTGGCTTCTACAATGGGACACATCAGTCTCCAAGAGTCATCCATCATGCTCTCAAATAACCTTCTTATGCTCTGACAACTTTAGGTTACCGAGGAGATTATCTAGGCATTTCAAGAATGCCTTGTTTTCCCCCACTCCCTTTTTCTGGCAGCTAAAAAGACCAAAGGAGTATCTTTTTAGTTGACATTCAGCTCCCCTCACTTTCTGAAAGTGACCTGTAAAACACAAAAAGAAAATAAATTTATTACAGGTATAGAACTTAGGGTTGTGAAACCCCCCCTCCCCCAGGCTTGGTTGGGTTTTCTGCATAGAACCTCATCACAAGGTGATCAGCTTGGACATTCCTACTCTTTACCCAAGATGCCTCTGATAAAGAGTAGCCCTTCCACTTGATTAGATATTGGAATTGTCTCCTGTGCCATCTTGAATTGAGGATTTGCTGCACCTCATAATAGGTTTGGCCTCCTATGACCATGGGGTCTGGGGATTCATGAGGTGGTGGCCTCAGAGTCGATCCCACCACAGGTTTTAAGAGGCTACTATGGAATACCGGGTGTATTTTCTCTAACAGTCGGGGCAACTTCAGTTGCATCATGACTGGGTTGATGACTTTTACTATGGGGAAAGGTCCCATGAACTTTGGCTCCAACTTCTTACTAGGAAGCATTAAACTCAAGTACTTGGTGGATAGGTAGACATTCTCCCCCTGGAATGGCCTTTGCGGGGCCCGATGTTTGTCTGCCTGTTTTTTATAGCTTTGTGTCGTTTTTGCCATTACATTTTCCCAAGTTGCTTTCAGTGTTGACATCTAATCGGTCAGGCTGACTGAGGATGGGGGATCCCCTGGATACTCAGGCAGTGGGACAAAGTCCATGCCACTCATTACTTTGAAGGGGGTTAGTCCCATGCTACTGTGAACAGCATTATTTTATTTTTATTTATTTATTCGATTTATATACCGCCCCCCTCTCCCCGAAGGGACTCGGGGCGGTGAACAGCCAATAAAAACACATATACAAGGTACAATACACGAGACAACATAATAATATTAAAATTTAAAAACTGAAATATAATATGGCTCTAATTAAAATATAAAGCAAGTATTAAAAAAAGATTAAAACCCGGTTAAAATTTAAAAACCCCTAGGCCAGTCCGGCCTGCCGAAATAAGTGCATTTTGAGTAACCGACGGAAGGCCATGAGATCGGGGGCGGCCCTTACCTCCGGGGGTAATTCATTCCAGAGAGGGGGTGCTCCCATTGAGAAGGCCCGCGCCCTCGGGGTCGCCAGCCATCCAGCCGGCGGCACCCCGAGGAGACCCACTCTATGGGAGCGTACCGGTCGGTGGGAAGCCGATGGTGGCAGGAGGCGGTCTCGCAAGTAACCTGGTCCCGAGCCATGGAGCGCTTTAAAGATAGTGACTAAGACTTTGAAGCGCACCTGGAGGGCCACCGGGAGCCAATGCAGCACGCGTAGAAGTGGCATAACATGGAAGCCCATAGGTGCCCCCATTACCACCCTCGCGGCTGCATTCTGCACAACTGGAGCCTCCGGATGCTCTTCAAAGGCAGCCCCATGTAGAGAGCGTTGGCATAGTCTAGGCGGGAGGTCACCAGGGCGGAAGTGACCGTGCGAAGCGCATCCCGATCCAGAAAGGGCCGCAACTGGTAGATCCTACGGACCTGTCCAAAAGCCCCCCTGGCGACGGCCGCCACATGATCTTCCAATGACAGCCGTACATCCAGGAGGACACCCAGATTGCGGGCCCTCTCTGTGGGGGCAAGAATTTCCCCCCCCACAGCCAGCGATGGAACCAGCCGGCTGTACCGGGGTGCCGGGAAGCACAGCCACTCAGTCTTAGATGGGTTGAGCTGAAGCCTGTTCCGCCCCATCCAACACCGCACGGCCTCCAGGCACCGGGTCATCACTTCGACGGCTTCATCGGGGTGGCCCGGGGTAGAGATGTACAGCTGGGTGTCATCAGCGTACTGATGGAACTCTACCCCAAAGCCACGGATAATCTCACCTAGCAGCTTCATATATATGTTGAACAGGAGGGGCGAGAGCACCGACCCCTGAGGCACCCCGCAAACCAGGGGCCTCGGGGCCGACCTCTGCCCCCCTGCCAACACAAATTGCGAGCGGTCAGAGAGGAAAGAGGAGAACCACCGCATAACGGTGCCTCCCACCCCCAACCCCCCCAGCCACTGCAATAGGATACTGTGGTCGACAGTATCAAAAGCCGCCGAAAGATCTAAGAGGACCAGGACAGAGGAATAACCCCTGTCACGGGCCCTCCAGAGATCATCCACCAATGCGACCAACGCCGTCTCTGTGCTGTGCCCAGGCTTGAAGCCCGATTGGCGTGGATCCAAATAGACAGCTTCATCCAGGTGCTGGGGAAACTGTTGTGCCACCACACTCTCAACAACCTTCGCCATAAAACGAAGGTTGGAGACAGGACAATAATTAGATAACAAAGTTGGGTCCAGGGACGGTTTCTTGAGGAGGGGTCTCACCACCGCCTCTTTCAAGGCGGCGGGTAGATATCCCTCACTCAAGGAAGCGTTAATAATACCCTGGAACCAACCTCGTGTCACCTCCCGGGTGGCCAACACCAGCCAGGAGGGACACAGGTCCAATAAACATGTGGTCGCATTCAGTCCCCGCAGCAACCTGTCCACGTCTTCGGGGGTCACAGGATCAAACTCATGCCAAATGACTGTTCCAAATTCCGCCCCCGATTCCCCGCCCAGAGCTGCCCATTCGGAGTCCAAGCCATCCCGGATCTGAGTGATTTTATCCACCAGGAACTTTGAAAAATCCTCAGCCTGTCCCTGCAAGGGGTCCTCCCACGCTCCCCCTTCTAAGAGGGAGCGGGTCACTCTAAACAGGGCAGCCGGGCGGTTTCCTGCGGATGCAATAAGGGTGGAAAAGTAAAGACGCCTTGCCACCCTTATCGCTACTAAATAGGTCTTAATAAAAGACCGTAAAAGTGTTCGGTCAGGTCCGGAGCAAGTAGTCCTCCAAATATTCTCCAGGCGTCTTTTCCGGCGCTTCATCTCCTTCAGCTCCCCGGAAAACCAGGGGGCCGAGCGAGAGCGGCGCCGGGTCAGAGGCTGCAAGGGCACGACCCGGTCCAGGGCCCCAGCCGCTACCCTTTCCCAGGTGGCGACTAGGTCCCCCACCGAGTCGTGAGTCCGAATGTCGGGATATGGCCCAAGCTCCATCAGGAACCTATCTGGATCCATCAGGCGCCTGGGGCGGTACCAACGTATTTGGTCCGCCTCCCTGCGATGGGGAGGAGTGGCCTGGAAGTCCAGCCTAAGGAGCGAATGATCTGACCATGACAAGAGTTCAACAAAAACATCCCCAACACCCAGATCATCCTGCCACTGTCCAGAGACAAAAACCAGATCCAGAATGTGACCCCCAGTATGCGTGGGTTCCTTAATTAATTGGGTCAGGCCCAAGGCTGTCATGGAAGCCAAGAACTCCTGGGCAATCCCCGAGGCCCCACTGGCCGAAGGCAGGTTGAGATCCCCCATGACCATCAGCCTGGGGGTCTCAACCGCCAGACCGGCTATGACCTCGAGGAGCTCAGGCAGGGCCGATGTCACATAGCAGGGAGCCAGGTATGTGATCAATAGGCCCATCTGAACCCCGGAACCACACTTAACAAACAGGGACTCACATCCAGTCGTCTGAGGAATAGTGGATTCCCTAGGATCCAGATCCTCCCGAATAATTACCGCAACCCCCCCACCCCTTCCCTCGGCCCTCAGCTGATGAAAGACCTGAAACCCGGCTGGGCACATCTCCACTAGAGGGACACCCCCCTCCTGTCCCAGCCAGGTCTCGGTAATGCCCGCCAGGTCCGCACCCCCCTCTGTGACAAGATCGTGAACAAGGGGGGCTTTATTCACTACGGACCTGGCATTGCAAAGCATCAGCCGGAGGCCCGGGGCCCGATCATTCAAACAACTCAGGGAGCGAGACGTGACCTGGGGGCCGGAGCGCACCACCGCTTGTAGACAGCGGGGGCGAGCTCCCATCACTTGATAAGACCCCCTGTCAACACCATACCTGCCTCTCCCACCGATCGTAGGGATAACCCTTTCATCCCCCTCCCCAGAGGAAGCCCCCATCTTCGGATCGACTGTCCCCAGCTATCCAGAGTTACCTCATGGGGAGATGGCTGGCAAACAAATTTAATAAAATCAATCAATCAATCAATATTGACCCATTCCTTGATCTCTGCATGGACCACTCATTTTTCTTATACTTTGTCATGTACTTGTCACGTATCCATTCATGTTACCTAACAATACCACTTTCTAAGGATTATATTCTTTCAGGATACTTGTTATTTATTAAACTTATTGCAGCCCATCTTATTTTGTATTGAAAAACATTGCACATTTTTTCCAAAACACAACATGGGTTCTTCATTATCACCATCCATCACCCACCAACCAATAATGTCTCTTTACATATGCTCTTACTATAACCTAGATGACAGCACTTCATACTCTATGACATACATTTTTTCCATTTCATTCATAATTTAATTTACTTGTATGTATTAATCAAATCTTCTCAACAAGATTGGATCATCTTTCTATTAACCTTCTTTCCCTTCCTTTAAATTTCAGAGACAATACATCATTAAAAATTATTAATTCATGCATGTTACCTCTACCAATTCCTCTTACATTCCTAAATTACAATCTTATATACGTCATGGGTATAATCTGATTTGGGATGAGACAGCTAAGAAGACATCAGACATGATAAGAGAATGGTGATATATTCAAAGAAAGAAATATTTCCAGCAAGTTTCAAACCAGTGACATCCTCCATGTCAAGCAAGTCTTACGACTGGTAGGTCACTGAAAAAGAATTAAAGTAGAAACTGCTTGTTTCTAAAGTAGAATCTTCTTGAGAAAAAGAAGGAAAATGAGCAATAACCAATCAAAGGAGTGCAGAGTTTGCTTAAAACAAAGTGAAGTGCAGCAAGCAAATGGACAGCAATGTTTAGGCCAGTTCAGCCAGTAAAGCATTACTTTCAAATTTCAGGGAAAAAACAAGAGTGATGGTTACATTCACAGTGGACTAGTAGTCTGTGTTCAAGATTGGGCAATATTTCAGTGTGGTGATTCTTTCCCTGTTTGCAATGAACAAACTTTGCCAAAGCCAACTTTAATTAGCAGAAAACTACTGTCATTGAGTTTGCTGTACTTGTAACTGATCTGCATTCTGCCTTTGCTATCCCTATTTCATAGCACTCAGCTTGCTTGCCTTCCAGGAAATGGATGACAAAGTCAAACTGGATAAGGGGGAAATGCTACTTTAACACCAGCACAGATAAGAATGCCTTATGACTGCTTTCCTTGTACCCTGGGGATCCAAAGTAAGCAGAATCATGGAAACATGGCAGGAAGAAGAAGTTGACAGGGCATGTTCTAGTGGTTGGATTCAATTTTTTTTACTACCGGTTTTGTGGGTGTGGCTGGGGAAGGATACTGTAAAATCTCCAGTCAGAAGTGGTATTTGCTGGTTCTCCAAATTACTCAAAATTTCTGCTACTGTTTCTCCAGAACTGGTCAGAACCTGCTGAGTACCACCTCTGTCATGTTCGCGCTTGTACAAGAGTAGACAAACCCATAGAAATTCTTGAATACTTCTAATATTTGAATGTAATTGAATTGGAGATAGATGAGAATCTTTCTATTCAGAAAGAAAATTATTCAGACCAGATTTCACACTGTCATTGACTGCCACCTATTTCACAAAGGAACTTTGATCATGCTTTAGACCTCCAGCTGCTATTATAACACAAAGTGCCATAATGTTAGGAAGGGCTGTGCAATGGAGTGTGCCCCAAGTTTCTCATCTGGCTGCTGGGCTTCAGTTTGATTTGCCTTCATCTTACCTCTGGGACTCATTGAAACAGCTTTCCACTTGATTATGGTCAAGTTCCATTTGTTTCTGAAAAATCAATGTGAAAGCTATTACTTTCCATTTCTCCACAGCACTTTCCTCTAAACATCATTAATGACTTGCCTAAGACGGCACTGCTTATGCAGTTTAGACGGGGAGCAAAATAGGCCTATTGGCAGCTCCAGCCAGAACTGGCCAAGTTAAAGATTCAACATGCAACTGTGATAAGTCACAAGAGCAGCAGTACGTGATGGGGAGGGAGTTAATTGAGTTTGAACAGTGACAAAATAGATACTATGTTAACAGAGACGTTCAGTATGCAGAACCAGTTGTTCAATTCACTGCTAATTAAACCTTCCAAAGAAGCTCATCTAGTCAGAGTAAACCCACATAATAATCTGTGCACGTTTTGGTATAATTTTCTATTCTTGGCATCTTTTGAAACTTGTATATATTTTACGAACTAGGCACAATCCCTCTCTGTCTGCTTCTCAGTTTGATCCTTATATTCTCCCAAACGCCTTGCCATAGTAGAATGAAGTAGTATATATTTAGGTTGCTCTAAATTAAAATTTACCAAAAGGCTATTATATGCCACTATTTGAGTCATAATGTTAAAAGGTAGGGAGCATGGATTAAAGGAAAGTTCTCTAAGATTTCCCTAGAGATTTGTATGGCCCCACCTGAATAGCATTAGAGAAGTCTTGAAAATCTGGCTATTCTGTCAGGCTGTGGAAAAGAATGGTGGAATGCCCCTGATTGCGGTGTGTCATATATGCCTGGATTGCCTTATAACTGTTTTTTTTTTTTTTGTTCCAGTGCAATTTCTCTTCCTGTGTTGCTTTTTACTGTTGCAAGCCAATATATTTTTTTTCAAAGTAGACTAGACAAGAAGCACATCAAGGTCTACTAGATCCATCTTTATTGTAAGTTTACATTAACAGGATCTTTCAAGACTCGAAAGTATTTCTCCCCTCCTTTTCTTTTATTCGTTGGAAAAGTAGGAGAGTCTCTTCAGATTTTTTCTGAATCATTTCCCACATCGTCTTTCTTTCTTTTGCATGCCAGCTATCTAGCCTGCAGTTCTTTCTCCTGTCTCCCAAGGTCATTCCAGCTTCCAGAATTGGTTAGAGTTAGGTGGCATTAAAATAAAACAAACAAATAAATAGTAAAAAGACTACATATATTTATTTAGACAGGTTGTAACTCAACAGCAACTTTTTGTTTCTGTTGGGATATCCATTTCCTTAGTACTGATGTACATTATGAGCAGACTAGACCCAGTGGTGGTTGAGACATTACTTTTTCTTATTACGTCCCTTCCCACACCCTTTCCTGACAATAATTCTTGTCAGACATTTGATCTGGGGCAGATTTTGATGTTAATCTGAGGGTATAATGTGGAGTTCTATATGATCTCTGGCAAAAGCTTTTTCCAGTCAGAATAGTTATACCTGTGTACTTGGTATTTTCATGCAAATTATATATTTTATCACAAAGCAATCATCCATCCGTATGACAGCTTAATATTAACTTCATGGTATCCTGGCTGCTGATAACATTACAGATAAATTCTTAATTAAAGATTAGGGAGGATGGTTAATAACAGTACAAACCCACTTTAAATTTATAGTGGAAACTCAGTTTAGCGGGCCTGGATATCATGTACTTTGAAGGCAACAGACCATATTTCTCCAGTGATTTAGTTAATTTGAAGATATGACAAATTACACAGCATGATTCATGGCATGATTTGTGTAGTTACCTCATGATGGGAATGATGCATGTATTATGTTATTTGTTTAGTGATATCACACAAATGAGAAAATTCACCATAACATCATACTTATTAAGAATTATGGACAGGACATCTCCTCCTCTAACTAGTGTGTTAATCGGAGGCTTTATAATGTAATTTAGGTTGTTACAGTGGCACTTCTCATTTTCTCCCTATAGATTCAGAAACACACCTTTAGCTGCAAGACTCCTGAACACAGAAGTTGTGATGGAAGATATTTCTTTATCATCATATTGGAAGGCTGTTTCCTTATGCAGCATATGCACCAATGCCTATGTTGCACCACATAAAAGAGGAATTAGAAAACCATATCAGAATTCCTCATTGGAATTTCTCTCTCATTGGAGAGTTGCTGAACAAATGGGGGTTTAATTAACTGTTGCTAAGTTTTCTGAATAATATTCATCATGCCAGGATTAAGAAGAAGCAGATATTTCATAAATGCAGAGGAAGTAAGAGGTGAAAATAAATGAATGGAAAGGAAACTAAAATGTTGCTTATGTTTTGCCCAGTTAGGAAATGCTGCTTTTATTGCAATTTTGCATTTGTATGTTTATATAATTCTTTACCTATATCCAATGTTTTATTTGTGGCTTTGATGTTGAATCTGTAAGCCTGGACTTGTTCTGATTCATTATTTTCTTTCCCCCCCTTTTTTTTGTCTTTCCTTGATTGATTTGATTGATTTCCAGGATGCACAGGATATTATGGCTATTAAATTATCTTCAAGGAGCCATGGGAATAGTTAACATTGACTAACAAATTAAGGTAAAATAAAAAATAAGTTAAAAAAGCAAATAATAATAATAAAACAAATTAAAAAAAGAATGAAATAATATATGGAACAAGTGGAGAATAAGTGAAGAATCTTAGAGAATTATCTTAGATAATAGGCTTGTTATAGCAGCTATAAACAAGCTTAATCTCTGTCCTGCCTCTAAGATTACATTATAAAGGCCCTTTCTGGCCCAGGGTCACCCAGCTGACTTTCATGGCTAAGGGGGTGTAGAACCTTCGGCCTGTTGCTTTCTAGCCTGTTGTCTTAACCACTAGATCAAACTGGCTCTCAAATAGGCAGATATCCCACTTGATTTTTAAAGCAACAATCTGCACTTTAAAACTTGCTAACTTTGACAAGTCAACAATTCAGTTTTCTTTCTGTAACCATATGATAGGGTTTCTTTTACTTTTTGCCATTGCCTCTCTCTCCCCTCTATGAAATATCTCAAGCATCTGAACATCTGATCATGCACATATGAAAACAAGTGGAATCTATGATCCATCCAACCACAAATATAGTTAGATTGGTGGCAAAAATTTGTGTAATTATTATGTTTCTCTTTAACCACAGAGCACAATGGCTCAGTGGTTAAAGATGCTAAGCTTGTCAGCTAGAAAGCTGACAGTTTGGGTTCGAGACCCCAGTGCTGTGTGTTGGGGTGAGCTCCCTTTACTTGCCCCAGCTCCTGCCCATCTATCAGTTCAAAAGCATGCAAGTACAAGTAGATAAATAGGTACCACTTTGGTGGGAAGATAATAATGTTCTGTGCACCTTTGGGATATAGATACGTTGGCCACATGAACATGTCTTCATACAATGCTGGTTCCTTTGGATAAGAAACAGAGAAGAGCACCATGCCCTAGAATCATAGGGGACTGGATAGGATAAACCTTCACCTCTACCTTTTTCTCTAGACATGTGAAATCATTTATGTATTTTATCACACTTATGGATTCCTCTCAATTGCAATCACATCCTTCAGCAGCTTACAAAATATAATTCATAGGATTAAAACAATACAGAAAATGAAGAAATAATAACAAATAATATGATTACCAGACACCTACATTGTGGAAAACAAAACTCATGGTGAAACAATAGAAATCATATGTCAGGGAGCCTGACTGTAACCATCCTTCCAACTAAAAGGTTCTTAAGGGTTTCCCAAAGCACAAGAGAATCAGAGCTGGATAGAAATGCTGTACCAGAACAAAGGGTTCCAGAGAAAAGTATGGAAAATTGTGGCAATTATTGACTTCAAGGTCCTTGTTTAGTCAATAAGAACTTTGGGCGATCTCAAAAGAATAAGAAAGATTTGCACTCTTGGTACTTGAAGGAGAAATGCTCAGAAATCAAGTGCTATAAATTAGACTAGGAAGTCAACATCCATGCAAATACTTCTGCAATCTTGCCAAGAAAACTATATGAATATGTTCAGAAAATAACCTGTAGCTGTATACAACTAAATGGAGTCTGTTCAATGACACCTTGATATTCCAATCCCAGCCCCTTTTCCTAAAAGTCTGAATCTATAAAAGCCCAGCCAAATCTCTCTCTCTATATATACATAAAGCAAGATGCAAAGACAAGAACTTCCTATAGTTTTTCCTAATTCAAAGAAATAATGCTCTGAGCTTTAAGAAACGTAGAACTGCTACATTTGAATGGGAAAAAACTGAACCCATTTTCAAAATCAGAACAGATGTCTAACATCTGAGCTTCTTCCCTGAGTACATGTAGCCCAGTTATCTTGAGGATTGAACATCATAAGATTATTGGAGTTTTTTGTTGCAACTGAAAATGCAAGTTACACCAGACCCTGCCAGATAAGAAATTATGGTATTTATCCATGACAAAAAATAGGATTAAAGATAATTTATTTCTTTATTAAATTTATATGTCTCCCATCTTGCTTAAAGGTTACTCCAGATGGCTTATGACCAAGTAAAAGGAACAAAATATTACCCTGGAAGTTTGATTGTATGGATGAGGAAAAGGAATCAACCAATTCAGGATGGAGCAATATCTAGAAATAAGCATTTCAATTTACAATCACAGATGGATTTTCCCCCCTTTCAGTAAAAGTCAGATTTACAGATTTCAATTTATAATCACAGATGGATTTTCCCCCCTTTCAGTAAAAGTCAGACAATTATTAGAAAAAGTTTCAGCACCATACAAGTGAAATATAATTAAAAACTATACTTTGCATGTTTTGAAAATTTTATATGGATGTAGATTTGATCTTGGTTAACTAATGCTCTATTTGGAGCAGAATATGGGAGTGAAATAATTGAATATATAGCAAATCCTTCATTAGAGGAGAGGAGAGAAATTATTGAAGGGGAGTTGTTAGCTGCAAGGAAGACAGGATGTTACTTTATGTACCTTGGCTCATAAACCAAAGGAATTACAGGGCTTGATCAATGATAAGTTGTGTAAAAGGAAATGTGAGATGATGAACACAGGAATTTTGTAGAGAATAACTATAGTCTGGTCCTGTGGTCTCCATCTCCCTTCCCAACAGCTGAATTTGGGACGATTGATGAGTCCTCGGGCATAGGCCATCAGTAGTAATTTAGAGTGGTTGGCCATGCACAAGCGACTCTCATTGCTTCAGACAGCTTCATTACAGCCAGCCTATCTTTCACTTACTAGAGACCTTCTTCCATCAAATAAAAGATAAATGGAAAAAATACAGGAGAGCCTATATGTTTGTAATATCTTTCTCTGCTATTGCCTGAGCTCTTTTATATAATTATGTGTGTGTGTGTGTGTGTGTGTGTGTGTGTGTGTGTGTGTGTGTGTGTATGTATGTATGTATTATCTATTTATAATCAATTATCTTGGGTTAACCAACCTGAACCTCATTCTAACATCTCATTTTCCAACAAATTCTAAAGGCTTAATCAAAGTTTCAAGTACCTTGAAAGATAACCGATCAAGTACTGTAGAATCATCTTAGCGAACTCTAAGACAATTGTTAGTTCATATTGATAGAACCCCAATGCCTTCAAAAATCAAGCCGCTCATGGGACAAAATAGAAAGGAAATGTGTTCTGTGTAAAGGTAACATTGACATTTCACATAGAACACTGTTTGGAGACTGCATACATCCATATTCTTCTGGCAGCGCACTTTATAAATACACTCTGAGAATCAATATTACATTTTCAGCAGGTACATGTAAAATAAAACCTTGTGTAATTATAATATGGAGAAGTACACAACATTAATCATATTTCTAATTGAGAGACAGACTTCTATTGGGAGTTTAGAAATGTTTGGGGATATTTTTTATTCATCTAGAAAAAAACACCTCTTTGGGCTTTAAGATTTTTTAAAAAAGTGCTCTGAATGCAAAAAACAAAAACAAAAAACAACCAAGCCCCCCCCCCCCCCCCCAAAAAAAAAAAAAAAAAAAAAAGCAAGCAAGCATCTTCTCAGTAGCAAAATTCACATGGATCTATTTTTGCTCACCCAATTCTTATAGAAGAGACATTATGCCCTAGAGGATATGAATACTTATTAATGAGATTTTGGATTGATGTGCCAAATATGAAACATGCTTCCTGTGGGAAATAAAATTGCTGGGGCAGCATTTGAGCAGAAGTTCTATTTGAAAGCTTAACCATTGTAGATTTCTTCTATGAGGCAATCAGCTTAAATTGAAGCTGTTTATATTTCACTTTATTATACAGTATTGACCTTCATAACTCATCTCTGGTAGAGAAACAACATGGGTATTATACAAATGAGTTCCATTCAGGTTCAAAGTTATGAGAATTTGGTCAGATGCTACTAGTGCTAAAGCATAATTTCTCCAGGTCTAGTACAAAGACTGCTTTGAAAAAAATCAAGTTATTCTTGTTTTATGGCATCTTCTATTTACTGATGTTTAAGATCCTTACATATGTGGCTGTTTGAGTTTTATTTATAGCTTGACATGGCTGTAAAACATCTGACAACCAGGCAAGGAATGACCTTTAGATCCTGCACTTAATAGAGAAAACAGCTTTCTAATGCCAGTTGCTGGAGATCATGAGAGGAGGTGATACTGTATTAATGGACTAATGCGGCTTTTATGTGTGATTTAGCATGGCTCTTGTTATGTTATAATGTTCTTCTTTGTAGGTTAACCAGTCAGTTCACTTGGATTGGAAATGTAGCTTGAGTGTTCATTTATCTCGTTGAACCTGGTAATTATGATACTGATCCCATTTTCTTCTTGACAATTATATTTCTGTGGCCTATTGGCCCCCTTCTTCTTATGCAAAAGATATGCCTACAGGAATGAACAATCAAATTTGTCAAGTCCAATCACTGAGGTTCTCATTTTTCCAGCCTAAAGCTTGTTCCATTCTTCTTCCATCATTGTTTCATGTTTTTATTCTTTTAAAGAGTATGCTTGGAAATCTGGAATCATTTTCATGTGCTTTCCTCTTCAAATTAGCATTTTTTGGCAACTAATTTCTTTAGAATATGTTTTTGTATACTGTGTTCACAAACAAGCAGATTTCTGAATGCGTGCATGCATACACATCATGCTGTTCATTTTCAGGATAAGCAATATAATGCAAAAAAGCAGAGGAAAATTATCTCCTCTGTGTAGGACATATACAGAGTAACCCTTGTATAAAAAGGATATGCACACAGAAACAGTTTGTGAGAACAGTTATTAATAAATATACAGCCATACAGAGTTAAACAAGTTGTGTTAATGTTTACTTGAAGAAGTAGCACAGTCCAATAAACAGTCCATGTCATATACGTTTTTTATCAGTCCAGAAATATCCAGTTATAAAGTCTTCTTACTGGTTTAATGTCTTTTATAGCAGACAAATATCAAACCATAATACAAAGAATAATCTTCAATATCAACAGAATATCAAAATAAACAGGGTTAGTCAGTATCGGTCCATAGTCAGTAAGTATCAGTATTAAGAGAGATCATCAGTGAAAAAGAAGAGAGTTAAGCCATGATCTATATCTCCTTCTTATGGCAACTTGTAGCATAATTAACCAACCAGAGCACAGCATAATACATTACAGTATTTTTCCTTAAAGGTACAAACATACATATTTGTAGTTTATATATTGTCAACCCAACTACGTTATTTACATATACATAACACTCTGGATCTATCATGATTCTTTCCTTTTCACAACAACGTGCCCTACCTCCTTATCATCCTTGAGGCCCTCCTACAATTTTCAAAACTTTCTTGAAAAAGTCTTACATTTATCTCCCATCTGTGCTTTAAAGGCTGGCTGTAATAATATGCGGGAAGGACTTTGAGAGACAGGAGGAAAAGCTGTAAATTAGACAATGGTAAGGTAAGAGACAGCTGAGTAGGAGTGTGGCAATCCTCTCAGAAGTTTCTTGGCATAAAAGGGCAAGGTGGGGAAGACATATACTTTCCAACTTACAAGATTAATGTCAGTCTTGTAAGGTAGTCCAGAAAAGAAGCCCATCCCAGGGTACCAGCACTATCTTTATTGTAAGGTTACATTAAGAGATTTTTCTTTGATGAACCTTTCTGTTTCAGGTTGAATCCTTGCCTGGCCTTCATTGCATTTACAAGAATTGTTCAAGAACTACATCCACAACTTTTATGTTGATTTTAGACCCAGGCTGAAGTCATTTAATACTGTCAGAGTTTACACAGGTCTATCACATGTATCAATCCAGGAGCAAGTACAACCAGCAGCACTATTTGTATCAAATAGTGGTTGTTGTTTTTTTATCTACAATAGGAATATAAGAATAATATACAAACATGTGCTACAAGCAATGTCGAAACAAACAGCTATTAGGGCAGGGAAGAAACTCTGTGAACTGTAAACACTCCTCTTATTACACAGGCTCTAAAAGGGATAACAGTCAAACTTCCTGCTGACTCATTCCCATCATTGCTTCAGTTGGTCAGTTCTTAAATTATCACCTTGACAAACATTTTGATCCAACAACCTGGCCCACAAATCTTGACCACTTCTGTGGGTTATATGAATAATATTATTTTGAATGTCTGCCAATATGTATATGCCCAGGATCTACTTTGATAGTGGGTGTGTAGGTGTGTGGGTATGTGGTAATTTAACAATGTGTTTGCCCGAATCAGTGTGAATTGGATAATCCTATCACTGTTGAGGGCCTCTCCAGTCATTCTGCCCTGGCCTCATTGCTTTCCATTCTGACCTTCTTACAATCTTTTGTGTAATTAGGAAACTTGATTGCAAAAGTTCTTTACCCCACAGGGAGTTCAACTGAATTCAATTTCACTACATTTTTACAGGCTACTAAAATAGGCTATAATCTCCAGAAAAATAGAACTATAATGTCCTTTTAATAGAGTGAAAAATGTCAGAAGACTTCATAAGATAGTACATTGAAAACTTCAGTGAATTAAGTGTTTCACAGATTCAAAACAATAACCATGTGTCATTAAAAATTGCCATGAGTATAAGGATACAGCCCTGGGGTTATATGCTACCTTTTTACTCTATTAAGAAAGGTGATTTAAGCTGGCTGATCATGCAGACCAACCTTTACCAACTTGAAATCTTTCAGAAATACTGAGATTGCTTTTCTCAAATTGTTCTAATTCTGAGATTTGCAATTTCCGCATATCTGAAAAGTGTTATCTTGGAACTGAGTGGACCATGCTTAATAGCTGTAGAGAAATGAACGGTCGAAGAGATTTTCTTACCTCTTTATAATATATTCCTTCTTCCCTCTGTCATCAGTGATGCAGTGGCTCAACTCACTATCCTAATGGCCTTAGCCAGTTGGATACAAGACTAAAAATACTGCTTCTGCATTCCTTAGAGACAGGACTGTTTGAATATCCATAGGAGCTGCTATTTATCATTATCCTCTGTTTACAAGCTTTCAGCCAATTCTTGGTTCTTGTGGTGGGGCTCCAATCCAAATCTATTTGCTCTAATTGTCCTAAGATTTTGTGAGGCATTGAATCAATAAAGAGTTTACTGCTTAACTTACTTATCTAATAATATTTTACATTTATATAGGGCCTTTCATCCTGAAAGATTTTGAACCACTTCACGAACTATGCTAATTCAATTGCAGCATCGGCAGAAGTGCAGAAGTAGCAGAACAAACAGTTTAATGTTGAGCAGAAATGTCCTGCACAAGGACGTTGGGCAAAGTGATGGCTCGGAAAACTTAAAAGGCCTTCCTCGGGCCTTGTTATCAAGGCTGACTTCTATTATTTTGAAGGAGCTTTGTCTCCTAAAGGAATTTCAAACTGAGATCATATATTTAATCCCAGAGCATTTGCTGCCATGTATTTCACTTCTTCTGTGATTATTCTTTAGAAGAAGAAGCACCATTGCTGACCATCTGACTAATTGCATCCACTGAATGACTTTTTCTAAAAATTAAAGGAGATGTATAGCAAAAAATGAAAGACTTTTCCCCCAACTAAAATATCTGCCCTATTTAGGGAACAAGGCAAAATTCAATAGACAGCAACTTTTAGCATATTGTTTAAGCAGATAACAAGACTTACTTCCTAAAAATATTGTGCTAATTTTTCATTTCTACATATGTCTGCAATGTCCTTCAGTTCTTCACTTCTGAATATGCAATAGTTTTGGGGGAGCGTTAAAGAGACAGTGCTACTTCAGAAACCATGCTGTATACCAGGCCTGTCAAACTGATGGCCTGTGGACCAGAGCCATTATGCGCAGGCCATGCCCACCCTGGGTTGTGACACGATCGTGTTTGACATCCGTACACCATGAAGTATTTCAGAATTAATTCACAGGATTCTCTGCCTCTCTCCCTCTCTCCTGACAAGTGCATAGCAGTCAGTCAACATAGCTTGTATTATATAGTATTGTTAAGAGGGTCCAACTAGCCAATACAAATGCCTGCAAAACATGGCCTCCTTGCATAAGATAGACCAGGGGTCGCCAACCTTTTGGACCTCAGGGACCACCAAACTCATAATTTTAGATCCCAGGGACCACTAACCGGTTCTGTGGGCATGGCCTAATTTGTGGGTGTGGCTTGGTGGTCATGTGACTGGCTGGGCATGACTTGTATGTAAATATTATAAATATTTATAAAAATATTGAATTTTTTATAAAAAAAGAGCAACTTTTACCCAAAATCAGGCAAAGCAGGCAGGCAGATTGAGTTGCTCACAGAATCACAGATTCATTCAGAAATCCATCTATCTGCCATTGGCTAGCTCAGTCTGTCATATAAGGTTTGCTTGCAAGCAAACTCACAAAATTAACTCACAACAGACCATGTATTTAAATATTGAATTTTTTATTTTAAAAAAGCAACTTTTATCCAAAACCAGGCAAAGCAGGCAGATTGAGTTGCTCACAGAATCATTCAGTGATCTATCTATCTACCATCGGCTAGCTCAGTCTCTCAAATTTGCGTGCTGTGAGTCTCCACTGAATTTGCTTGCAAACAAACCTTCAATCCTAAGGGAGGTTTGGCTGTGCTTAGCTAGAAAGCAAGAAATCCAATCATTTCCTGCTTCCTAGCTAATCTAAATCTCCTGGTGCAGCAGAACAGATGATGGTCGAAAAAAGGAAAAATAGCAACTTAGCAGACAAGTTTGCTGGGTAAGGAGTGAGTGAGTGGGGAGAGTTCCCGCGGGCCATGTGGGTTGAGTAGCCTTGTGTTTCTGTGCAGCCTGGATTAATTGCTTTGGTGGGAGTGCTCTGGGGGTGAGATTTTTCTGTGGCCCACCAAAATTTTCTCACGGCCCACCAGTGGCCCACTGGTTGGTGACTGCTGAGATAGACTACAGTCATATAAAAATTGACTGTCATGATAATTGTGATTATAAGCACTGACCCTGAGATAAACCTTCGATTCTTACTCTAATTGAAATGCATGATAAAAAGTCTATAGAGTAAAATAGCATTATTTCCTTCTTTCATTCTGGAATCTTCTAGATAGGAAACATTTAAGAAAAATCTTGGCAAATTGCAGTGAGGTGTCCCCATGATTATAGGGAGTTGGTAGAATAAAGATAACTGGAATAGCAATGTAATATTTCATGACACATTTTCTCCAATGTCCTGGTCTTTAATGAACCTGTGATGACAGAAAGACAAATTAAATATGAACATCAATAAACTGTTTCTTTTTTCAACAGGCTAACTCTTCTACATATTTAGCTCAACAAGAAAAAATACATAAAAGATACATGAATTTAACTTTCATGATTTCTTTGTGTATGTGTTCAATTGCTGGACTGATAAGAGTTAGCATTTGTTATAAACATTATTTTGATAATGATATAGAGTGCAAAGAAGTCTATTGCTGGAAAAAATGGAATTTTTTTTAAAAAAGAGAACTTACCAACAAGAGAAAGGATACAGTTATAGTTGTGATAGTGCATCATTGAAAGATCGGAAAGACTGGATTAGAAGCAGACTGACATGGAGATAATCTATCTGCACAGTTGTTGATGCTGACAATAATTTGATGGCACATCATCAGCATTATACATGACTAAGTACCAATTGAATGAATTGGAATGTATAAGGATGAATTAGTTACAGCTATATAGTAAATCGGTGTAGTGCCCTAGAGGTAGTTCTCTCATTTCACAATCAGAAGGCTGTGACTTTGATACTATGAAGCAGCAGATATCTCTTTCTCTGGGCAAAAAAGAAAATATCTGCTGTGAGCCCTGCAAAGGCATCAAGAAGGGCATCCGGCTAGTAAATATTCAGCTCCATTTAGTTGAAAATAGCAGATGAATCCCAGGGACTGGACAGAATTTATACCAATAAATGGAGTGCTAGTATGGTAAATGCTTAGCAACTGCAATATATTAAAGGCAAGTTTATGCCAAAGATAAGAGTCAGATATTGAAACAATATTTTATGACCATGTTAGTCCTGAACTGATAAGTCCTAACATTTAAAGCACATTTTTTAAAGAGAGTTTAAGTGTTTATAAATACTGCTAACTGGTTGGAGTATAAAGAAGGGGGAAGTTAGTAATAATCAAATATCGATTTTTTTCCAAATATTTTCTTTTTTCCTTTCCTTTTTCCTTTTTTCCTTTTCAAATAACAATGCAATGGAAATTTTAAAAAATTCAAAGAATAATGAAATAAATTTCGTGCAATTTTTATTAATAGCATATTTAGCATTAATTGTATAATTCAAGCAACTTTATATGCACTAACATCTATTTAAACTTTTTTCTTATCAAAGTTTTAACTTTTGTAAATCATCATAAAGTTTGTTGTTTTAGTTGTGAAGTCATGTCTGACCCACCGCGACCCCATGGACAATGTTCCTCCAGGCCTTCCTGTTCTCTACCATCCCCTGGGGTCCATTTAAACTCATGCCAACTGCTTCAGTGACTCCATCCAGCTACCTCATTCTTTTTAGTCCCTTTCTTCTATTGCCCTCAATCATTCCCAGCATTAGGCTCTTCTCCAGTGAGTCCTTCCTTCTCTTTAGGTGGCCAAAGTATTTGAGTTTCATCTTCAGGATCTGGTCTTCCAAAGAGCTGTCAGAGTTGATCTCCTCTAGGACTGGTTTGATCACCTTCTCCAGTACCACAGTTCAGCATAAAGTTAACAAGTTCTAATTTCTATTGTATAAATATCACTGAACTCAGCTATTGTTTGTATTCTATGATGTATTATTTTGATCTTATAATGCTATCAAACAATTAACTTTGGGGATGAGAGGGGAAAAACAAGGGTAGAATTAGTGGTTTTTTCTAAACAGGAATATTGGACAGGATAGTTGAAAAGGGATAATTTTTCAAGGGATAATTCAGAAAATATTTACTAGTGTTTATTTACTTATTGCTTCCTGTTAATTACAGCTGTACAATTGAAAAAGGGTATTTGTAGAATGGAACTTATTCATAATTAACATGATAGTGCTTTAAAATAAAGCCAAAAAAGTTAATAAAGTATGGGTCCCACAGTAGGATTACTGTATCTGAGTAGCTTTTGTTAACAGTCATCTGTATTTTTGCAGCTTAAACGCAATAGCCCTATACCACCCTTTATATGTTCCTTACACAGCTAATTAAAAATATCCAACATTTTGCTTTGACATTGCTATAGGGTTGCAGTATGGGAACAGTGACTGGACTATATTTGTGCTTAAATGTATAAAAATCTAAATGTGTTCTGCTCATGCATAATATATATATATATATATATATATATATATATATATATATATATATATATATATATATATATATATATATATATATATATATATATATATATATATATATATATACTTTGTATTACAACACCCTGTTAAGCCCCAATTAAGGGAGAAAGCATACTGCTTTCTTTTCTGTCTTTCGGCTCATCACCAGAGACCATACTGACAGAAAGCTATTTGTTTCGTTGCCTTTTGTTTACATGTGTGTAAGGTTTTTAAGCTGATAATTTTAAATAATACTATACTAGTCTCCCTAAATTATTAATTAAAATTATCAGCTTAAAAACCTTACACACATATATATATATATATATATATATATGGATCTTTGGTTCTTCGGGTTTTCTCCCGCGTAGAGTTGGAAATATTTAGGCGACGTTTCGATGAAGTCTCATTCATCATCTACAGGCTTCTGTCTTCGGCCTTGTGCTTCTCAGAGTGATGTGAGCTTGCAGCTGCTTCTTCCTTTTAACTACTAGTGGGGGTGTGACTTGATTGGGTGGGGGCTTGGCTGTGTTCTGATTGGGTGGGGGTGTGTTCTCATTGGTTGGGGGGTTGGCTGTGTTCTGATTGGCTGGGGGTGTGTTCTGTTCTGGTGGGGGTTTGGTTGTACTCCGGTTAGTCTCAGTTGCTGGGGGATTTGAGCTGGTGAGCTGTGATCCTATTGTTTGGCTTCGCGTTCGTGGTCGTGTCACATCTTCATGGTGGGCATCAGTTCCCTTCATGTATGGGTTGGGGGGGTTTGAAGCAGGTAGTGATGCAGCTGTGGTACGGCTTCTGGTCCGTGGTCGTGTTTCATCTTCTGTGTGGGTGTGAGTCTGCTTTCTGCGTGGAAGTGTGGTGGTAGTTTCTTGTGTGGCCTTCGTGGGTGTGGGTCTGGTGTCCTTTATGTTAGGTACTCTTTTGTTAATGAGGGCGGGTTTCCAAATGGCTGGTAGGCGGGAGGTGTCATCTCGTTTATTCATGCTGTGTGGGCGTTTTTCTATCTCTATGGCTTCTCTGATTATTCTGTTGTTGAAGTGTTCAGTTTTGGCGATAGTTCTGGTATTTTTAAAGTCAATCTTGTGTCCTGTGGCTTTGAGGTGTTGGACCAGGGAAGAGGTCGGTTCTTCTTTTTTGATTGAGTTCTTATGTTCTTCAATGCGTGCACTTATCCTTCTGTTAGTTTGTCCAATGTATGTGGTGGGGCAGGAGGTGCACGGGATTTCGTATACTCCTTGGTTTTCTAACTCAATTTTGTCTTTAGGGTTTCTTAGGATGGTGGATATTTTTCCGTTTGTGCAGAATGCTGTTTTAATGTTGTGTTTTTGGAGGATCTTGCTGATTTTGTCTGTAGTGCCTTTTATATATGGGAGGAGGGCTTTGCCATTTTCTTGTTCTCTGTCTTGGATTTTGGTTGGGGTTTCTTTTTGGATTAGGTGAGTAATCTTTCTTCTTTGGAATCCATTTGCTGTTAGTACGTTAGTGAGAGTGTGTAGTTCGGTTTTTAGGTGTTGTTCATCGGCTAAGCATTTTGTTCTGGAGATGAGTGTCTCAGCTACGGAATTGATCTGTGCTGGGTGGTGGTGTGAGAGTGCGTGTAGATCGCGGTTTGTATGTGTTTTCTTCTGGTAGATGGTGTGTCCTAGGGAGCCATTGGATTTTTTGTATACTAAGACATCTAGGAAGGGAAGTTGATTGTTAGCTTCTGTTTCCATGGTGAATTGTATTTTGGAGTGTAGGCTGTTGAGGTGTGTGAGGAAGTTGTTCAGTTTTTCTTTCCCATGTGGCCAGATTATGAAGGTGTCATCTACGTATCTGAGCCAGAGTTTGGGTTTGTGATCATATTTTTCTAGAGCTTGTGTTTCAAAGTGTTCCATGTAAAGGTTTGCGATGACAGGTGAGAGGGGTGATCCCATGGGTGCTCCTTCTATTTGTTTGTATTTTTGTCCATTGTAGGTGAAGTATGTATTGGATAGGCAGTGGTTGGTCAGATCTAGGATGTGCTTGGGGGGGTTGTATTTATTTTGGATGGCTGTCAAGGCTTCTTTTATAGGCACTTGGGTGAAGAGGGATATGACATCGAAGCTCACTAATAGATCACTGGGTTGTAAGTTTTGTTTCTTTATGATCTCGATGAACTGGAATGAGTTTCTTACATGTGAGTTGATGGATTCAGCATAGGGCTGTAGTTATTTGGCGAGAAATTTGGCTAGGTTTTGTAGAGGTGAGCCTATGGAGCTGACTATAGGTCTAAGTGGGGTTCCTTCTTTGTGTATCTTGGGGAGACCATAAAGCTTAGGGCATCTGGATGATTTCTCTCTGGGTATGATTCTTTGCTGGATTTCTTCGCTGATGGGGGAGGCTTTTATTTTAGATCTGGTGGTTTTTTCTAGGTAGGTGGTGGGGTCTGTGTTTAGGGGTTTATATGTGGGGTCTTGGAGTAGGTTGGTTAACTTGGTTTGGTAGTCGGATGTGTTCATAACCACTGTCACGTTGCCCTTGTCTGCTGGTAGGATTATTATGCTGGTGTCTTTTTTCAGGTTAAGTAGTGCAGTTTGTTCTTCTTTGGATAAGTTGCTTTTGGGTGGTTTGCTAGTGCAGAGGATGTTGGTAATTTCGAGTCTGATTCTGTTCGCATCATCAGGGTTGCTTTTGGTCAGGCTGGTTTCAACTCCGCATATGATGGTTTCTGTGGGGATGTGTTTGGGAGCAACAGCAAAGTTGAATCCTTTCGAAAGGACATTGGTTTCGGCTTCGCTGAGGATCTTGTCTGAGATGTTGTGCACTGTTTGTTTCATGTGTGGCTGTGAGGAGGGAGGAGTTTTTACAAACCCCCCCAAGCACATCCTAGATCTGACCAACCACTGCCTATCCAATACATACTTCACCTACAATGGACAAAAATACAAACAAATAGAAGGAGCACCCATGGGATCACCCCTCTCACCTGTCATCGCAAACCTTTACATGGAACACTTTGGAACACAAGCTCTAGAAAAATATGATCACAAACCCAAACTCTGGCTCAGATACGTAGATGACACCTTCATAATCTGGCCACATGGCAAAGAAAAACTGAACAACTTCCTCACACACCTCAACAGCCTACACTCCAAAATACAATTCACCATGGAAACAGAAGCTAACAATCAACTTCCCTTCCTAGATGTCTTAGTATACAAAAAATCCAATGGCTCCCTAGGACACACCATCTACCAGAAGAAAACACATACAAACCGCGATCTACACGCACTCTCACACCACCACCCAGCACAGATCAATTCCGTAGCTGAGACACTCATCTCCAGAACAAAATGCTTAGCCGATGAACAACACCTAAAAACCGAACTACACACTCTCACTAACGTACTAACAGCAAATGGATTCCAAAGAAGAAAGATTACTCACCTAATCCAAAAAGAAACCCCAACCAAAATCCAAGACAGAGAACAAGAAAATGGCAAAGCCCTCCTCCCATATATAAAAGGCACTACAGACAAAATCAGCAAGATCCTCCAAAAACACAACATTAAAACAGCATTCTGCACAAACGGAAAAATATCCACCATCCTAAGAAACCCTAAAGACAAAATTGAGTTAGAAAACCAAGGAGTATACGAAATCCCGTGCACCTCCTGCCCCACCACATACATTGGACAAACTAACAGAAGGATAAGTGCACGCATTGAAGAACATAAGAACTCAATCAAAAAAGAAGAACCGACCTCTTCCCTGGTCCAACACCTCAAAGCCACAGGACACAAGATTGACTTTAAAAATACCAGAACTATCGCCAAAACTGAACACTTCAACAACAGAATAATCAGAGAAGCCATAGAGATAGAAAAACGCCCACACAGCATGAATAAACGAGATGACACCTCCCGCCTACCAGCCATTTGGAAACCCGCCCTCATTAACAAAAGAGTACCTAACATAAAGGACACCAGACCCACACCCACGAAGGCCACACAAGAAACTACCACCACACTTCCACGCAGAAAGCAGACTCACACCCACACAGAAGATGAAACACGACCACGGACCAGAAGCCGTACCACAGCTGCATCACTACCTGCTTCAAACCCCCCCAACCCATACATGAAGGGAACTGATGCCCACCATGAAGATGTGACACGACCACGAACGCGAAGCCAAACAATAGGATCACAGCTCACCAGCTCAAATCCCCCAGCAACTGAGACTAACCGGAGTACAACCAAACCCCCACCAGAACAGAACACACCCCCAGCCAATCAGAACACAGCCAACCCCCCAACCAATCAGAACACAGCCAAACCCCCAACCAATGAGAACACACCCCCACCCAATCAGAACACAGCCAAGCCCCCACCCAATCAAGTCACACCCCCACTAGTAGTTAAAAGGAAGAAGCAGCTGCAAGCTCACATCACTCTGAGAAGCACAAGGCCGAAGACAGAAGCCTGAAGATGATGAATGAGACTTCATCGAAACGTCGCCTAAATATTTCCAACTCTACGCGGGAGAAAACCCGAAGAACCAAAGATCCACATACAAATACCCGCGAAAATCTCCGAAAACAAATATATATATATATATATATATATATATATATATATATAAAACTAACCATAGAATAGTAGAATGTCTACTAGGGGAAGTGTAGCATCAACAATTAAAATTATATGACTTTTCTCTGCTACAGTTCTCTTTACATCAACTTAATTGAATAGAAACAGCTTTAGTGTTGAGGAAAAGCACTCTGAAACATTATATTTTAAGGTAATTGGAAGTGAAAAGAAAAAATAGTTGCCCTTTTCAATTTTAGTGAGATTACTTACTAAAAATTAAGCATATTTTCTCTTAGGTATAGTGATATTCTATTATCTATGCTGCTCAGGCAGAAATGCTGTATAATTATTTTAACATAATTAAATATAGTCTCCATAAAAGTAATAATGCAACCTTTTGCCTATGTTGTGCAGACAAACCTATAGTACAATTCAGGTAATGTATCTGGGAAAGGCACAAAAGAGACTGTTACATCCTCCTTCAGAACATTACACCCCAATCAATAGAATAGAGCTGGAAGGAACATTGGAAGTCTTCTAGTCCAACCCCAACAAACAGACACATTTTTCCTATCACATTATAATAAGACTAAGCATAAGCAACACTTGACTTGAAATTTAACAGGCTTTGGGGCAGTGATTGCCCACCAGTGGGCCATGAGAAAAGTTGCTATTTTTCCTTTTTCCGACCATCATCTGTTCTGCTGCACCGGGAGATTTAGATTAGCTAGGAAGCAGGAAATGGTTGGATTTCTTGCTTTCCAGCTAAGCACAGCCAAACCACCCTTAGGATTGAAGGTTTGTTTACAAGCAAATTCAGTGCAGACTCAGGGCAAGCAAATTTGAGAGACTGAGCTAGCCAATGGTAGATAGATAGATCACTGAATGATTTTGTGAGCAACTCAATCTGCCTGCTTTGCCTGGTTTTGGATAAAAGTTGCTTTTTTAAAATAAAAAAATTAATATTGAAATACATGGTCTGTTGTGAGTTAATTTTGTGAGTTTGCTTGCAAGCAAACCTTATGTGACAGACCGAGCTAGCCAATGGCAGATAGATGGATTTCTGAATGAATCTCTGATTCTGTGAGCAACTCAATCTGCCTGCCTGCTTTGCCTGATTTTGGGTAAAAGTTGCTCTTTTTTATAAAAAATTCAATATTTATATAAATATTTATAATATTTACATACAAACCATACCCAGCCAGTCACATGACCACCAAATCACACCCACAAATAAGGCCATGCCCACAGAACTGGTTAGTAGTCCCTGGGATCTAAAATTATGAGTTTGGTGGTCCCTGAGGTCCAAAAGGTTGGCGACCAATGCTTTGGGGAATCCTATCTGCAGTTGGTATTACTAAACATTGCTTTCTACATTTGGGTCCCTTCTTGCTCATTTGGGTTCACAAATCCTGCACAAAAATGTAAGATGATGATTGTGGCAGAATTCTGCTTGAGAAAGCTATGGATCCGAGAGAAAAAATAGGAGCCATGCTTAATATTTTAATGAAGAGCAATGTGGAAATAGCAGCAGCAGCTTTTGGGTTATTTGTGAGAGCAACAGGAATCCCCTATAGCCTCTGAATTAGGAAGTCTTGTAAATACAAATTTGTCCAATATCTGTAACAATGTGCGGTGAATCACCTTTGGTTGCCTGCTTAATTTTAATAGCTTCGTATTTGAAATAGCTTTAAAAAAGATGTAAAATTGAAAAAACAGAAAAGGAAATAGAATAGAATAGAATTCTTTATTGGCCAAGTGTGATTGGACACACAAGGAATATGCCTTGGTGCATATGCTCTCAGTGTACATAAAAGAAAAGATACATTCATCAAGAGTCAAGAATCATAAGGTACAACACTTAGTAATAGTCATAGGGTACAATAAGCAATCAAATCATACTAGGAAACTGTCAATAAAAATCATTAGGATACAAACAACAAGGTTACAGTCATACAGTCATAAGCGGGAGGAGATGGATGAAAGGAAGGATGAGAGGATTAATAGTAATAGTAATGCAGACTTAGTAAATAGTTTGACAGTGTTGAGGGAATTATTTGTTTATCAGATGGAGTTCAGGAAAAAACTGTACTTGTGTCTAGTTGTTTTGGTTTGCAGTGCTCTATAGCATCATTCTGAGGGTAGGAGTTGAAAAAGTTTGTCCAGGATGTGAGGGATCTGTAAATATTTTCA
Organism: Bungarus multicinctus; assembly: GCA_023653725.1. NCBI lineage: Eukaryota > Metazoa > Chordata > Lepidosauria > Squamata > Elapidae > Bungarus > Bungarus multicinctus. The sequence goes on along the minus strand of CM042838.1, from coordinate 95,091,871 downwards.
CAGCCCTCTTTAAATAGATATTTAAGAACAGACACTGGATGTAATTGGCTCAAGGGCTCTAAGACAATAATTTCATATTTGTGGAAATGAAATTAAAAAATCAATAAAATATTCAAAGCATTTTCCACTAGACCTTAAAATGCCCTTTACTGCCTCATAAGACCAGCATTTACTATTACCAAATACTCATGGAGAGACAGAGCCCGAACTGTGACTGTTGTCTCTTTTTCCTGTTCATAATTCTTTTGTGGTGGAGCTTCACAATAGAATATATTTTTTTTTCAAGAAGGTTTTCCTATTTGATCTTGGAAAACATCATAAGGTCTCCGCAAACATGTGTAGCACTTGGCTTTAGGTGTCATCTTATAAATAAGCATTGCCAATGGAAACTAATCTAACAATCTTTTCCATCTGTGGTTCATTTTTCTTGTTTGAGTGACCTTGAAAGGTTGCAATAAAACTGAAATTGTGAAAAAGACAGTTATGAAAAGTTCAAAGGGGAAAATGTTCTTCTTGACTCTTAGAAATGTTTAGAATGTAATACACATGGTTACCTAAGACTGAGTCCTGCTGAATTTAAGAAAGCTTCATTTTTAGTAGATGTACTATGGAGTGCTTCTGCTCAGAATTCTTGCCAGTCATGTGCATTCCATTACCCCATTTTTCCTATTTTCCATTCTTCTTCGAAGAGTCATTGTTTCATGGACATTGAAAATGCCCAGTAACTTCCATTTCATTAAAAGAAACATTCAGACAACCCAACAGTGGTATAAACAGTGTGTCAACTCTGGAGCCATCTTTGAACATCTTCAGGGTTGCATCTTCAGTGAGGCTGGCTGGAGCTGTGGGAAAGGGGAGGGGAAGTAGAAATACTGAGGGGAATAGCCAAAATAACATTCTTTCTTCTGTGAACCAAAGACACTCTCACTAGCACCTGGAGTGACGTGGATGGGAGGCATCCAGGGTAGGGAGAAAAGCTGACTGGAGCATGTGATGGTTGTGTGTAATGTGGGGAAGAACTTTGGATTTGAACTGGGTGGGGAAAACCCAGGAGACTTCAGATTTGGGTTTTAACCCAGCTGTGCCTATATGACATGCTTAATAAATCTATACTTTGAGGAAATGTGCCTTGGAGTTTTGATTTCCTATGGGATGTTACTTGGAACCCTGACACTGTGTAGTTTAGAGGTAGTTAATAATTAAATAAAGAATACATTCCCATGATGGTCTCTTGTAATATAGAGTGAAAGAGCCACTTTAGACAGTCTAATAAATTTACATAATCTTATGAGCATAGACGAATGGATAGTTGTGCTGTGAGTGTTACAGTTAAATATTTGATAATGACAAGTGATAACTGAGATCTGCTGTGTATGGCCACAGATTCAGTGCATGGTCACAGGCACCTGAGAGGTGGATGAGAGCAAATGACATGCACATCATGATACCATTGCACAAAAAGTGTAACTGATGCAACATTTCCTTGACAGGATTATGATGCATGTCATTTGCACAATTGCATCATAATGCATTTGTTATTGGTTTGACATCATCAACACTTGCTACTGACTTCTGCATATGTAGGCTGCAATGTACAGGGATCAGCAGGAGATTCACTAACATTTCCCATTTTTTAGTGTCTTTGCATTTGTCTCCAGAAATCAGAAGTTTCAGTCAGTCTCAGGAAGCCCTGTTCAATGAGAGACTCTTTTCAACTATATATCATCTATATTGAGTCACCTTGAATGCTATTTAGCAGCCAGGATATAAATATTTTCCCTAAGTATAAGATATTATCCCAGGGAGATTTGTCATTGGATGGGGGCTCTCCTATATATTTCAAATATTTTTATAGTAACATTGGATGAACACAGAAAAATGTTTGTGGTTGTGCTCAATGAAAATGTCAACTCCATATATACACTAAACGTTTTATCAAAAAAGAGGCACATCAGAGGTGGTATTCAGCAGGTTCTGATCAGTTCTGGAGAACCTGTAGTGGAAATTTTGAGTAGTTCAGAAAACCAGCAAACACCACCTCTGACTGGAGATTTTACAGTATCCTTCTTCTGCCACGTCCACCAAGCCACACCCACAGAACCGGTTGTTAAAAAATTGGAATTCCACCACTGAGGCACATCCCACATTAAGAATCATTAGGAAGTAGATTGAAAGTAAAACTATCAATCTGATAATTCAAGATGATACTTTGCAATATATTGCATATTGAATCCCATAAAGAATATAGATCAGGAAAATATGAAAAAAACCCGCTGCAAACTAATTAGAGACTTAGAAATGCAATACTAGGAAAGACCACAATATTTGTAGCATTTTACTTTAGAAGAAAGCTGGGTGAATGAAGACATGGTATATACTATACATATTATATATAGTTTGTGAATTATACTATTTTTCTTCATACTTTCATAATATATGATAGTTATCAAAGCTAAACAATGGAAGTTTCAGGATTGATGCAAGGAAGGACAGAAAACTATCACTTCAATGGACCATTGAGAGGAGAGCATGTAGGGTTAAACATGAATATTAATTAAATGGTTTCATTTAGTATTCAGAATCAAATGTAGCATGCCCCCAATACTGGTTAATAGAGGGCAACAGTAGAAGAGAACTTGTGAGGACTTTAATTAGGTGGCAGCATCTAGTGGACTTTGGACAAACCCAACTGTTAGGTGGTTATCATACCTAACAAATCTCAAAAAGCTAAGCCTTGGGTCAGTGCTTATATGGATTAATATTAGGAAATGTTATGGCTTTAGGCTATATCAGTGTTTTCAAATTCGGCAGCTTTAAAGTGTGTGGATTTCAACTCCCAGAATTCCCCACCCAGCCATCCAAAAGCAGTCACAAAACATTTCCATATTGTTACAGGACAACAATATAATGTTCTACAAGGACTTTAACTTTTCTCAAGTTAGACTGTAAGTTTTACTACTGGATAATTTCCTGGATGGTTTCAATTTGCAAAAGAATAATGGAGTAAATAGATATTTGACTTATCTAGTAGATCATCTTTTAAATGGTATGTTTTGTGAGATGCTACAGTATGTGAAAATAATAAATAAATATTTTAACAAAGGAATTATCTTTAATAAAGAAACTGAACCTTTTGTTACTGCCCATTGGGTTCATTGGAGCAAAATACGTTACTCAAATACCATTGGAGTATCTGTTTTCAGAGTTTAGATTTTATTACTGCTTAACCATATGAAGGGTACATAAGTTTAAAATTATTATCAGTCACTCTTTATTCATCTATGAAGGGAAATCTAAGGTTTGGGGGATAATAGATTACCTGACAGCTTGGGGTTACGTGCCCTTCATTTATAAGTACCACTTTATTCTGAGGGGATACATGGAAGCAGAAGCTAGCATAAGTCTGCCAGATGTCTGGTGGCATCACAAGGGAAGCAATGGTATTTGTCTAATGCATAACTGTGTTGGGGTTTAATTAAAGACAGATTCTATATTTACTTTTGCTACCTTTCCACCAAATGTGCAGTAGAGCAGAACATGTTGTGCACTATCTAGAGAGAACAGCACATGCGGGATTAACCTGAGGAGAACAAATGAAGTGTTCAGTTTGAAAACTAAACATGGCTGATCTAAATAAGATTGTTAGGTTGCCACTTTTTACAGTTCCTAACTATGAAATAAACATAATTATTTCCATTCTATTTTTACCCTGTCCTCTTTTTACATGCATTTCTGGAATTCTACTTCCTAGAGCAGATGAACAAGGTAGGCAGATGAAAGAGAAATGGAAAAAATTAATGCATTGCTCTCATTGGTTTGAAATTGAAGAATGTAATAAATGTAACTCATAAATTATTATATTCCTCTGATAAACATTGATAGAGACTTAGTAGGATAATATGTAACTATAACATTGAATTTGTTGTCTGTTTATCAAAATTAGGAGAAAGGAAAACCTAAGACTATTTCAGAAAATCTTGCAATTTTATTGAACAATGCAAAAATTGGATTTGCACTTCATAATGTATAATTTGACATGCTGTTGCGTCTTAAGTCACTCTTAAAGGAAAGAAGGGAAATTAAATCCTACAACTGTATTTGAATGAATTGGAAGTAAAAGGAAGAAATATAAAGTTGAATTCTTTGATTGAGATTAAAATAAGATATGTATTACTTCTGGCTACCCTATTTGGGCTTTCTGTTGACACCAGGACTGAATAGAGGGTTTTATGAATTTGTAAAATGTGAGATATGGAATATTGAAAACGAGGATTCCATGACTGCAGCAGCAGCTAGGCAGATGAAGACAGTCACAACTTTCCCAGATTTCATTCCCTCAGTCCCAGATTATGGATCCATTCTGTAAGTCAGTCCCAGATTATGTATCCATTCTGTAAGTTATCCCATTTGAGGTACTTTGGTTCAAAAATTGTTGACCTATGACACATTGTTTCACCAAAATTAAAATTTATAGAAATGAGTGTTTCAGTGCTATATAGCTATTATTTTTCTATTTCTTCTCTTTTTCTATGCACTTTCTATTATTTTTCCTCTATCCCCTTTTCTTTATTGAAGTTTAGCTTGTATTAGATTTTATAATTATAATCAAAATGCTTAATAAAAATATATGTGAACAGATGGCATCTTTAATCATTGGACTATTTGAGTTTTAAGCAGGTCACAAGATTTTCTTCCGCTGAAGTGTTGAATCTTATCACATCAGATTTAACGATTTCCTTAAAGAAAGATGCTTCAGGGCACTAATCTTTCTCCAATGCCTTGTTTATGCTCCATGACTCCTCCCTACATATTCATGCACAGATAGATGTGCAAAAACATCTGTGCATACAAAGGCGTTTTTACTTTTTCTGGCTGACTAATATATTATCAAACATAATAGGAGTCAAATGAAGAAAACTAACCAAGTGAAACCCTGTAAATTGGTTCTTGCACTGCTGCCATCTCTCCTAATCCTTGGTGCTAAGGATTTTCATTCTTGTCTGGCCAATGCTAAAAGTGGAAGGATTAGAAAGTAAACAACTCCCACACCTGCAATGTGGAGCAGTCATTGGTATCACTGGCCCATTTCATAAGCAGGACTGAAATCCAAATAATATTTCAGAATTACCCTGCTGATTGACTGCCCCATTTTTAAAAATAAGTGATAATTGTACCTTGAAGTGGAAAGAAAGAAAGGGAGAACAGATATTGCCTTCTTTGTTTTTCTTGCATGAGCAAGTATTTAATTTTTTGTTCATACTGATGGCTCAGAAATTATGTTTGCATTCAAACTGATGTTTTGAATAGCAATAGCAATAGAACTTAGACTTATATATCACTTTATAGTGCTTTACAGCCCTCTCTAAGCAGTTTACAGAGTCAGCATATTGCCCCCAACAATTTTGAGTCCTTATTTTACCCACCTCAGAAGGGTGGAAGGCTGAGTCAACCTTGAGCCTGATGGGATTTGAACTGCCAAACTGCAGGCAACCGACAGTCAGCAGAAGTAGCCTGCAGTACTGCACTCTATGCTGTACTGTGCTGAGGCTCATTGGAGATGGTGGAACTCTGAATTGATTGTACTGAAAAAAACTCGGTCTGTCAATGGGATATGGCCAATAGTACAGTTATAATCAACAACTATGAAAATAGCTTTCATAGATAACACACAGAAAATATACAGCATATGCAGCTATCAACATACTTTATTATCCTTAAGATAACTCCTTTGGAGAATGTATGAAGCTTACCTTTCCTGCAGAGCAGAATTTCAATGTTCTGCTCTGATGTTATTTAGCCTTTTCTTACATCTTTCCTTCTAGCTAATGATTAAATGAGAATTATTATTACTTCAACTGTTAATATTAATGGCAACCTTGTCAGTATTGTTAACCCTTTCATGTTGCTCCATTCCAGTCAACTCTGAATAGCTTCAGAGAAAGGAATATATATCGCCTCCCCGCCCCTATGTATTTTTATTTTTTTATTTATTAAAAGACATATATACCTCTTTTCATTTTTTAAAAAAATTCAGTATGATTTAAAAGGAAATGAAATAATATGGCAAATAGTTTTCCCTCCTCAAATGTAGAGCATACCAACTTTCCCTATATTACAATATTTTTTCCATTTAAAACATCTTCTAATAATAAAACAGTTATGAGGTGATAAACCTAGAAATCTTGTAGATTCAAAAGAAATCCAGTTGGGCACATTGGTTGCCCATGGACAATATTTTGGTCCAGATGTAGTCTAATAGGCAGGACTGTTGCCATAGAAAAAAACCTTCAATTTAGTTCTACATCGTCAGGAACCAAGAACAACATAAGGAGTTACTTCTGAGTAGTTTCTTTTGTTTGCCTATAGACAGACATCTTGTCAGATTAAAGTAAGGGGAGAGGTTCCTGCATACCAAATATTCCAAGCTCTACTATCTCTTTGTTCTCTCACTCCCTCCTTTGACTCTGGACTATATTCCACCACAACCCCTCTGAAAAGTTGTCATGAACACAAAATTGTTTGGGACCCTTTTTTCCTGTAAAAAAAAAAAGACTGGGGCCAAATGATTAGGCATGTTAGTGTACTGACCTTAGAAATTTCAGGTCCAGGTTGCAGAATACTAAATGATCACTAGATGCAAGCAAAGAGGCTAGGTAAGCATTCTCAATTTTGAAACTTTATTGAATTTAGATTTGAGCCTTAAACTTGCAAAGAATAATTTTAAAAATGGGCTCCTGTTCCTTGGCCTTCCTTCTCTTACTTTAAACTTATTTATGTGAAGCAACTCATTGTATAACTGTCACTACAACACAGTGCAGCTTTTACAACTTTGATTATTAGATTCCAGGATAGATGGGTTGAAAGAATCCCTGTTAAAGAGAATGAGGAAAAACTGACACTTGTCCACTGCTGATCAAGAGATTAGTACGACAAGACACCTTTTGATTCAGTCAGATACCTTTTCATTTTAATTTTTAAAAAAGTAGCTCACCATTAAGGAATTCTTTGGAGAGGTGCCTACATCATTACAAATTAGGTCTGTGCAATGATCCAATTCAAAGGGAAGAAGGTGACTTGGAGCATGCATGGGTATGCACATCACACCTGTCAGAATCTCTTTAAATCAGACATTACCTTTCCTGGCACAAGGCCAGGAATAGACAGAACATTTTAAAAGAGCTGCCAATAAGTGCACACTCACAATATGTGCACACAAACTGCATACTTTCCATTCTGAATGACTTTTTTCCTTTCAGATTTGGAGTGCTGCACTACCTGGTTTAACTACAGAGTTCTCACAGATTAAGCCTTGGAAGTGATTCATTCTTTGAGTGTAACACTAATCTGTTTAATGAAATCAAGTAAATACTTAGCAAGTGGACCATTATCCTGTACAAATAATGGAAAATGTTATTAAACCCCAGTGTATTTCTTTCATTTCTTTCTTTCTTGCTCTGTGGGCCATGACCCAAATGTCTCTGTCCAGATTTTCTTAAACTGGCCTAGAGTCAAGCTGGAATGCCTCCACTACAAGAGGACTTAAACAAAACTATGGATGTGCCCATGGGAAGTTTTCCTCTCACTCAGACACAAAACAATCTTTTAAATATTGCACTTCTCTGTATTGCCCCAATAAGACACCTCTCATTATTAAAAACTGAATTTGCATGAAATCAATTTTATCTCGTTGAGGCCTATTGCCTCCTTTCTTTACAAAAATATAAAATTAAACCTTTTGAGACCACATTCTTACTGACTGAACGGCAGAAAGGAAACTTTATCATAAAAGCTTCAAATGACTATAGAATACAGAGAAAATTGGAATTAGATTATAAACTCAAATATTGAGTGGCAAATTTAAATCTAAGTAGGGTAAAAGTTCCATATGAAATTCTGTTTAAAAGACTTTTAGGTTGATTCAAACTGTATATATATATATATATATATATATATATATATATATATATATATTTAGAAAATACGTGCTTTCATAGGTTGGAAAGAAAAATTCTAGATATAATGACTCTCTCAGAGTTAAAGGAACAAAAAGAAAGTTGGATATAAACTTATCTAATTGATCTATATCTCACTGACAAACTTTGCAAGGATGAAAGCCAAATCATATTTTGACTAATATCTGAGAACTTGTTCAAGTTCAGGAAACAGTATTCATGAGAAATGGAAATGTTATTAAAGCTATACATCTGCCAAATATAAGATATTTATTTATTTATTTATTTATTTAAACTTCTATACCGCCCCCTCTCCCAAAAAAGGGACTCGGGGCGGTGTACAGCCTACTAAAACATACAAGATATACAATAAATACAATTAAAAATAAATTAAATAATTTAATCCGGCTGTCTAATTCAGATTCAATTTAAAAGTTAAAAACTAAAAACCCCAATTAAAATTTAATTAAAAACCTGAAACACAGTTACTGGGCCAGGCCGGCCTGATTAAAAAATAAAGTTTTCACCGCACGCCGGAAGGTCAGGATATCCGTCATAGACCGTATCTCCGGGGGAAGATCATTCCATAGGGAGGGAGCCCCCACAGAGAAAGCCCGAACTCTCGGGGCCGTCAGCCGACAACGGCCAGACGGCGGTACCCCAAGCAGGGCAACCCTGTGGGAGCGTACTGGGCGGCGGGAGGTTGACGATGGCAGTAGGCGGTCCCGTAAGTACCCAGGTCCCGAGCCATGGAGCGCTTTAAATACCATCAGTACCACCTTGAATCGAATCCGGTAGGCCACAGGAAGCCAGTGCAGCCTGCGAAGCAGCGGTGTAACGTGGGAGCTCTGAGGGGCACCCACAATCACTCGCGCGGCTGCATTCTGGACCAGCTGTAACCTCCGGAGACTCTTCAAGGGGAGCCCCATGTAGAGAGCATTGCAATAATCCAGGCGGGAAGTGACGAGGGCGGACGTGACTGTGCGAAGTGCGCCCAGATCCAGAAAGGGCCGCAACTGGTAAATCAGACGTATCTGATAAAAAGCCCCCCTGGCGACGGCTGCAATATGCTCTTCCAAAGACAGCCGTACATCCAGGAGGACACCCAGATTGCGCGCCCTTTCCACGGGGGTCAAAACCTCTTCCCCCACGGCCAGCGAAGGAACCAGCTGGCTGTATCTGGGCGCAGGAAACCACAGCCACTCGGTTTTAGTCGGGTTGAGCCCGACTAAATATAAGGCATTTAGAAGCAAAACCATAGGATGAACAGTTAAGAGAACTAAGTAAGTAAGTAAGTAAGTCTTTATTGATTAGCCCTTGGGCCATATCAAAGTGCAAAGTTCCAGCAACAATTTGTTACTAAAATTTAATAAAAGCAATTCAAAATGAAATTTGATACAATACTATTTAAAATAGAACTTGATAAAATACAATTTAAAGTGGAATCTAGACAAAATACAATTTAAAACGAAATAGTAATAAAACACAATCCAAAATAAAATTGTAATAATGTACAATAATTTAAGATATAGATAAAATATAATAACGTTATATTTCGGAGTCACCCTTGCAGTCTACCCCAATCAATCCCACATATACAGATCTCAACTGAATCATTTTATTTAAATACTGTGCTACTTTAAATGTTATTTTCAAGTTCTGGCCGGACATCAGGTAAGTTATTTTGATGTGGGTATCCCAATGGGTCATTCGTCTGATATCAAGACCAAGATACCTGGGAACTAAGAATGTCTAGCTTAATGAATTATAGTGATACCTGCTTTCTGGTATTTGAGGGTCTGACCCAGGAAAAAGGAGGTTGATTTATTCTTCAAAGCACCTGTGGGCAGGTCAAGAAGCAATAGGTGGACCTCTTTAAAGAGAGATCCAATCTGGATCTAAGGAGAAATTTCCTGACAGGAACAGCTTATCTCTCTGAATTGTGAGTGTTCCATCTCTGGAGGACTTCAAGAAAAGATTGGGCAGCCAGTTGTCTGGGATGCAATAAGGTCTTATGCCTTGGGAGTCTATATCAAATCATGATTACTTTTTCATATTATGTATCTAACAGGTTATAAATTATATTCTATGTCATCTTCATCAAGTATCAAGTATTATTACAGACCATGGTTCAGATCATAACTGTAAATCTAACCTCATTGGATTTAGGAAGAGGTGTGGTATCAAATTTACCCATTTATCAAAAGAAATAGAAACTGTACATTAAAGGTGCTTAACTTAATCCAAGCCATCTAACATAAGAAGGATATAGAAGCAGGACATCATTCTTTCTAAATATAATTTTATATCCATCCATCCACAGTGTTATGTGGTTTGGCAAGTGAACAGTTCTGAAACCACAATTTCATTAACTTAACTGTAAAACCATTGTATTCAACCAATGATAAAATGTAATATTCTGGAATTGTCATCTGTGTGATATGACTGTCAGTAAGAGCTAATATTACAAGCAGCATAAATCTTTTTCTGAACTTAGACTAAAAAGGTTAAGATAATTCTATAGTTTAATTTGTTCCCATGAGCCCTAACCTCACACATATTGAAAATTAGTATTTTATAGCATAAGTATCAATTCCTAACTGCAGTAATGTCAGAAGACTGAAATTATGTGATGATGTCATGATGCAAGCTCTGTATTTTCATACTCACTTTATTATATTGAATGCGGGTACATAAGGAGCAGAATAATGAATTATGATGTCATAATGTAGGTTTCAACAATTGTCCCTCCTCTCCATCATAGATGCCTAAGAGTCCTAGAGATGAATATAGCCAAAATGTCTTCCTGAGACATTCTCTTTTTATAAATACAACAACATTCATATCATGCAAATTCCCATCTGCTGCTTAAAAGGATTCACATCATTCAAATTGTTGAATTTATGATTCAAAATTTCTAGCCAACATAGTCAAGGATCATGCCAGTAGCAAATTACAGGAATTCAAGGCCCAAAGTAAATGGAGAGCATCAAATTGAGAACAGTTTTAAGAAATATTTAAATTGTTCTTTAACTCATTGTATAAAATGTTTTGGTAGAACACTTCCATATCTTGATAAAAACAACCCAGATTTACTCTCATTTTAGAATTTGCAGAAGGTGAAAGAAAAGGGAAGCAGAAAGATTTGATTCCATTTCTATATTATTGCTGCATATTTGATCAAGTATAATTCTTACCTTGACTCTCACTTTGTGAAATGATTACTCTGGTGAATAATTCATTTTATGATTTTTATGTTCATAGCAAAATCTTCCAAAGTTCTGGCATCGAAGAAACATCAGATGCAGAGCTTATGTGATCAGGTTATCCAGTCTAAAGCCTAAATTATTTGCATTAAAAATGAACTAAATCTTCCATTTCCCTCCTAATTATCAGTCATCTTGTTTGCAAATATTGGGGAAAAAAATCATATAGTTTGAATTTTTTAGAAAAGTGAAGACTATTTCAGATCTGTGAAACCACTATGGGAAGTGATTGTCTACTTTTAAGTCCTGAAACATAGGTGTCTTCAGCTTGTGTTCATGTCAAAAAAAGTCAAGATGGTGATTATAGCCATACTGTTGAAGGATTATCATTTTTTATGAATTGCATATGCATATACAGTGGGATTTTTTTCATCACACTGTCATGATTTGTTTGATCTTTTCCCCTTCACACACCCACACCCATATACCATCACTTACCTCTGTGAAATATTGTGGAATAGCACATAACATTGACGGAAGAAGGGAAAACAATATCATCACTGCTTTCATCACTTACTACCTTATGATTTCCCACAAGTAAAGCAAACCAGGATACTCAGAGCAGAAGGAAGCTTTGGATATGAAGGACAGGGTCTTTTTTTTTTTTGTCCCTCAAACTGGTTTGAAAAACATTTGATTTGCTTTTGAACTCAGGGGAAAGAAACTAGGATCCTTCCAGGTCAATTCAAATAGAAGCAAATATCTGGGAAGAAGTATGTTATACTATATGTCTACTTTTCAGCACTTACCAAACTTGATTCCAATTATAAGTTCCAAACTTTGTAGTGGGGTAAGTCATAGTGTTTAAATATTATTAATTTACCCCATTGGAGGCTGCTTATTCTTTTCTACTTCTGTCTTTTTCTATTTCTTTCTTCTGACAATGTCAGTGAAAGTCTATAGGATTTTTCCCTTCTTCAGGTAGAAGAAATATAAAATCTGCTATCCCCATTCAGCCCCTGCTATTATTTGTCCTGCTTGAATTACTTCTCTTCTTGATCCCTGCACCATCCTGGCTTCTCCTAAAAAAACAATGAATAAATAAGACTTCATGCTAAGAGTCAATATTGTTTTAACATTAGTACAGCTTAAGACAAATAAATACCTTATTCATGGCTTAGAATCAAGATGAATGCAATATCAAGAACACATGGCCAAAAAAGGAGGCTGCCACCTCCTTTTAACCAGCTTATTGTGGTTAAGTGTAAGTGGAGAAAGGCCCTTAGTAAAACAGTCAGAAACAGTTTTGAAAATAATACAGAGATGCATGGACAGCTTGCTGAATAGAAGGGAAATGCTGTCATAGATTTTGTCATTCTCACTGTCTGATTTGTAACGTAGATGCTTTGGTGTGTCTGGCAGGAAGGTGTAGAAATATATAATCAAAGAAAGTGCTACATTCTATGGTCAATCATCAAAGGATTGTGCTCTTGTGACTGATTTTCTCATTTTAATTTCATTGAAAACAACAATAGTAATATTCGACTTTAGTATTTATTTGACTTATTTGACAAGCACAAATGGCTTCAGCACTTCTTTGAAGAACTGAGAGGTAATTGACAAAGCACTGTTGGCACAATCAGGGCTGTTGACTACAGGACAAATTTAACCCCTGCCGACAAAAATGCCTGTATCAGTATGTTTCTATCATACTTTCTTTGTTGAAATTCTCAAGTCTGCTTAATGGAAACCAAAATTCACATTTATATTTCTCAAGTGTGGATATGATAATCATGAATTTGGCATGTAAAATACAATTTATGTTACTTTACTGCATTGACACATATCAGAGTTCCCCTTTGCACAATTTTTGAAATAAGCACCATGTTATATTGTTTTTTCTCCCCCACCCTCCTCACTTCTCTTTTCCCCTTTCCCTCCCCACTGTGTCATACTATTTGTTTTTGTATTTTTGTATTTTATTCTATAATGTAATAAAATGTTATAAAAATTTGAAAATAAAATAAAACAAAAAAGAAATACATGATGATTGTCCTTTGTTGTCTGCTATATATTTATTTAGGGGGCATTCACATTTAAAATAAGATAGCTTGTATACTTACATAATGCTTCATTTACAAGGAAATGCTCAGGAAAGAGTCCTATTCCTAATTCAGTCTATCATTGATAATAGATCCAGGGTTGAGTTCAACTTTCATAGTGTCTCAAAGTGTGATGGATTGTGCACCTTGCAGGAGCCTATGGAATAGTTTTGGCAATGAAGAGCTTTCCCAAAAAGAGGCTCAGGTGAGCTGAACAGTCCTGAGCTGGATGGAAGGGTGTGGGAGAAGTTCAGGCTAGCCAAACCCTATAATCTCTCATGGTATATCTAGTAGGCAAGAAAGTTATAATTTTAGTTTGATGAAAGTCTATCCATTAAGTGCAAGCTAATAAAGAATTGAATTAGTTTGAAACTCCCTGTCTCGTATCTGGGCTTGGGTGAGGAGCAAAAGTGGAGCGAAAATTATGTCAAGTGTGAGATTCTCAATCATACAGATTGTCCCAAAGATGCTTCCCCCTCCTTAAAATGTAACTGGACCTTCTTGTTTTTTTCTCTGAAAATATGTTGCTTCTTTTTCTGAGAAAAAAAAAGAAAGGACCCGTCCCCCTAGAAAATCCAGTTGCCTTTTCAGAGAAAAACGTACATCTTGATATTGACTCTAACTATGTCCTATTATTTTCTTTCCTGTCTTTATTTTTGACCCACTTAATCATCTCCTCTGTGGCACCAATGACAGGCCCATTGATGTATGTGCCATAATTTCATTAAGAAAAACAGCTATACTGTCATGAGTTTTGAGAGCCAGCCAGAGGTGGTATTCAGCAGATTCTGACCAGCTCTGGAGAACCAGTAGTGTAAATTTTGGATAGATCAGAGAACCAGCAAATACCACCTCTGACTAGAAATTTTACAGCATCCTTACCCTGCCATGCCCACCAAGCCATGACCACAGAACCGTTAGTAAAAAAAATTGAATCCCACCATTGGAGCCAGCCATACAAAAGCTGTAACTGTATAAGTCCAGGTTATCTGATCAATCCCTCTATTTCCATTGTTAAACAACAAAAGTAATACTATCCCCATATAGCTGGAGGGCATGTGTTGGCTTTGGCAAAACTCTTCACTTTTATTTGTGAAGTTCAAGTCTTGCAGAAGTAGGAGGAAAATCTCTTAAAAGGTAAGGGAGGAAAATGACTATATGAGTCTGAACATGCTCAATGGCCAAGGAACATTGGCTGACTTGGGCTGTTATTTGTCAGACATGCTTCCATCTTATTTCAGATTGAAGTGCTCAACTTTCAATCATTGGATACCTCTTTCCCCTACCCATCCCCCCATCAAATGGTGAGACACTGAAGTCAAAATGCTACTTTGAAGTAATATTATTGCTATCCTGCAAAATAATGGCATTAACTGATCCCGTTAGTGAGTTCCATATAACTCAAAACATTTTTCTACTTATCTCTCATCTTTCCAGGAATATTTTGACTAAACTCTGTTGCTAGCCTCTGTCCCATCCTCCCCACTACCTGAGGCCTCTCATTTTCTATAACCACTTCAGGCAGTATACCAACTCTCCAGGAAATAGCTGGAACTTACCAAGGGTCCTGTACATCTGCTGGCCATCACTGTCAGTAAGACCATGGGACTTTTGAAACTGTATATGGCTCTTTTTTACTTTCCTATATCCCACTGTCAGCCCTTCAAAGTAGAAAAGGTCAAGTGTTTATGTTTGTGTGTATAAGTGGGATGGAGGAACAGAGTGAAAGATAGGGATGGGTAGCCCACTGTTCCACTAGCTGATGGTCATTTAGTGATTTTATTGCATATACAGTATGGGCTCTTACCTATTTTTTTCAAAGGGATTTTGACTCTGAGAAAACTACCAAACTTGGTTTTAAGCCTACATAAGAGAATTTGGAAAGAAGTCCCATCAGTTCCAAAAGATCTCTGTGCAGAGTTAGGAGTGCAATCTTAGAACTGCCTCCACATTTTAGCTTTGACTTTCAGTTAATAAATGCTTCCTGTCAGATTCTATATTTTATAAATTGAATTCATTCCACTGCCAGCTCTTTAATTCTCCATAAAATAATGGTTTTCTTAGATTTATAACATTTGTAAGAAGAAATCTAATGATGACATATTGAACTGTGCAATGATTGTCATTTACCACAATTAAAAGGAGCAGATGCCAAATAGTGATTGGTGAGATGGGACTAGCGATAGTTTCATCTTTTCAAGAACATTAGGTTGAGTAATTTTGAACGAAACGCATGACCAAATTTCTTTCTCAGATGAGCTAAAGAATTCTGATTACAGGAATAATAATTATGTCTACTCATAATATGTAATGTTAGCTGATGCCCTACAATATAAATACTTAAATTGAACAGAATTGTTAGCTGCACATAATAAAAATATTTTGTTTATACAGTATGGAGCATAGAGTATAGAACTTACTATCCTGACATGACTGGGAGGGGTATAGAAGTAGGGAATTCATAAATTTGAAGCCATGTTAACTGCCACCTGGACTGAATACCGGGAGAGGCAGACAACAAGAAACCATTTTTTTAAAAAAATGGCTTCATTTCACCTGAAAGGTGCAGTGCAGCTTAAAACTCTAAACTCATTAATTTCAGAATGAGCATTTAGAGTTAAATATGTTTCATTCCTCTCTCTGGATTATAACAAAGATGGCATTTCAAAAGCTGTAAGAACTGCTTTGATGAAACTATAACTTGAGAGATCAAGTTTGTATATGTTGATTTTGTTTTTTTCAGGTCACATGCAGTTTTATGTGGTAAAATGTACTTATACAATCTACCACAAAAGATTGTAAGATACAAAATCTTTATGATAATAGTTCTTATAGGAGAAAATAGTTTTCTTTAAGGAGGTGGCTAAACTAATCTGTAAATCGAAATTAGATGCAACACTTTTAGAAGAGAACAACTTATAAAGAAATCCCTATGGTGCACCCTGGAGTAAAAACAGGTTACTTCAGTGGACCACCATGTATAGGTTGCCAAAATCCAGACAGATTTTAGATGCCATTAGGGTGGCATTCTCTTAATACTTTGCCTTGTTCTATAGAGGTCAGTTAGAATTTTGCACTAGTAGCTCTTATCTTTCAGGTTTGATTTTATTATGTTGCTGGACTGCCATTCTCATAATTTCTCACTTTTGATGCTGTTGGTTAGGTCTGACTGGATAAGGCATTCAATAAAGTTTGAAGGGTCACAGATCCTAGTATAAAAACCCAATAAAACGACTTATCTACCCAATTGATATAAGGACAATAGTGATTTTATCGATTTTGGTAGAAATTGCAGAACACTAATTTTTTTTCACTAGAAGATTGTAGAACCATCTACTTCAATGGCTTTCAAAGGTCGTCTCCATAATGTGCGCTTTCTTGGATTGTGATTTCATTTCCTTAACATGCTACTCAGAAGTGTTATCTTCACAGGCAGATTCACACAATCTGAGAAAGCCCTTGAAGCAGCTATGCTGGTCTTCCAAAGGACAATGCTGTTTTAGTGTTTTGCTATATGCTCCTTTGAATGTTTTATACAATATTAAATGCTAATATTAAATATGACTTTCCTATTCAAGATTCTTACTTGCAATAATGATAAAGCTAAGGAACACAGGGGAAGGCTGCCATTAAAAGTCTCTTTTAACACTGAGCTCTTATTACATGCAACTTTTATTCATGAAATCCCACCCCCCAATAAAATAAGTTTTAACTAGAAGCCCAGAGACTACTAGTGAAGGTGATCCATGGATTAAAAAAAAAGAGATAATGTAGTTATACTATAATCCTGTATATCCTCTTAAGTTCCTGCATTATTATTCACAATGCAAACATTCTTGTGTAAATGTAATTTTCTCTGAGTTTAAAATGTGATGCAGCTATGTGACACAAATATAAATCAATCTCTCTGCCTACTCATCAGACAGACTTCAGTCCTCCAAACTTTCAATGGCAAGAAAAGGTCTGTTTAACAATGTTGGGGGAAGGAAGCCATTGGTCTAAGTGCTTCAGAAGCAAAGCCTATTAACTGCTACCTATATAATTGTAGTTGTGATGCTATGAATAAAATTCCAGGTTTGCTGGATTTGGGATGAAGCTCAATCTGCATAAAACAGCAGAATTTTGGACTACTCCATTCAATTTTGTTTTTAAGTACCAGCTCCATTTTTTCATTTTGGAACTATATTATGTTGTAAACGGTGCTGCTGCACTAGTTTTAATATTTATTGTTTTAAGGTTCAATCTTGTTTTTATTATTGTAAGCTGCCTAGAGACACCTCTAGTGAGATGGGTAGAATGTAAGTTTAATAAACAAGCAAGCAAATTTTGGGAAATTTGATGAAGTGATTGGAGCATGTGTTTGGCTAAAGTCAAATGACCAAAATAAAAAAATAGAGCACTGTTTACAATAATCCCAGACAAATTCAGATTAAAGGTTGGGTGAAGTTTAGGAAAAAAAGCATAATTACCAAAGTCTCAATGTTGATTTTCAGAAAGGACTCTGATTTCCTCCAATTTTTTTCCTCCTTTTGCAAATTCTCAACTAGTTTTACCTCTCCCTAAGGATCTGAAGTAGGAGTTATTCATTCAGGCTGAAGTACGTACATATGTGATGGTGGGAGAAGGGGAAGGGGAAGGAGAAGAAAAGGGGAAGGGGCTTCTTTTATCTTGGACTTGAGGGTTTTTGTGCATTACTAGGAGCAAGAGGGGTTCTCAGGCTGCACTAGAATGATTATTCAACAATTATTTTCTCAGCTCAGAACAAAATAGCAATAAGGCTGGATTTTTGTGATCTATAATATGATATATTTCTTGATTTTTTTTCATGAATCATGCTTTAGACTTGGAAAGTCAGGACTAAGTCACCTAGATGACTTGGGAATAACAAGCTATTTTTAGTGCCCAAATTATATCTAGCCCATGTAGCATGTCAAGCAATCTCTGCACAAGTCTAATTTCTTTCCTTTTATTTAGATACTTGGCAGGACTTTGATTCTGCTGCTTATGAAATATTGATCTGGACATTTCTGCTGTTTCTTGTCCTCTTGGATAATCCATGTCATTTGCTCTACTCATGCTGTGAGATTTTAGAATGAAATTTGGAGCTTTGCAGATGAATGAAAGGACCAGAGAGTTGGACTTTACTGACAGTTGATAAGTAAAAAAAAAAAAAAAGTTATCCCCAGTTCCATGTTCCTATCCTGTTTGGGGATCAGTTTTAAGTACACTTATTATTGTGTGTCAAGTTTAAAAAAAGATGGCAGAATTGATGAGATAGTACCAGAGGTGGTATTAAGTCAGGTTCTGGAGAACCGGTAGTAGAAATTTTGGGTAATTCAGAAAACCAGTAAATACCACCTCTGGTTGGCCCTGCCCCCATCTATTCTCTACCTCCCGAGTCCCACTGATTGGCTGGGTCTTCTTTTGTTGCCCTGCACAGGAGAACAGAGCTGGAAAGCAGGTTAGTGGGGTGAGGAGGGAATGGGGATTTTACAGTATCCTTCCCCTGCCATGCCCACCAAGCCACGCCCACAGAACTGGTAGTAAAAAAAAATTGAATATCACCACTGGACAGTACAGCATTGAGTTGACAGGATTTTTGCAAAGGGTCATTCAGGTCTCTTAGGGTAATCACTGGTGGTAGTATACCCAACTTTGGGAATTATTTTTCTTGCCTTACTTTTAATTGTTCCCTTCCACTTTTATGTGATTAAAAAAAAGTGTGACTGACCTTGTTGTCCTGCTCAAAATATCCTTTTGAGACCCGTACATTTACATTTTACTACAAGGAAATAAAATTGATCTCCTACTTTTTCTCTATATAACATATCTTAGTCTTTTTTCAAAAGGAATAAGATATGTTATATAGAGAAAAAGTAGGAGATCAATTTTTCAAAAGGGAGGGGTCCTTAATGCTCTCTGAGCTTGATTGTTTTCTTGCAGATGTTTCATTACCCAAAGTCAGTAACATAATCTGAACTGGTACTGATGATGCATTCCAGGACTCTAGTGTTGATGATCTTACCTAGTTTGGGTAATGAAATGTCTGCAAGAAAACAATCAGACTCAGAGACCCCCCAAGGACCCTTCATTTCAACCCTGGGCTACAAATATTCTCCTTTATTTTTCAAAAATATAACCATAAAAAGGCATATAAATCTTACTGAGATTTTCAATAAGTCCTAGTTAGATAGAAATGGGCTTGATTATCACTTTTAAAATACACTTATTATGAGTTGTGCTTTCAATTTTCCTTAGAATATGTTTATTTATTTATTTTTGTCTGTGGGTAAAATCAGAAATTTTTCTATTGTATTTGAATAAACCTCAAATGGGTAGCTAAATCCAAATAATGATTATTACTTTTTTTCCCCAGTGATATATTAACCACTATTAGGATTACAGACTATAAAAAGTTAATTTGGGACTTTGAGAACATGTTGCAGAAATAATTTACAGTTGTGCTCTTTGCTGGAATAATGTTAAATCACATAAAAAACTTTTCATTGCTCATAGCATGTTCCACTTTTGTTAAGAATGAATGAGTCCATTGTATTTTTCCCCTTTTTTATTGTTTTAAATAGTATGTTTTCTAGGGCTCTAATGTAACATTAGGGAATTCTTCCTGGAATTCAATTAATTATCTGTACCATGATGCTAAATATTAAATACCAAACAATGCATAAAATAATATATGATGATATAATATGGCAGTTGTAAGTTGCACTTACAAATTACTATTGTTTCCCACAGCTACTTATGATAATGAAAGTTGGACCATGAAAAAAATAGATAAGAGAAAAATTGATACATTCAAGCTGTGATGTTGGAGAAGGCTCCTGTCAAACACCAGGCAAATCAAAAGATCCAAGCAGTTCAAATGGGTATAAAGATTTATTGCAAGCTTAAACTTTCTACAACAATCTGAACTACTAACAACCAAAGCAAATTGGCGGTAGATAAGAATCAAAGGAATTCAAGGTAGGCTGGATTTAGATCTCTTGTGGACTCATGACTGATGATGCATTTGGGATTAGCCTAGTCATCTTCTATAGTTCCTGTGCATTCTTTGGACAGCAAAGATGGCAAACAAACAAATACTGGAGTGTATAAAATTAGACATGTAGACTCAAGCGAGGTAGCTATGGAGGGGAGTAATTGAATTGAGGGGGCCTTGTGGCTCTCCTCTGTCTCCTTTCTGCTATTTGTCTGTCTGTCTCTGGGGCTTTGTCCCCTGGTGCCTCGCCCCACAGAGATGAGGAATATAGAGACATATCTAATGTAAGACTTAGTAGCTAAAATAAATACAGGTGAAACTCAAAAAATTAGAATATCATGCAAAAGTTCATTTATTTCAGTAATGCAACTTAAAAGGTGAAACTAATATATGAAATAGAGTCATTAGATGCAAAGCAAGATAGTTCAAGCCATGATTTGTCATAATTGTGATGATGATGGCTTACAGCTCATAAAAACCCAAATCCATAATATCAGAAATTAGAATATTACATGCAATCAATAAAACAAAGATTGTACATAGAACAATATCAAACCTCTGAAAAGTATAAGCATGCATATGAACTCAGTACTTGGTTTGGGCCCCTGTTGCAGCAATTACTGCCTCAACGCGGCATGGCATGGAAGCTATCAGTATGTGGCACTGCTGAGCTGTTATGGAAGACCAAGATGTTTCAATAGCGGCCTTTTCTTCTGCATTGTTCAGTCTCATGTTTCTCATCTTTCTCTTGGCAATGCCCCATAGGTTCTCTATGGGGTTCAAGTCAAGCGAGTTTGCTGACCAATCAAGCACAGTAATCCCATGGTCATTGAACCAGGTTTTGGTGTTTTTGGCAGTGTGGGCAGGTGCCAAGTCCTGCTGGAAAATGAAGTCAGCATCCCCATAAAGCTTGTCTGTGGAAGGAAGCATGAAGTGCTCCAAAATCTCCTGGTAGAGAGCAGCATTGACCCTGGACTTAATGAAGCACAGTGGACCAACACCAGCAGATGACATGGCTCCCCAAATCAATACAGACTGTTGAAACTGCACACTGGACTTCAAGTATCTTGCAGTGTGTGCCTCTCCATTCTTCCTTCAGACTCTGGGTTTCCAAATGAGATGCAAAAGTTGCTCTCATCAGAAAAGAGGACTTTGCACCACTGAGCAACAGACCAGTTCTGTTTTTCTTTAGCCCATGTAAGATGCTTCTGACGTTCTTTGTTGTTCAGGAGTGGCTTGACAAAAGGAATACGACATTTGAAGCCCATGTCCAGGATCCGTCTGTGTGTGGTGGCTCTTGATGCACTGACTCCAGCCTCAGTCCACTCCTTGTGAAAGTCCCCAACACTTTTGAATGGTCTTTTCCTGACAATTCTCTCCAGGCTGTGGTCATCTCTACTGCTTGTGCACCTTTTTCTTCCACACTTTTCCCTTCTACATAACTTTCTATTAATGTGCTTTTATAAAGCATTTTGGGAACATCCAACTTCTTTTGCAATTACCTTTTGAGGTTTTCCCTCTTTATGGAGGGTATCAATGATAGTTTTCTGCACAATTGTCAAGTCAGCAGCCTTTCCCATGATTGTGATTCCTACTGAACCAGACTGTTTAAAGGCTCAGGAACCCTTTGCAGGTGTTATGGCTTAATTAGCTGATTAGAGTGGGACACTTTGAGCCTAGAATATTGAACCTTGTGAATTTGGGGTATTCATGAGCTGTAAGCCATAATCATTTCAATTATGACAAATCATGGCTTGAACTATCTTGCTTTGCATGTAATGAATCTATCTCATATATTATTTTTAAGTTGCATTACTGAAATAAATGAACTTTTGCATGATATTCTAATTGTTCGAGTTTCACCTGTATCAATTTGCATCTTGATCAATTTGGAACTCCCTGATTCAGGAGCTCAGTTCAGAAATCTAAATCGCCAGTTCATTATTGTTAAAAATCAATAAACTGACAACATTTTTTTGAATATAATTAGAATTGGTTTAGGAATTCCCCCTTTTCAAATTAGGCAATTAATACACTGAATATATTGATATAGCAATTTTTTTCTAGATGCTTTTAAATATCTTTCTCCTTTTTAAAAAGGAATTATTTTATTTCTTGGTGAAATTGAATGAAGTAACTCTGCGAGAGATTTTGTGAAACAGCAGTCTTTACATTTGGGAAGCAAGCAATCAAAATTTAACAAAGACAGCATGAGGGCCTTAAATTCTGAGCTATAGTAGATACTAAAGTTCAATGAAGAGAATTGCAAAAAAGATCCAATATGATCTCTGTCTATTTTGTGATAATTTAGTGTTCAGATAGTCTGAGACAAACTAACAAGACCTATGTGTCCAAGTAAGGCCCCCAATAAAATCCAAGTCCAAACTCAAAAGGACTCATGATTTGTAACTCAGATACATTCCAGGCATCCTGTGACAGTCCAGGTGTTGTTGAAATACAATTCCTAGCATCTTTCCCCATTGATCATGATTCCTGAGGATTCTGAGAATTGTAGTAATATCTAGAACAATGTTTCTCAACCTTTGCAACTTTAAATGTATAGATTTCAGTTCCCAGATTTTCCCAGGCGGCATGCAGGTTGGAGAATACTTGAAGTCCACATATGTTATAGAGTGATTTTTAATGTTAATACAAATAACAAAACGTACATCCTGACCTAGGCTTCCCATATCATTAAGTAGACTCTTTATCCTGATAAAACCCCTTTTATTTAGATTAAAGTGAATTCCTCTCCAGCAAAGTCCTGGCAAACAGTCTTTCATGAGATTTCACAATTACAGGCCTTTATCAGGCTTGGAAAGTTGCCAGGTTGATATCTTCCAAATGCTATGCTGTAGCAGAAATTACTTGGCAAGAAGTTAGGAACAGATCTTCACCTTAATGAATTGAACTAATTGTCTCCTGCAAACACCACTCTCCTTTCACTCCTCTTTATTCCCTATGGGAGGAACCATTCACCATCCACCTCTGCCCTTACTCCTGAATTGACCCTTGTTCCTTAATATTCCCTTCTCCTGGAAGTTCTGTGCATGTCCACACTGGGAACAGGCTTCAGCTATTCTTCTGCCCCACTGATCTCCGACTCCAAAAGCAGCTGATAACTATCAAATGGCCCTGGCCCCATTTCTGCCTCCAATGCAGAGCACTCATCAGAGCCTTTTTCAGACTCCCAGACTGGCCCATGTTCCCCCAAACCTCCTCACTGTCTGATTCTGCCACCAGCTTTGCTGGTGGGCCACAACACATCCAAAGCACTAAAAAGAAATGCTAGGAAAGTCTTGACTGCTTGATTAGATTCAGATCTGTATCCCAAAGTTATAAGTATAGGTTCTTTATAACAACTGCTACTATTTGAGATGGTTTGTTTTAAAAAAATACAATAAAGTAATGTTACCTTCCTCTAATTGCCTTGAACTATTAGCAGAGCGGTGATGTTCCAGATAGATTTTTGTCCTCATTAGATTTTGGATTAGCCAAACTTTGTGAGTTTGCTTGCAGGGTCGAAGCTGGGATTGAGATAGACATTAATAAATATTGATAATTCTGGGAAATTCCCTTCAGTCTAATTAACCAAGGAAGAAAATATCTCTGATTCACCCATGCAGCATATAGCAATAAGCACAATAGTTACAAAATCTTAGTTATCTTTGTTTTTAGTATATTCATTAACCTTTCTTTATTTTAGCTGGCAATCTTTTTTTCTGGGAGAAAATGGAAGGGGTATCAGTAACATCTAAACAGAATATCATTTCACAAAGAGAAACACAAGGCAGAAAATATCTTGAATATGGAATAGCAGATTTGAGATCCTTGGTTAGTATCAAATATTAGGCTTTGTATTTTAGAATCTAAATTTAAAGTAGTCATTTCTATGGCAACATAAACGCTGATATTCACCAACATAAGAAAAGCTGGGTGAAAATAAAAGCCTTGATGGATTATAGCAAAATTCTGTTTAGTCCCATGTTCTGTTTCTATGTTGACTAACTGGATATGTACAAAATCATGAATGTACTAGCACTTCTCTGCTCATTATGTACACTAGCTTTAATATGGAAGTCATATTGTTTAGTGCATATGATTGATTGATTACTTATTTATTTATTTGATCTTTATCCCACCTTTATTACTTTATAAGTAACTCAAGGTGGCAAACATATCTAATACTCCTTTCTCCTTCTATTTTATCTACAACAACAATTCTCTGAGGTAAGTTATGCTAAGAGGGAATGGATGGTCCAAAATAACACAATTGGCTTTTATGCCTAAGGTGGCACTAGAACTCACAGTCTCCTGGTTTCTAGGCCAGCACCTTCAACACTACACCAAACTGGATATCTATCCCTATTCTATGAAAATTTGTCTAATTCCCCTTTCTAGATTGACAGCCATCATTCTTTTAACTCAGCTGTGCACAAGGTGAAGAAGTTCTTCTTTTTGACAATTCTATACTTGGCACTGTGGGTTTTCTGGTTCCCATCTCCAGCAAGCCAGAGAGTTGCTTCATTATACCATTTAAAGGTCTGTTGACTGAGCACATGCAAAAGAACATATGGTAACGTTTTGTAATCAAAGACTAGAATTCAAATTAATTTTTATTGTTTTCAAATTTGAATTTGCCCTGGCTTAAATGTTTTGAATGGAATATCCAAATGATCTGAATATCAATTTCTATATGATTGCCTTTCTTTTATTTAATGGCTTGGGTTTTGTAATTTATATTTCAATAATAGGTACCAAACAATCAATTTATAGTACATATTGTAAATGTGACTTCTATTATATTATGATTTGCCACTGTTAGTGTATCCCAATATTTCTTTTTCAGATAGCGCTATATTGCTGTGAGTTGTATAGAAAGACCAGGGACTGGATTCCTTTCCCCTGCATCCTGAATATGACTTTGACATTTTCAGACAACTTCAGAAGCTGTTTACATGGAAATGTTTTAAAGACATAGCATATTAGTCACAATGTGTAAAATAGAATATTGTTTTTACAAACAGTAAAAGCAGTAATTCAAGACACTGTTATCACATTTAAAGTCCTACAGGGCTATATGCTCAAGGTAGGGGTGTGTGCTCTGAGTCCCATTTTTCAGAACCTGGGAAATGCACCTATTTCTGTTGCAATATCTGGAACAATAGGTTTGTCTCACACAATGTTATTCTGATAATTGTTAAAGACAAATGCTTAAACCTCAGGGATATGGTGAATATGAAGTCCATACCCCCTTAGTTAGAATAACAAAATAACAGAGTTGGAAGAGACCTTGTAAGTCTTCTAGTCTCTTCTTAAAAGCCTCCAGTGATGGAGCACCTACAACTTCTGAAGGCAAACCATTACACTGGTTTATTTATTTAGAAAATTTATATAGCCACCTACATACTCACAGTGTCTCTAGGTGGGTTACAAACAATAAAAACACAATAATGGTTAATTATTCTCACTTTCAGGAAAATTTAGTTTGCTTCACTCCTTGATTAGTTTCCATCCATTGCTTTTTATCTTGTCTTCTGATGCTTTGGAAAAATAAGTTGATCTCCTCTTCTTTGTGGCAGCTGCTCAAATATTGGAACACTGCTATCACGTCACCCCTAGTCCTTCTTTTCACTAGAGTAGTCATACCTAATTCATATGTTTTAGCCTCCAGCCCTCTAATCATCTTTGTTGCTTTCCTCTGCAGTCTTTCTAGAGTCAACTTTTTTTAATATTGTGGTAACCAAAACTGGTTGCAATATTCCAAATGTGATCTTACCAAGGCATTATAAAATGGTACTAACACTTCACAGGATCTTGATTTTATCTACCAGTTAATATAGCCTAGGATTGCATTGTGTTTTGGTGGCTGTAGTATATTGCTGGCTCATATTTAAGTGATTGTTCACTAAGACTCCAAGATCCCTCTCAGAGTTACTACTATTGAGCCAAGTTTCACCTAATCTATACCTGTACATTTGATTTTCTTGCGTGTAAAATGTTATTTTTTTCTATATTGAATTTTATTTTGTTAGATAGGGCCCAACATTCAAGTCTGTCAAGATCCATCAGGATCTGGAGCCTATTGAATGTTGGTATTGCTGCTAGCTTGGTATCATCTGCAAATTTGATGATTTCTCCTTTTATTCTTTCATCTGAATTGTTTATGAAGCTATTGAAGAGTACAGGGCCTAAAACAGAACCTTGGGGATCCCCAGGCCTTACTTCCATCCATGTAGATATAGTTCCATTAAGGACTGCACATTGGGTGTGGTTTGTCAATCAGTTACAAATCTATCTGATTATTCCACATTTTTCTAGCCTACCAAGAAGTAGGTTGTGGTTTACTTTGTCAAATGCCTTACTAAAATCCAATTATACTTCATCCACAGCATTTCGCTGGTGCACTAATTTAGTCTCTTTGTCAAAGAATGAAATGAGATTTGTTTAGCATGATATGCTTTTGACAAACCCATGTTGGCTTCTGGTTATAACCTTGCTTATCTCCAGGTATTCACAAATCTATTGTTTGATTATTGATGACAGGCTGATTGGTCTGTAGTTTCCTGGATCTCTCCCCCCTCCTTTTTTTTTTTAAAGATGGATACCACATCAGCTTTTTTCCAGTTCCCTGGTGCTCCAAGGTCTTTGGAAGATATGGTTCAGTGGTTCTGAGATCATGTCTACCAGCTCCTTCAGAATTCTGAAATGCAATCTATCAGGACCTGGTGATTTGAACTCATCTCGAATGAACAGTTGTTCTCTTGCCATTTTCTTGCCTATTTTAATTTGTATTCCTAGTTTATCTTTTATGGTTCTGTTGTTGGTAGGTTTATAGTTATTATTGGTTTATAGTTGTTTTGTTCTTCATTGGAATGAGTTGCAAAATATATTGCTGATGGAATATGATCAAATGAGGTTTTTGGCATTTCAAACTTCAGTAAGCAACTTGGCAGAGCATAGTTTCAATATAACTTTAAATGAAAATAATTTCCTGACCATCATAACACTTTTATCAAACACTTTTTATTTGCTTTAAGCATATTGGCCTTAAAATCCCCTGAACCACATGTACTTCAACTTTTTCCTGGACTGTAATTGCAGCAAGTATAACTTTCTCAATGCATAAACACTGCAAATGAAACTTTAGTTGACTTAGTCTTCATCATCTTATAATGTAGAAATCTGAAGGAATGGTGGGAACCCTCTGCATACTGTCTTTATTTTATATCTTGCCTGATTTTGGTCAGTGAGATTGTTAATCTCTGGGTGCTTCCTTCCTGCTTTTCCCTTCCCAGACA
Source organism: Bungarus multicinctus (assembly GCA_023653725.1). Lineage (NCBI taxonomy): Eukaryota > Metazoa > Chordata > Lepidosauria > Squamata > Elapidae > Bungarus > Bungarus multicinctus. The sequence goes on along the minus strand of CM042838.1, from coordinate 95,064,313 downwards.
TAGTCTCTGACATTCTGCTAGGATGTAAGAGTGAGGATTTCCTCAGAATTTCCCTAGATGTTAGGATTTTCCTATGTCCATATACTTCAATTATTTTTGTTAAAGTTATGAAGGGCTAGTTGACATATCCTTGCTCAGATTAGATTCCTGCTTTTCAGGAGCACAAACATTGTTTCCTCTGACAAGGGACAAGGGAAACTGATTTCTTTTTTTATTCTTTCTTTATGACCTCCACTATTGAATATGTATTTTATGGAAAGATTAGTGGGCAACATATTAGTACGGATTCAGATGTTCCCTTACCCTTACCATGATTCCTGCAAGACTATCTATGCATTTTGAGTCAGCCCTCACAAGTTTCTTTTTTAAAAAATCCATGAGTTATGTTTATGGGCTATGGGCTGCTCACATTTGTTTTGATAAGTTAAGTGGCTGGTGAAAAATCTCTTCTTCATCATTGTTTCCCATTCAGGAAAAAAAACCCATTGGATTAATTCTTTGGATTATGCTCAGGGTGGAACTGAAAGTTGTTAGTCATATATTCATTCCATGTTTTTTGTTAGGTTATTTTGGGAGGTTTGCTATGAAGCTACTTAAATATATTTTCTGTGGGGAGGCAGCTGTTAATGAGAGAAAAAAATATATCCTAATAATTAGTTCAAATTTAGGAAAAGAATTTAGAGGATCTGCTAGAAATAACATTTTAGTTTGAAATGGTTTTTTTTGGTAAAGCATTAATTTTGGATTTAGTTATTATGTTTTATCACCAGGAATAAACTAGAACTATAGATTCTTGACAAAACAGGCTATATTTTATACCAAATTTAGCAGTCATTGCAATGTTGATTAGTATTCAATGCTTACATTAGTTAGTTTAAATAGAATGTAATGATAATAATCTTTTAATAGACAGATTATATGCCATTACTGTACTTGTGATAATAATGATCAATTAAGTACTTAAAGCAAACACATGTTAGAAATGTATCCTGTGATATTACAACACATTTTTTATTTTATAGTAAGAAAAACAAAGGTTTTAGTAAAGCTACACTTCACTGTGATTTGTTCTCATTAAAAATATTTATTTAATTTGCTTAAATGCTCCTTTCCATATTGAAGAATCTTGAAATGGCTTTTAATATGGTATTTTAAAAAGAAATGTACATAAAGCAGACTCGAAAAGGCAACATATTCCTAAGCATAATAAAGTACTCCGAATCTATTGGCAATGTCCATTTTGCTCTCCAAATTCATGAAGACCTAACTCTCATCAGAGATAGATTTGCCCACCAAAGGGATTTCCCAAGTATTTACCAAGAAACGTAAATAGGGCAGGTTCAAAATGTCAGCGCCCCCCTAAGCATAATAAAGCACTCTGAATCCATTGGCAATATCCATTTTGCTGTCCAAATTAAGGGAGATTTATCCCTAACCCTAGGTGGATTCCCCCCAAAGGGATTTTACCATGTGTTTTACCAACAAATGTAGATAAGGCAGGCTTGAACAGTCAGTACCTCCTAAGCATAATAAACACTCCAAATCCATTGGCAATGTCCATTTTGAATTAATGGAGACTTACCCCAAACCCTTAGTTAGATTTGCCCTCCAAAATGATTTTATCATGTATCCATGTTTCCCCCCAAATAAGATCAGGTGTTATCGGGATGTGTCACATTTTTTTCCATGTGTGGTATGTCCACTCCTTCTGCTTGTGGCCACAATGGAGCAGGAGGCCAAGAGACACACCGGTGCTACAACAACAAATCGAGGTGGAGGTTTGGAGCTGCCCCATGTGTCACTGACTGGTTTACCTCAGGGGCCCCATCATCCAGGTCATCCATGCCCTGACACTTGTCTCACTTTGCTGCACCAACACACCACTAGGCCTCTTGCTCCGTTGTGGCTGCAAGCAAGCAGAAGAACTGGGGTCTGTTGCACATGGCTGCTGCTGCCAAAAGGCAAGTTTTGGGTCATGGATGCTCTGACTGTGCGGGCCCTGAGGTAAGCTGATGTGGGGCACATGTAGCAGCTCCACCCCCCCTACTTCACCTCATGACTATGACACTGTGAGCAACCAGATGGAATGGGCAGTTGGTCAGCTATGCAGGTCTTAAGTAGGACTTACTTTGAGGGTAGGGCTTATATTAGGTGCATGTGTAAAAAATGCTAAAGCTTATTTTTAGGATTTGTCTTATTTTGGGGGAAATAGGATTGTCAAGCCCAAAATTGACATATATGTAATTATTTTATTTAGCTCTATATCTTAATCATATATTCCTTTTCTTTCTTTCTTTCTCTTTGCTGATGTAAGGGGGAAGGGTTTTGGGCTTGCCATATTCTTAAAGTGGGAGGTGGTTAGATACTGAGGATTGTTTTGGCTAAGTGACTTTCTTTCCCATGGGAACAGAGACTGTCTCTGCTGAGACTTGGAGGTGGAGTTTGAAGACACCGAGAAATGTTGATTTTTTTTTATTCTTAACCTTAAAACATTAAAAATATACATAGTACAACATATAAAACATATTTGAGTAAAATAAATGGGAAGAAAGAAATAAAAAATTCATAAATTCTCCTGATCAATATTAGAAGGTGTGGCTGAAGAGTTGCCTAAAAATATTGTAGATTATAATAGATACCGGAAACCTACATCTACCACAAACCCACTCACATGGATCAGATCTTCAACTTTACAAGCAAGAACCCCACTACACACAAAAGAAGCTGTGTCGAGACCGTCCTCAGAACACTACAATACTTAGAAAAATGGAAGAGAAATGGCTGCTTGACATCTTTCTCCAAAATATCTGAAAAACTTTGTATTCTGACACACAGCACCCAAACCACAATGCACCACACAGCCAACCACCATGCAAAAACTAACCCTACCATACACAAGTGGAGTGTTAGAAATGACAGCCAGATTTTTCTAAATCCTAGGAATAGAAATAGTCCACAAACCACAGCTAAACTCCGCGAAGAATAATCCAGAACCAAAGACCAGATACGGAATCGGAGGTGGTATTCAGCAGGTTCTGACCAGTTCTGAAGAACTGATAGTGGAAATTTTGAGTAGTTAAGAGAACCGGCAAATACCACCTCTGACTGGCCTCATCCCCATCTATTCTCTGCCTCCCAAGTCCCAGCTGATCAGCTAGGTCTTCTTTTGTTGCCCTGCACAGGAGAACGGAGCTGGAAAGCAGGTGAGTGGGGTGGGGAAGGAATGGGCTTTTGCAGTATCCTTCCCCTGGAGTGGGGTGGGAATGGAGATTTTACAGTATCCTTCCCCTGCCACACCCATCAAGCCACAGAACCAGTAGTAAATTTTTTTGAATCCCACCACTGTTCAGAAGGATGAAAGAAACAATGTAATTTACAAAATCAGTGATAACAATTGCAGCCAATTCTATATGGGACAAACATCACATCAATTGAAAACCAGGATCCAGGAAACCAGCTGGCAGTCAATTCTAAATCCCTAATCTCTACCCACGCTAGCACCCATCGTGTTCATGACTTTATCGAAGCCTGGCACTCCAAAAGCAATTCCATCAACAGATACATCGACCTACAATCAGCCTACAACCCCCTCAGAATTCAAATCAACTGCACAGCCAACCAGAGACTGCACTGATCCTCAAACAACCCACACAATTTCCATAGCCAGCACTTCCAATGACTCTCTCACCTGATGTGACCTCCCCATCACAAAACTCATACAAGACCCTCATTTGTGACCCACACTGACCTATCACAAGACCCATCACAAGACCTGACCTGATGTGATCTCACCATTACAAGACCTAGTGACCACACAAAGTCCTTAAAAGCAAAAAAACACTGATACCGAGGTTCCCCTAAATTCTGCTGAAGATGTTACCTAGCCTGATAATAAAATGTTCGGAAACCAATTCGCAAGCTCAGAGAATGAACCTCCAGCCTCATAGTAGATACATCCTGAATTTCAGTGAGGAGAATATTTCAGAATTTCTATTTCTACAGAGAAGTCCCACATTTGAACAGTTCCCAGATGGCATTCAACCATTCTTAAGAGATATTTTAAGACCTCCCCAGAGATGTCAAATACTTCCAAAATCAGTAATAATGACTAAGTGTAGCTAAACAAGTGTATAAATGTTTCTTTGACTTTTAATAGCTAGTAAGCTGGATGAAATCCAGAACTTCCAGAACTTGCATATTACTATTAGGGTTCTGTGTGGTGAGCACATTCTCTCAGGAACTGAAAGGCACATCTGAATAGTTCAATGGGATTTGAATTAAATTACAATGTACTGGAGCTATGCATGACCAGACAGTTCTATAGTTACATTGGTTACTCATCATGCAACAAACAATTTTTGCAACTAGTGAGTGCATCTGATAAATAATTTTCCATTTGATTGGTGTAACATTTCCTTTTAACTCATCCATCAACTCTGTATTTCTTTACCTATGCTGTTTAAATGATAACACTATTTGATCATCTACATTATTTTTTTCTTTCTCCCTTAAATCAATTGATTTCATTCTTATCTGTGACATAATATCTAGGCATTATGTAAGCTAAATTCTAGCTGTGTAAACATACACAGGAATGCTCCACAAGTCATCTTTCATTAAGAAAACCACTTTGTTATTTTTTTTTCCAGTAGCTTGTCAGATAGGCTAATGTCATATGTAATGGCATCTGATCAATAGCTAATTTGTTAGCATGCCGAGCATTATTAGTGGTCTAATTCTATCACATGGGGAGAGAATATAGCAAGTAGAAAGGTTTGGCTTTCCCATGGAACAATCTGAAATTGCTAAAGATCAAACCTGAGACATCACCATTCTTAATGCTGTTGGCTTCCCATCAGCCACAGACTATTGCCTACCTAGTGGCCATTGCTGCTAAGTTACTGCAACTCCCTCTTGACTTTTATGCTCTTTTATTAGTTATTGCCTATCCTTATCATTTACTTCAGTAATAAATCACTGGTTCGAGGAGGAATTGCATATGTTAGATGGATTAAGAGCTGAAAAGGAGATTCTGGTCTTTGGCTTACTGGCTTTGGAGCTTAAGGCTTCTACAGGGAACAGATTATATTGAGTGATATAGGAGGACATTCCTTGATGGACAATGATTTATTTTCCAGAGAAAGATTGTGTATCCCTTGCACTCAGACATAGAATATCTATGGAGGTGATGAGATAAGTTCTATAGCTAAGCAAATATATCTGCTTGAGAGAAAGTTTCTTATTTTTAATGATCTTTTTAACACTATGTGTACTTAACAGTGTACTTAACTATGTGTACTGAACACTGGGCCCTATCTAACAAAATGAAATACAATGTAGAGAAAAGTAAAGTTTTATATTTAGGCAAGAAAAACCAAAAGTACACATATAGACTGGGTGAAACCAGGCTTAATAGCAGTAACTGTGAGAAAGATCTTGGAGTCTTAATGGAAACCAGCTAAATATGAGCCAGCAGTTGTGGCAGGAGCCAAAAAAGCCAATGCAATGCTAAATTGCATCAACAGAGGGATGCAATCAGGATCAAGTGAGGTACTAATATCACTCTATAAAGCCTTAGTAAGACCACACCTGGAGTACTGCATCCAATTTTGGTCATCACACTATAAAAAAGATGTTGAGACTCTAGAAAAAGTGCAGAGAAGAGCAACCAGGATGTTAAAGGACTGGAGATTAAAACATATGAAGAACGGTTACATGAACTGGGCATGACTAGTTTAGTGAAGAGAAGGACCAAGGGAAACATGATAGCAGTCTTCCAATATTTGAGGGGCTGCCACAGAGAGGAGGGGGTCAAACTATTTTCCAAGGCATCAGGCAAGGAATAATGGATGGAAACTGATCAAGGAGAGATTCAATCTAGAAATAAGGATAATTTTTCTGACAGTGAGAACAATCAACCAATGGAACGGCTTGCCTTTGGTTGTGGGAGCTTCATCACTGGAGCTTTCAAGAAGAGACTGGATTGCCATTTGTCAGAAATGGTGTAGGGTATTATGCTTGGGCAATAGGTTGGACTAGATGACCTACAAGTTTCCTTTCAACTCTGTTAATCTGTTAAATTTGTTAATATCAATTTTCAATGACTCCTTTATGAAATGCAATGGTAATTATTATGGCCTATATTGCCTTTATTTGTTTTCCTTCTGATATCTCTCTATGCATATTCTACAAATCAAGTCCTGAGCCATGGGAACATAGGGACTGTGCCAAGCATCATTAGTAGCCTAATTCTATCATATGGGCAGAGAATGCAGCAAGCAGAAAAGTCTAGCTTTCCAATAATTGTGCACTGGATGAAACAGTAAGTAATCCACAGAAAAGTTTGATCTTTAAGCTTCAACTTCTTTGGAGAATTTTGGGTTGCAACAAACTTATAGGGCTATGCCATGAAGGTATATTTTTGACAACAGCAACAGCAATATGTAAAGGGGAAGAACAGATCCTTAGGCGGTTACACACTTTATCTTTAACTTCATATGGCTGTCTTTTCATGATACGGGGCTTACGCACAAACTAGGTCTGGTTGATTTTATCTCTCCTGCAGTGACTGCCTATATTAAAAAAGAAAAAAAGAAAGGAAAAATAATAAGTGAAAGCTACATCCCTGCAGAATGTACATCCAGTGAGCCATGAGAGTGAGGCAGTTGCCTCATGTAATTGATTTTTGATGTCATAAAAGGGCAGCACATTTTTAGTTATTTAATATATTAGTGCATGCATGTGTGTATGTGTTTAAAACTAGGGAATGGGAAAGAAATAAAGGAGGTTTCTGCTTCAGTTGTCAAAATAACCTGGCTAGATTAGCTTTTATGCATCTTAACTTTGGATAGGGCAGGTACCAGTTGCTCTGCCTTATGCAGTGTAGTAAAATATCTTGGGATTGTCATGCAGAATATATAGGTCATGTCTACTTACAGCACAGCAGAACACCCCACCCAAAATTTGGGGCATTAAGGCGTTACGATGAGAGAACATATTAACTGAGAGCTGTTTATTATAGTGCTGCAGGCATAAAGGACCAGCTTTAGTAGTTCAAGAAGTCACTTATCAGGTATAACAAACACAAATGGCTCTACCATCAGTTTCAGAGTTTCAGAATATAAGGTTGCTATCCTTTATTTAAGAGTCAATTCTGCTGTGCTTGTGGAAGAAATTTCATAGGAATACTTGAAGATTTCTTTCTAGCCATATTCTTTTTGACTTCAGTTGAACTAGCACCACGGTCTAAAAGTTTGCTGATGAAAATGGGATATTCCTTCTCAAGCAAATCAATTAGGAGTTTTCAAATGAAGTAAAAACTTTTGATATTAAACTAGTTGAATTTTCTAAAGTGGTTTTCTGTACATCTTGATTGTTACTTGTTGGGCCAGTGAAGGAAAAAAGGAGGAGGGCCTAAAGACAGGAAAAACATCTGTTTGGGTTATTAATGTCATGTGTGAAACAGTGGAAAGGAGATTGTGAAAGGTGTATTTGTGCTGTCGGTGTGTGATTGTGTGTGAAAGAAATAAATGAGTATATTGGATGACATATTGGGCAGGGGTTTCTGGAGAGATACTTTGGAGCATATATGAATTGCATGAAATTTTGTGATGGCACCTTGATATTAGATATTTCCTATAATACCCCTAAGTGAAAAGAAAAAATCAAAGTAGATTAAGGCGGTGATGAGGAGGGGAAAATAGCATTAAAACATAATGTATATGCCATTACTTGAAAAGAGAGATCAGCAATCTATTGGCAATTCCTTTTTCTGGCCTCTCAGCGATATTCTTGTATCTAGAAAGTTGTGACCTTGACCCAGGAGTGGGATTCAAATTTTTAACAACTGGTTCTATGGGCGTGGCTTAGGTGGTGGGCGTGGCTTGGTGGTCATGTGACTGGGTGGACATGGTTTGGTGATCATGTTATTGGCTGGTGTGGCCAACTCAATGTCACTCACATCGAGGCATGCATCTCCTCTCTTGGCCTCTCATGACTGTGGGGATGCTGCAACAGTTGTAAGTGTGAAAAATGGTCATAAGTCACTTTTTTCAGTGCCATTGTAACTTTGAATGGTCACTCCACACAAGCAAAGTACCAGCAAAGGAGGGGAAAAAACTCCAGGGAGGTTCCTAAGACAAGAAGTCTAGTCTTGCCAAGAATGTAATAAGGTTTAATGGAGAGACAGTTTCTGTAAGCAATACCAGAATGTTTCCTTCCTGCCTTCCTTACAAGATTAGGCCAATAATTTCTTCTAACAACCGGTTCTCTGAACTGCTTAGAATGTTAACAACCAGTTCTAGCGAATAGATGCAAACTAGTAGAATCCCACCCCTGTCTTGACCTTAAATTGCAGTAGTTACTGGCATCTTGAATTTCAGGTCCTATACCAACTAAAATGCCAGAGAGAAAGTGAAGGGATGGTAATGACCTTCAGGCATAGTTGGTTTTTTTCTTGAGGTGACAGGATGTTAATATCTGGGAGTTATATTGGGCCACACGGTTGGGAGTTCTTATCACCTGATGAATCTAGATTGATACTGGAGTTCTTTTAGCTGTGAGCATTAGAAATTAAAGCTGGATAAAGATGTGCTGTACCATAATCTCACGATGATTACAATTGTAACTATGAATCTAGGATAGGAGTGCCACTCTATTCAGAGACAGAGTGCCTCTGGACAAAAGTAACTCAGTCTTGCCTAAGTTAAACTTTATCTCTTTCCATCCAGATATCTTTAATTACTTGATCAATATTTCTATGGTATCTCCAACTTTGCCTATGTCATCCCCCAGTTGGTGTACTGGGTTCTTGACTTACAACTCATTGTTTATGACTGTTTGAAGTTACAACAACATTGAAACACTGAAGTGTGTCAGCTTTGGAAGCCATATTCCACACTGTCACATAGTCTGAGAAAGTGGGAGGGGGGTGATTACAACTGAATAGCTCTAAGTAGACAAAATAAAATTCTTATGTTAGTTCAAGGTCATTGAGTATGGCACAGGATGAAATACGGATCTTACTTTTGGATGGATGGTGATTGGGCCATGTGATGTGATGATGGCCAAGGGAGTAGTTTGGGAAATTGTGGGAAGCCTGAAAACTTTTAGATTCGGGATTCCACAGATGTGCCAGTTGCTATTCTAATAAAGGTACTTTTGAGATATGGCTGTCTTGGAGTTACTGATTGGAATGGAGGTTTGCTGGAGGTTTGCCGAGTGACATCGAGCTGGCCACCCCCACCCCAGCCATGCCCCTTACCCTTCCCCATCCCCAAGGTCAAACATAACCCCCATGTGTCCCCCAGTGAAATCAAGTTTGACACCCCTGGTCTAAACAAATCACAAGATTTGACAATGCAGAATAAATAAAGAAAACGTTACTTTGAGGCTACCCTTCATTGCTGTTGGAAAAAGGGAGAAGCACTATTTTAACTAGTGCAGCTGAGGAGGACTTCAGGCTGCCTCACTCGTGTGATGAAACCAACAAAGCACTATAAAGCGGTATATAAGTCTAAGTGCTATTGCTATTATGGGGACATGACAGGAAAAAAAGTATGTTTTCAAGTTGTGCTTGTGATGTAGTCAGATTTAAGTGGCAAAAGGCCATGTAGGATGTTGTCATTGTATGACAATGGCAGATTGTCCTTTAATATGCACATGACTTTATTCATTGCTTTATGTTTGTGCCACTATAGAGAAAATAAATGAGAGGTCTCCCTGCTCTTCAGGCTAAAAGAAGTAATGACTTATGACAGAGTTATCTATCCTCTAAAAGAAAATAGAAGAAGGAGGTGAGTGTTTTAAAGCATCACAACAAAATCGTTCTATATGACAGCTCAGATTAAGGCATCCTGTAAATAGGCTAATGATTGCTGAAGACAATTCTTCTGTTACTTGTGAAGGTATTAGCAACTATAAATATGGAAATAATGAAATCCAAAACCCTTAAGACAATAACAACCACAGCAACAAGCTGAAATATTCTCCCTTTCTATTAATTATGTTGTCTTTTATTGAAGCAATACTGGAAGGACAATATTATGCACAGTCTGCCTTCCAGTGCAGCAAAGTAACATAAAATAATTATTCTGCATTTATATTTTCCCAATTCAACTTGAAAGAAATATCTGATCATCCCTCAAGGTTTAGGTACCAAAGAACAAGGGGTTTTTTTTCAATCAACATTCAGATCTGATTAATGTTTTTGCCCCTGAAGCTGTGATAACCATCCACAACTGCAAAAATAACACTTCAGCCTGTGCCTGAAGAATATTTACTGACAATGTTAGCTGAATGATGGCTTTTAGTTACGTTTTGGATTTTGTTATATTTCTGATATACTCTGGGTCATCACATTTTGTCTCCATCCTTCGACTTGTTTCTTGTTCAACTTGCTTTTTGTGGGGTGACCATGGATCAGCTCAGAGCAGAGATTGCCCAGTTAAGCCAGAAAGTGGCTCTTTTGATTGCACAGGTTGTGCAGATGCAAGCTGTCCGGCCACGTCATAAATGCCCAGTAGCAGTGCCAGATAAATTTGATGGATCGCTGGCCCAATTTCCAGCATTTTGGGGGCAGTGTCAGCTTTATACGAGCCTTTGGCCAGAGGACCTCTCCACTGACTGGGATAAGATGGGGTTTTTGATTAGTTTGTTGTCAGGCTCTGCAGCACATTGGGCGATGCCTCTGTTGACCCAGCCCAACCAGGAGTTGGACAATTATGCTGAGTTTTGCTGTCAGTTCCAGGCCATGTTTGAGAACCCTCTTCGGAGCCAAACAGCAAACAGACGTTTGAGAGAGTTGAAGCAAGGGCGTGGCTCGCTCATGGATTATATTGCTAGCTTTCGGGTGGTCACCCAGGATGTACAATGGAATGAGGCAGCACTGTTAGACCAGTTCCAGGAGGGTTTGTTGTCAGGGCTCCTGGACGAGTTGGCATGCTCTTGCACCCTTCAGGATCTCATGCACCTGTGTCTTCGTATTGATGCTAGGCTGCAGCAGTGACAATGGACGGAGACTGCATTTGTTCCCAGTAAGATGGCTGATGCATTGTCCCGGAAGCCCAAGTATACCCGAAGGGAGGACAAAACCTTGCCCCAGACGGTGATTCCGTTGGAGTGGTTTGCAGCCACCGAGGAACCTGTGGACCTCCGAGTGAGGATTCAGGAGACGCAGTGGCAGGACCCATTTGTGGCATTTCGACGTCGAGAATTGGATGAGAATGGGAGACAAGAGACTCCTTTGGTGTATATTGGGGACCTATTGCGGTTCTGTGATTGCATTTACGTGCCTGGAGGTCCTCTTCATGGCCTATCTTACGTCAATGTCATAATAGTCCGGGACACTTTGGGGTATTCAAAATACTGCACCTCATCTCTAGGACATTTTGGTGGCTGAGACTTAAACATGAGATGTTGGGATATGTGGCATCCTGTGGGATCTGTCGACAAGCCAAGAGGACTTCACTTGGATCGATGCCACTGATGTTCATGCTCCTCGTTTGGTCCATGACTTCCATGCTCAGTTTCCTCAATGTCCTCGTCTGCCTGATCCCAGGGGAGGGGACCCTGTGGGAGGGATAGTGTCATGTCGCTAGTGGAGACTGACTCTGAGGAAGAGGAAGAACAGCCAACAGGGAATGGAAGTGTGGTTCCAGAGGTGGTGGAGGAAGCTGGGGAAGGGCAGAGGCCAGCTGAGCAGTCAGAAGAGGACCCAGGCCCATCCCCTATCCATCCTAGGGCATGCAGGGAAGAGAGGATCAGGGTAAAATGTGGTCTACTCAGGAGGAGAGGGCCATGATCCTCTTCATGGGTTGCAGGTGGGAGATTTGCATAAGAGTGTCGGCCTGCCTGCTAACATATGCTGGAGACAATTAAGTGTTTTAATTTGAATGAAGGTTTATCTTGGTTGGCTGTTCTTTCAACTGACTGTTCCTGGTTATCTTTCTGAAGCTGGCAATTATTTATCCTAGTCTGTTGAGGAACTTGATTTAATGTGGTTTGTTTTTGGTTTCTGCTTCGTTATCGGCTCTTAGACTATGAACTATGTTTCTTGCCTTTGAAATGTTATTTTGAACCTAGTTTATTCCTCCACTGTGAACAATTAAACAGTGAAGCCAAGTTGAAGGCATTAAAGGACTTTTAGTTACGTTTTGGATTTTGTTATATTTCTGATATACTCTGGGTCATCACGTGGACCTTTGCATACCATTTATGTGTATGTGTGTGTATGCGTGAGTGTATTCATCCTTTTTGTAGCTCATCCCCTCATCCCCAAAAGATAATAGTATTTCTCCCATAAAAATATGTTGAGACATAATTTACAGAAACCAATGCCAGGTTTTTCATTCCTTGCGTCAATGAGGTGACAAAAATTACAGAAAGAAAAGTTTACCATCACAAATACATGAAGAATTAAAACAAAAAAATAATGATCTCTTATTAGAAATCAAATCCGATAGGGAGAGGATATCTGAAAAGAACGTACCAGTTCTGGGAAGAGCAACATCCAGAATCAGAAATAACAGATAAAATTCCTTGGCTTTTTCCTATCCACCAGGATTTCCCAAAGATTTCCAAATTACCTGTTTGTTCCTTTAGTAGCCTGATTTAAAATCGGCTTAAATTAATTTAAATTAAGAAAATTCTCTTTTACCCTTCTCCTCTTATCTATCCTAATTTGCAGCTACTTCCTACTCTCAATGGCATAACAATTTCCAACTAGGGCTTCATTTCCTTTCTGAGAAAGGGCAGATCCAAAATAGAACTTAAGAACTTTACCTTCCCACCACTGCATTTGTAGAAAAATAGTAGACATTATAGGTTAATTTTTTTTTTGCACTGTTCACAGTGTGAAACAACAACTGAATGCTAAATTGGAATGCATGATAATAATATCTAGTGAAGGATAGAATACTGTCAAGTAGCATGTCTTCTACATAACATGAATTCTATAAATCGATGCAGTTTTTTTTTAAAAAAGGGGAAGTTATAGATATGTTTGTACCTCTTAAAACAACAAGCATTTCAACATGATTTATTTAGTCAAGAGAAGCTAAAACTTACTGGTGAGATAAAAGGACTATTTGTCTTTGTAAGTATCTCGTTATTGGTGATCAATAATGGAGCTAAAATGACTGATTGTTTTATTTTCTAGTGATGCTCACCCAATCTAAATTATTTATTTGACATGGAGCCTGAGGGCCAATTCAGAGAAAGATCCAGAAAGTGATCATAAGTTTACCCTCTTACATCATATTGATAAATTTGAGCATGTATGGAACTTTCTCCAGACTGCAATGATAAACAGCTGCAGAGTATAGGCTGGTAAACACATGCTGAGTAAAAAGGATTTTATTTTCTCTCTTTCTCTGTATTGCACAACTGATCATTCCTGAATTTTTTTTAAAAAATATTTTGTTGTCTCTTAAGATTAAATCAAATCTTTATTACGGTAATAGATTAACCTAAAGGAGAGTCAATTAAAAAGCATGGAAGATACACAAGAATTTATTCCAATGAATTTTAGAAGCTGCTATGCAGAACTTGGCAACACTGTATATTGTAGCATGGTTGGTAACTGAAAACAACAAAGTGGTATAATATTGACTTGTGTGCTCTGGGTATTTATATAGTAATGATGAGATAAGAGTCATGGTGGTGTAGTATTGCAGGCTAATTCTGCCGATTGCCTACAGCCGGGTCAAGGCTGACTCAGCCTTCCATCCTTCTGAGGTCAGTAAAATGAGGACCCAGATTGTTGGGGGCAACATGCTGATTCTGTAAACTGTGTAGAGAAGGCTGTGAAGCACTACAAAGCAGTATATAAGTCTAAGTGCTATTGCTATTGTTATGAGGTTAGTGTCTCTGTAATACAGGCATTGGAGAAGCATATGCTCTATGGTTTCTGTGGATCCAGAGTTACAGGGGAATGGTTTCTACAGGTAAGGAATCTTCCTGTATTGGTTTTCAAAGACAGCTGAGGGAAGGACATGACATCAAGTCAGAATAAAGGTCCCTCTGTATTTAGATATTGCAAGTATAGTTAAGTATGTCATAGGGGAAGGGGAATACCTGTTGGATTCACTAAGAGTTAAAGTTGGAGTCCTGGTTAGATCCAGTTGGTGCTCTTATATGCTACACAGTGTTTAATGAGTGCATCTTAAGATCAATATTCTAAAACTGCAGTCCTACAAGTTTTTAATTATGTGATGTGCAAATGCGGTTTCACTGTTGGAAAGTAACTCTGATATTAGGGCAGTACTTTTGTCTTAGAAGTATTTGGATAATTAATAATTCCATTCAACATATATATTTCTTGGTAGAAAATTCCATCAGAATCGGTATACATTACAATATAGGTGTAAAGGTGTTCTGACCTAGGCTTCACAAAAAAGTGGTTTTGTCAGGACTCCTTGTCCTGACAAAACCACTTTTTATTAGGCTAATGTGAATTCCTATCATTCACATCCAGCAAAGTCCCAGCAAACAATCTTTCAAGGGTGAATTATAACCACAGACCTTATCAGGCTTGGAGGCTGATATCTTCCAAGCGCAGTGCTGTAAAAGAAAATATTTGACAAATAATTTCTGACAGTCATGAACAAATCTTCACACTAATTAAACAAACAAATCTTCACATTACTTAAACGAACTAATTCTCTTCTGCAAAACCCCATTCTCCTTTCGTTCCTCTTTATACCCTATGAGAGGGATCATTCACTGCCCACCTGTGCCTTTACTCCCAAGTTGACCTTTGTTCCTTAACTGTTCCCTTCTCCTGGCAGCCCTGTGCATGCACACATCGACAACAGGTTCCAGCTGTTCTTCTGCCCCATTGATCTCTGACTCCAAAAATAGCTGATAACTGTTGGATAGCCCTCTGCCTCTGATGCAGAGCACTCATCAGAGCCTTCCTCAGACTCCAGGACTGGCCCATGTTCCTCCCCAACCTCCATACTGTCCAATTCTGAAGCCAGCGGAGCAACAACAAAAGGCAGTATTTTTTGGGTACCTAGTGAAGAGAGTTCCAGTCATTTTTTAGAAAAATCAAGGAATGTCTCAGGATAAAAAACAAATATTCCATTAACAGTATAAACTAGAAGAGAAAATACAACAATAGATAGGGAACTACCAAAATGAGATTCTTTGGTTTATTGTCAATAAAAGAAAAAAAATGGAACAAATGAAAATGTGTGTATCTTCCAGTAAAAGGTCCAATGACAATTCCCGACTTTCTGTCTAAGCCACTTAACTAGAGTACAAACTTTTTTTATTAAAAAAAAACTCAACTGGACATTCTTCTGAATGGCCTATTAAAGCTGTATTGCAAAATATGAAGATAATAGTTATCTGCTGATATTGATGGAACTATCTTTCTAAAACATGAAAACAGGTGTGAAATTAACATTTGAAACCATCATTATTAAAAAGAATTGTGGGATAATAATCTTTATTGGCCTTATTTTTATAATTTATTCACAAATATAACATTTAATTAGGAATGTTTAACACCAATAGCAAGTGTTTTCAGACTGTTAGCAATGTGTTCATAGAATAATTTTCACAACTGATGATTTCTTGAAAATTAGGTTGAAGAATGTCGGACAAAAACAACTTCTATGATTATTAACCTGCTTTATTATATTTTGATAATGAAGTAATATGCTTGTTTTTTAAAAAAGTAATGACTGAGATATTTAAATGTCAGGCAGTTCCAACTATGTTTTGTACTTGGATTCAGTTCCAAAGGCAAAATGAATTATGCTTTTGGAATGAAATGTTCAAGTTAAAATGGGATATCAAATTTCAGAAGTTATATTGTTTGGTATTTTCAATCCCTTTTTGAGCAGCTACAGAACTATGTTAAAACCAAACAGATGATTTATGTGAATTGAAAGCATTGTTGGAATGTTGATGATTTATGTGAATTGAAAGCATTGTTGGAATGTTGACTCACCAGATATTCTTAAAATACACTGGAAGATTTTTTGGGAAGACTGGACAAGCCACCCTTCCTGTTCTGGATTGGTTAATATTTGAAATACTTACTGTTCATTGGTCTACATTCCGGCGGGAGATCCTCGCGCCGTCATTGGTTGGCTTAGGCGCGGGAGCCCTTTAAAAGAAGGGCTGCCGCGCCGCCGAGCCAGTCGGTGTCCTGAGAATAAAACAAAAAGACTGAATCACTATACGTGTGTGCCTCTTCATTGCCGCTCCAAAACACTTCCATTCTCTCATCACTTTATATCTCTGGAGGAATTAGTCTTAATGATTAGAATTGAAGTGGACCCTCGCCTTCCACTCAGAAGGTTGAGATTTCAGTCCTAGGTAGCAGCAGATGATTCTCTATCAGGGTATAAAGAAATAATATCTGCTGAGAACTCTGCATAAGAGGCAAGAAGGGCATATAGTCAGTAAACACTCAGCTCCATTCCATCGCCCTGATTCTATCCTGATAAAAAGGATTACAGGATCATAAAAAGAAAAAAAATGTTTAGAATTAGAGCAATCACATGTGGATTTTTAAATTTATGTTGTCATTTACTTAACATTAGTACAATGACACTTGAATGTCAAAACAATTTTTTTAAATCAGTATGCTTATGACTCATTTGAATGACAAATTAGAAGAAAGATGAAAATAATAATAGCCACTTCAGTTTTTCTTGCTTTTCTGTAATTGAAGACATTGAAGCATGGTGATAATTTTGCATTAAACAAAGTAACTTTTAATGCTAGTGTGAAGAGGATTTTATATTTGCCTTTTAGAATGTTGCGTTTGCAATCTGTGTGGTCATCTCCTCCTCCTTCTCCTCCTCCTCCTCCTCCTCCTCCTCCTCCTCCTCCTCCTCCTCCTGTCAATCTTTTGGAATTGGTGGAATAAGGTACATATCAGTATGAAATATGATGGAAACACCCTTTTTTCTAAAACCCCTTTTCTCTTTATGAGCTTATTTCATTTATTTGTGCAGTTACACTCTTTCTTCATACATATTCCAAATTTCTCTTTTACCTCCTATCCATTATCTTTCTCATTTCTCATGAGGAGGATGAGAGATACTGGTGCAAGAGAGGGAATAAAAAAAAGAATAAATATGTATGCACCATTGTTTCTGAGGATCATAACACCATGTCAGATGTTGCTTTGTGATATTCAAGCCTGACTGGATTTTGTGTATTTTATAAGTCAGCTAGAGCAGCAGAATATGGAGAACACATTTTTGTCTCAGATAATACATTTATTACCATAGCCCCTTCGTAAACTTTGGCTAGCTTTTCTTGTTCTCATTGAACAGATGCCACAAAGACGAGGCAAAAATGGACATTTATAAAGGAAGTTAAGAGCAATTAGTTCTTATTTGCTTAACACCATTTCCTAATTTGGAGCTGTAAAACTTCTCAGAATCCTTTAAACACAATTGATTTTTTTCCTTAGCCATTCCTTAATATTTCAAAGCAAATGCAGGACTACGCAATTGCAATCAGGCTATTACAGGTCAATAGTCATTTCTTTTAGTTAAATAGGAACAATCAGTGATACAAGATGAGGCTTCTTTGAGAGTGATAGTGTATTTGTCTGTGGGTGAACTTGTTCAATACACAGACATGCACACAGCATTGTAGAGCATACAGAATTGCAACACTTCACTTTTCAAGGAATTCAGCCAGGAAAGGATATAAAGGAGCCATCTTTTCTTAAAGCCAGCAATCTCCTTGCTTTACTTCCTAAATGTTTTTATTTGTTTTACATGTAATGGAAAGTTTTTCTGTCATTAGTTATGGCAGAGATGTTTCACTGTCACTTTTCAGAGCCATCAGATGTTTTTCTGGGTGTCAAAGTTATTTATTTCAGATACATGATGATGCATAAAAAAGAAAAAAAGGGATTTTTTTTTTCAGGAATTGCAGCTTAGTTTTGAAGTTTACTTAATGACAAATATAAGCAGTACGTGTGAGCTTAAATGGACTCCAGAAGATGGTAGAGGACAGGAAGGCCTGGAGGAACATTGCACATGGGTTTGTCATGGATCGGCCACAACTTTGCAATTAACAACAAAAATTTGTTAGAAAAAAGGAAGAAAAGTAATGTACAGAGTAGATCGAATCTACCAAATTGGATTTTATACATTTTTAATCCTTTATTTATATTTATTTTTCAACATCTATTAGTTGATTTTTAACCTTTCTTTGTGTGTCATATGATGTTCATTTTTCAAATAACTTCCAACAGTGGTATAAATTTGTGAGCATTTCACAATGTGTATTTATGTACCCTGTTTCCTAATTTATTTAACAGAATTAAATCAATTCAATTGTAAAGGTGGCCAGTTTATTACTCACCCCAAAGTACATAAATTTACTGAACAAAGTAAAAAAAAATGATAATACAGATTCACAGAGAAATGCCACTGCTTACATTCCTCTTGTGACAACTTAATCCTAATCCCGATTTTTCATTTTTCAAGAGTTATCAGTGCATGACAGGGCCCACTATTTTATACCATGTCTGCTAATCTTTTTTTCTAAGACTGAGAAATTGTAGGAAAGAAATATTTAAATATCAGTGTACTGTACACAGCATTTGCCAGAGCATCACTAGCCAAATATGTATGACCCTCTCAAAAAACTCTTAAAAGTTAGTGAAACAGGAATAACTTTTTTAGAAGTAATGATGATCCTCCTGACATGTTCCGTTATATTGTTGATAATTTTATTTATAAACTGCCATGTCTTTTCCTGGACTCCTGTCACTGCAGGTTTTTATTTTAAATGCTGTTGATTCTTATTCTCAAATATTAAGAAAGAAAGAATGTATAAATTTTTAGATCAATAAGATCAGCAATTTTCTTTTGACTTATTTAAGAACTTTCAGATGAACTCCACTTGGATCTAGTGATGTATCCATTTTTAATTTATTAGTAAAACCTAGAGCATTATCTCTTGTCATTATTAGTTATTTCAGTGTTAAGAATTCAAATTTCAGCATGAGTAGAAAGGGCTCATTGAATAATAGGAAAAATCCACCCTCGTTTTTGGTGGGCTTATCAAGAGCGTAACAATGCATGGAATGTAACTTGCTTGGCATTAAGATGATGAGATAGGAAGCAGCACTTCTCAAAATTGAAAGAACATTTCACCCAACTGGTTTTGAAGGTGAAATATTAATTGCCTCAGAAAGGAGAAAGGAAGAAGACTAAGAGTGTAAGAGAGTTAAGTTTAAAGGATTTGAAGACTACATCAGGTATGTACATGATGCAGACTTAGACTAATTTTCTTGTCACTTTGAATGTACACTAATTGGCATACATTAAAATTATATTCCGTACAGCTGTCAAAGGGTCTCCACCTCTAATATACACATAAACATGACAAGATAAATAAATAAATACAAAATTATGCATGGACCCATGCATGGACCCATATGACATAGAAAAACAGTCTAGTTTGGATGTACATGGTGAGAGAAACAAATCTTGCAAGTTTACCAGAAAGGAAACAAAGCATTTGTGCATGTATTTGTATTTGTAGGTGAGTATGCATAGGATTTGAATGCTATGAAGTGTAGTAAGTGCATCTACTGTTGCACATAGCTTCATCCTAGTTTTTAATAAAGCAACTATTCAAACCAAGTCTTGTTCTTGAATCTTCAGTCACAATATCGAATCTTGGATAAGGAGGTGATGTTAGGGCAGCTGACATTTCCATCATAGTTGGAAGAAAACTTGATAGCAAATCTGCCTACACTTGGACCCATCATCCAATGGGAACAAACTTTGCACCTAAAGATTAAAGTGATACTATGGCTACAGACTGTCTTGCAACCCAACCGAACATCGATCTAGTTGCCAATCTCTTGTTCCAGTATCACAACCGAGTAGTGGCCCAGAGGCCTTAAATAATTCAGAAGGAACTAGATAACGCAGCATATAGGACAGAACCTACATCAACTGGCTAAGATCTGGCAGTTATTCTAGAATAGTGACATTTGCTGCAGGTCTTTAATACCAACATCCTGCTTGAAAAAAAAGATTATGGGAATCCAAGCAAATTGACCATCTTTCTCATTCCTTATGAACTATATGAAGATGAAATCTGCTCTCTTTGTCAAATTAAGGACTTGGTGTAGGATAGCTGACTTTCAACCGTTAGCTCAGGATTTGGACTGGAATAAAGTTTAACTAGCCAGTGATCAGTTTAGAGAGGAACTAGAGCATTCATTCAGATTATAAGGCACAGAAAAAAAAAGCATGCCTTTCCTCCAGCCTCCAAGTTCAGAGGCTGACAATACTTCTTCAAACCAGGGGATCCATTTGATAGTGTTCCCTTAAAACATATGGCATTCTATAGATTAACCTCAAGTAAAACAACTTGTTTCATATGTGAAGTTTGTCACGGGGACTGATAAGTTGGTTTACTACTGGTTTCATTGTGGGTTTTTCCCTGCTGCATCCTACTGAAATATGTTCTGGAGACAGGGTTCATTAGAAAGAAAAAAGACTGCATTTACTTTTTCCTCTGAGAATTTAACCAGATGAAAAACATTCCCCAAATGTAAAATATTGAGATAACACAAATAATTGCTATAAAATGACTTTAATACCAGTACATAAATCCTAAGCCTTTAAGTCTAATTCCATACCAATATGCATTTAAGTCTTATCCAGAAGAGCAGAGCTGTAGAGTTTTAGGAGGAAGAACTGTTACGTTTCTTTCTTTCAATAGTAATTTTATACAGAGTATACAAGTACAAAGACTCATACAAACTAAGGAAAATATAAAAATATAAAAATTAAACAAAAGAAAAAAAGAAGTGTAAAGAAATTAAAAAAATTAAAAATAAGAAAAAATATATATAAAAATAACTCCTCCTCCCTCCAGAGAAGTATAAATAATTTTAGAAACTTCAGTTTTATTGAACTTCAGTTCAATAAAAAAGACATCTTCTTCCCATATCTTTTCTCTTATCAATAATCAAATTATAAAAACTCATTGTTCAGTCCTAATTAGTAAAACTCCATTAAGAGCTACCACAAATAGTAACATATATATTTTAACTTTAATCAAATAAATCCATTTTGTAATCAATTTTATCACTTTCTCTAAGAAATGAAGCAAAAGAAAACTCTTCCCACTTATAAACAGGATTTTAAAGTCTCTTCATTCAGTCCTCGTCACAAAGAAATCCCATTAATAGCAACCAGAAGCCAGACTTTTTAAACATCACTTTCTCTAAGAAATAACACAAAAGACATCTCTCTCCATTTATAAACTCATCTTTAAAGGCACATTGTTCAGTCCTCATCAGAAAGAATTCCCATTAATAGTTATCAAAACACACAACATTTATTTTAACCCAGATCAAATACCCTGATAAAATACCTAAATAAAACTGTTTACTTTCCATGAACTTTAATCTCATCAAATAATGTCCCATAAACTTCTCTCTTTCTCCCCCGCCCCCACCTGTGTCCATGTGCCTGTAGAGGAAGTGGGGTTTTTTGAATAGGGGAGGTAGTTGTAGATGGAAGCTGGAAAAGATGCCTTCCAGACCACAATAACTAGAAGAATGAAAGAGAGAAAATATAGATGAAAGCTGCATTTCCCAGACTTAGGAGAGCTATTATATTCAAATGGATCAGCTGGAGCTTCTCTATTGATTTGAAAATTTTTGAGAAAGACTTGGAATTGCAACCTAAAACAGTGATAGTTAACAGACTTTGTAAGCAAATTTTGTGTTATTTAGCATGGTTCTTTGTTTGCAGTAAATGTAGTAGCCAAGTTATGGCATTACACCTTTAGCTTTGAAACATGGTTCCGAATGGATTAATGAATTGAACTGAATTAAGTTGAATGATGAATGTTGGGAGATATGTGGTTTCTTGCTATGTCTGGGGAAAATATGATATACAGAAATATAGGGTTGGAAGGAACTTTGGAGGTTTTCTAGTACAATCCCTATTCCAGGGCAGGAATCTTAATATTGTCCCTGATCACTGGTTGCCCATTGCCCAACCTTTGCTTGAAAATCTCTAGTAATGGAGCATCAGGAGGCAAACTATTTCATTGCTCAACTATTCTCATTATCAGGCAATCCTTCCCTCCATCCCTCCCTCCCTTCTTTCCTTTTTGTATGGCTGCCCATCTTGAAATAACTCTGAGTGGCTCACAATTTATTTTCAAATTTGGATTGCTCTCTGGAAAATTTACACCCATTAATTTTTTTCCTATCCTCAGATGCTGCAGAGAATATAGCTGCACCCTCTTTCCTGTGATAGCCCTTCTCATATTGCAAGTCTGTTATCCTGTTTCCCCTTAGCTTTCTCTGATTGGATACCCAGTTTCTTTATCCATTCTTCACAGGATTTAGCCTCCAAAGCCATCATCATGAGTCCCTTCGGGGAGAGGGGGCGGTATATAAACCAAATAAATAATAAATAATAAATAAATCATCTTTATTTCTTTTGTCTATATCCTTTTTTTTTATTGTAGCAACCATAACAGGGAAAAGGTGATCAGTGCATCATAGGGTGGAATTATTGCTTCCTGAGATTTTGACTTTTGCTGATGCAGCTCAAGTTCACATTGGCTCTTCTTAGAGCTGTAGTGCACTTCTGGCTGATGCTTATTACAAGTTTTACTGGCAAGTCACTATTGCTGATCTTGAAATACCTAATAGTCCTTCCTTTTCCTATTCATTACTTTAAGGTAGAAATTTGACAATGAAGATACTAAAGTGGTGGATAGCTTCTGCCCTTTTGTAAAGGAGTCTGCAGCACCCATTTATAGAGTAGCAATGAACGTTTTGGAAAAGATATTCTGATACTGGGATATATCTGTATTCACAAAGGTCAGAAATGTGTATTTGTTTATTTATTAATTAAATTTCTATGCCACCCATCTCACTAAGACACTTAGTGACTTACAAAATAATAAAAAGTTAAAAAGTGCTTAAAAATTAAGATTAGAATAAAAAGATTAAAAAGAGCCATGGTGGTTCAGTAGTTAGAATGCAGTATAGCAGTTAAATCTGCTAAGTGCCAGCTGCCAGCAGTTCGAATTCTTCCATCCTTCCAAGGGCAGTAAAATGAGGACCCAGATTGTTGGGGGCTATATGCTGAATCTGTAAACTGCTTAGACAGGACTGTGAAGCACTGTGAAATGGTACAAGTGCTATTGCTATTAAAAGTTAAGAACCAAGATAATCAATCAGTCATGCCCAATGTTTGTATTTATATAAATATAAATATTTATATAAATATTGTATTTATATTATTTTTAACTTTGGCTGTACACCGCCCCGAGTCCCGATAGGCGGTATAGAAAACTAATAAACAAACAAACAAACAAACAAATAAATAAATGTAGCAGGGCTCTGTTGGGGCATCAAACTAAGTGACAGAGTCAAGATTTTAGGCTCTTCCAGAAGGCCAGAAGTATGAAGCCAGATCATATCTCTGATGAGAGAATATTCCAGAGGGTGAAGTCTGTCAAAGCAAAAAAAGGGTGGTAATGGGAGCTCCTCGGGGCTCCCATGTTATGCCACTTCTGCGCACGCTGCATTGGCTCCCGGTGGCCCTCCAGGTGCGCTTCAAAGTCTTGGTTACTATCTTTAAAGCGCTCCATGGCTCGGGACCGGGATACTTGCGAGACCGCCTCCTGCCATCATCGGCCTCCCACCGACCGGTACACTCCCATAGAGTCGGTCTCCTCGGGGTGCCACCGGCTGGACGGCTGGCGACCCTGAGGATGCGGGCCTTCTCATTGGGAGCACCCCCTCTCTGGAATGAATTACCCCCAGAGGTAAGGGCCGCCCCTGATCTCATGGCCTTCCGTCGGTTACTTAAAACTCACTTATTTCGGCAAGCTGGACTGGCCTAGGGGTTTTTTAAATTTTAACCTGGTTTTTAATTTCTTTTAACTTTTATTTATATTTTTAATTAGAGCCACGTTATATTTAATTCTTTTAATTTTTAATATTGTCATGTTGTATATGTGTTCTGTATATGTATTTTTATCTTGGCTGTTCACCGCCCCAAGTCCCTTTGGGGAGAGGGGGCAGTATATAAGTCCAATTAATAAATAATAAATAAATAAATAAAATTCATCTTTATAAATTAGAGGAAATGAATTGTGTTTTTTTGTTGCCAGCATACTTTATTTACACATAACTAAGAAAACAAAACAAAAAGAAGCAGTAGCTTCTAAGAAGCAAGCAAAAGAAAATAAAGAGTAAAGAGAAAATGAAAATGAAGAAAAGTAAAACTCCTCCCCTGCACACATGCACAGTAAATCACAAATCACAAGACACTCATATCTTGTTACTATGGTAACTTGATAACCAGCCTGTAAAGCTCAGCAGACAAACCAAAACAAATGCAGTGACATCCCTTTCTTTGTCTGATGAGCGGACATCAAGTAAGGCATATCTTCTCACGTAGGTATTCGTGCTGAGCTGAGCAGCTGCAAATGGTCTGTTGGTGGTCTAAAAATTTCAATATAAAATATTTCTGCAATGCTTTAGCGAAACTCTCACTCATTTGCTTATTTGGACCAATGTAAACGATATCATCAATATAAACAAGAATTATCTCATATGCATTCCCAGATCTTTTTGTGAACACGCATTCATCAGTTTCAGATTTAATAAAATCCATTAAATTTAGTTTGTCAGTAAGACATAAATACCACATTAAACCAGACTGTTTCAGACCATAAAAACTTTTGTTTAATAGCCAGGCATCCCCTTTTTGCTTCTGGAACCCTGGAGGACCTTTGACAGGTAAATTTCTTCATCCAGGAGGAATTGCAGGCATAAACACCTTGAGTTGCTTTAGACTGTCCATTTCAGCCTGCATTGCCTGAAACAACGGTAAGGGTGCTTTTGTCAATTGCCACGAATATCGCTTCGGAGGGATTGCTTTATTGACCCTCTCAGAAGTCTCGGAATAATGGTCCATTCTTCTTCTGTATCATCCTCATCTTCTTCCTCATCACTAGCCTCAGCATCGAAGGCCTGTGAAGACGGAACCTCTGGTTGAGAAGAACTAGTTGATGGAACATCCGCCTGATAAGCTCAATCATCAGACTGCGTAACATCATCTCTAGGAAAATAAACTCCGGGATCATCGGAATGAATCCTGGAGCAGTCAGTATCTTCCTCAAAAGTAAAGGATTGAGAAACCACTATTACATGTCTGGAATCAACGAACTTGCTACATTTGGAATTGTCATCAATACCCATGAATCTCAGTCTCTTCGCTGCTGGACCTCTTTCCTTTCTTTGAGCTAAGGGAATATTCACCATAGCGTAGGAACCAAAAATATGGATATTTCTTAAATCAGGTTTATATCCATATAACATGAAGAAAGGTGTCTGGTTTATTACACTGCTCCAGATATGGTTAATGATGTAGTTTGCATATTTAATTGCTTCACCCCAATATGGGAAACTCAGATTAGCATGTTTTGGAATGCCTGCTGCCTTGGATTTGGCTTTCTTGCAGACAGCACAATCCAAGAACACCTTACACTCCTTCAGATCCAAACCTTTTACGAATTCTGGCATCTTGCTAAGAACACGAAAACTGGCGTGCCCCAATCTTCTATGCCACTTATGGATACACCTGGAATGCAAAAGTTTACCTGTTAGAGAATTCTCAACATTCTTATTAGGAACCTCAGGCTTGCTTTGAGCAACCTTTTTCTTACTCTTGTTGGTTTTAGGAACCTTTGGGATAGCAACAGGATCTCTCTCTGGAACAACTCTCTCTGGGCCTGTGCTCTCTCTTATTGGAAAAGGTATACTTGCCTGTGCTTGCAAAGTAGACTTCAGCTTTAGGTAATAAACACCACCAATTAATATGGTTTCAGCAACAATATTACCTTCTTTAACCACATAACTTGCTTTTTCAAAATGGTGAACCTGGTATTTGGATACTCTCGACAAATGACTCTGACTAAGTAAATAGTTGCTTGCTGTTGGTATATAATAAACATCAGGAATGAAACCATCTAGCTCTTCAATATAAACAGTTCCTTTTCCTTTGACCTGAACAGTATTATTGGAAAAAGTGTACAGTTCACACATATCATGTTCAGGCTCGTGCATTTCTGTGAAAAGATTTCTTCTGTAGGTAACATGCACTGTTGCTTCACTGTCCAAAGTCCAGAGATGTCTTCTGTCATAATCCGGATAAGGTTGTGGATCATTGGTGAACGCCAATGTGATGTGTGGAGCTTGTGGATCACGCCTGGGACCATTATGACCTTGTCTTTCACCTCTGCCTTTGTTTCTGGAATCTGTTCCTCTGGGCTGGTACGTGACAGTGCTGGAGATCATTGGGGACAATCACGGACGATATGTCCCAGACGACCGCAGTTGTAGTATCTGGGCATTCTTGGAATGAAGGCCCTTCCTCGGAAGTTACACCTTGGAGCTTTTGATCCAAGTGGTCCTCTCAAATATGGCGTGGCATGCATGAATGCTTCTTCTTTGGTTAAAATTCTGCATACATGATCAACTGTGCACTGAGCAATAGGTACTTGATTAACTTTTGAAATGGCATTTTTCCATTCATAATTCAATGAGTTAATAATAACACCGATCATTTGAAAATCATCCACAACATAACCATGTTCAGCAAGTTCTTTGCTCTTTCCTTTCAGTTTAGTTAAATGTCCTCCAATAGATACATCAGATTTCAATTTTGAACCATGAAAGTCAGTTAAGAGCAAACATGTAGATTCAATTGAAATAGACTGGTAACATGCTTCTAATTGAGCCTGCTTTCTTGTCCTTCCATGGCAGCTTCCTCCAGACTAGTAGCAGTAGCCAGCAGTGTCTGCCAAGTTCTTATCTCCTCCTTAGGTATTTCGGAGAATGATAATAAATCCTCCTGAGACCAGGCTTTCCGCTTTGTTTTTCCTTTCTTGCGTGGCATTGTAGATTTGATTAAAGTTCCTCAGAAGTTGTGAACTAACAAAAGCAAACCTAACCGCTCACTATCAAAGTAACTGGCAAACAAAACCATCCTCTGCTACCACACATCAAAGCAAAAAAAAAATCAGCTTTATAAATTAGAGAAAATGAATCGTGTTTTTCTGTTGCCAGCATACTTTATTTAACTTTATTTATTTAACATAACTAAGAAAACAAAAGAAAAAGAAGCAGTACCTTGTGAGAAGCAAGCAAAAGAAAATAAAGAATAAAGAGAAAATGAAAATGAAGAAAAGTCAAACTCTTCCCCTGCACACATGCGCAGTAAATCACAAATCACAAGACACTTCTATCTTGTTACTATGGTAACTTGATAACCAGTCTGTAAAGCTCAGCAGACAAACCAAAACAAACACAGTGACAAGGTCCATAGCAGAAATGGCTCTTCTCGTAGATACTACCAACCGAAATTATTTGGCTGGTGAGATCTATAGGCCCTTTCTGCTGGGTGAGTTAATCCACTCAGATTAAGGCAATGTCATAAAGGGCTTTAAATTCAATACCTTGAATTGGACCTGGAAGGAAACTGGCATCCAATTCAGTTCACATACTAGTAGTGTCATATGTGTCACCCAAGGGCTTCCAGAACTGTCCATGCCACTGTGTTCTATACAAGATTTAGTCCTCTGGAGAAGTCTATAGTGCTGGGGAATGAAGAAGGAAAGAGAAGAAAAGAACATTTAGCAGAAAAGTAGATTGGTTCAGTTATGGTGGTAATGGGGCATCATTGGAATATCTGAAAGATTAGCTCAGGAGCAAATTATCTTGGAGTAAATCTATGTAGTTACAAAGAGTTGATACTGACTTGATGGCACAATAAGCAATCAAGATAGAAATATTTAAATAATTATTGAAAACATTTTAAGATGGTTCCTTATCTCAAATAAATAAATGATCAAATCAGATTCTTACATGAGATAAGGAAACATACACATATACATAAAACAGTAGGGTGACTCAAGATAAATTATCTGGACAATTTATAATGGTTGTACAACAGCTTTGAAAATCAATATATTTCATTTAAATTTATATTTTTACACTGATTGCAATATTCAGATCATGAAATATATGATGAATTGAACCTAGTTATATGTAAAGATACACTGTATCATTTCTATTATCTCTGAAGCCAGACAAATTAAGATCTGGTTAAACTATTTTATAATGAAAAATAGAAGAAGTCAAGTAATCATACATAGTACAGAAGATAGTTTAAATCAGAAGCAGAAGACCGAGTTTCGAAGATGGCTGACGCGGTGCTCCGTCGCTGCTCTCTCCGGCCTAGACGGCCTCAGCTGCGACCCCCCTTGTCCCCTAGGTCCCCCCGCCGGTGGCAGAGGCGGGGGAAGATCGGGGGAGGCCGGTTGGGACATTTGGAGACCGGTCGGGGGTCTGTGGGAGCCGCGGGACCGGTGCGGAAGGCGGCGTGGTCGCGACGGCCCCGGCGGCTCCGAGTCGATCGTGGAGGCCCCGGAGGCCTTTCTCGGCGGTCGGCGGAGCGAGGCGATTGCAGACGGGCGCTCGGCAGTGGCGGTGGCGGTGGCCGCGGCGGCGGCGGCGGCGGTAGCGCCCTCTGGAGTCGTTATGGCAGCGCTTTCTGTGTTCTGTGCGCCGACGGCCCCGGCGGTCTCCGGGACAGAGATATTGCCGCGGCATGGCCCCAGCGGCCCCCTGAGGAGCACGGTAGTCCTGGATTTTCCAGGGCGGAGCGGACTTGGGGGAGCCGTCTGAAGGGCCTTGGACTGGCCTTGGCGGCTTTGCTACAGCCGCGGAGGCCCTGGAACAGCTGCCGCGACACCCCCGGAGTTCCGAGGGGCTGTGAAGAGGCCTCGGCGCCCCCGGTGAGGTACGGCGGTGTGGCAGGCTCGGCGGCCTTGCTCGGGCTGCGGCGGTCTTGGGAGGCCCCGGTCGGTTCTGACATGGGCCTGCTATGGTCATGGCGGCCCTGGAGTGGACCTAGGGCACCCTTGATGGCCCCGAAGACGGTGCGGAGGCTGGGGGACCCACGGAGGGGCTCGGCTGAGGAGTGGTGGTGCCGATGCCCCCGTGGGCCGCTTAGGCGGAGCTATGGCTATTCCCCTTTCTTCCCTGGGGCCCCCACCGGTTGCAGAGGTGGTGGGCCCGGGGGGGGGGATTGGCTCTGCCTGTGACTCTTTCCCCCCCCGGGGGTCCCACCGGTGGCAGAGGTGGGACGACTGGGGGGAGGCGGCACATACCCCAGCCTGACTGGACTTCATCATCCGTGGCCAGAGGATGGCAGAGACCGCAGGCGCTCCGGGACTGTCGAGATGAGGTGGCCGGGACCACAGATGTACTCGAGGGCAGAGCTTTGGGCCCTGAGGGATGTCCCCCTCTCCCTTAGGTGGCCTTCAAGGCTCTCCAAGACTTTCCGCAATGAGGGATCCTGGGATCCGGAGCGATGGTGGGGCCGGAGAAAACGGAGAAAGCGCTGTAAACCCGGGGTCATTAAATTTTTAACGGGGTTTTTTAAGGGGTTGGAAGGATCCAGGGCGGGTGGGGGAGACAGCCCGCATGGAATTGGGGGCAGCCGGGCCGGCATGCGCGCCTGGGGGCCCCCGGGGGTTTCCGTATCGGGGTGGCCGACAGGGGGTGGGCAGCCGGGGGCCAATTTTATTAGCACGGTGACTGGGAGAGGTAGATATGCTGGGGGTAGAGGGCCGTATCCGGTAAGGGGATCGCGCTCCCGATGTTTGCAAGCGGTAGCGCGCTCCGACCCTCCTTACCCATCCTGCAGCCCTGGTTGTCCGGAATCTCAGGCCCTGAATACCCGGCTGTTGTTGTGCAATGCCAGGTCCGTGGTTAATAAGGCTCCCCTGATCTATGATCTGGTTCAGGAGGAGGCCGCGGACCTGGTAGGTGTCACCGAAACCTGGTTGGGCCCAGAGGGCGGTGTCCCTCTGGTTGAGATGTGCCCACCAGGTTTCCTTGCATTTCACCAGCCTAGGGCTCAGGGAAGGGGTGGTGGGGTGGCGGTGCTTATAAAGGAAGTCCTTTGTCCTAGGGAGGCCACTGTCCCTCAGACGGCTGGCTGTGAATCTCTTTTTGTGAAGTGGGGGCAAGGGGTTCAGATGGGTCTTTTGATGGTGTACCTGGCTCCCTGCCACGTCTCATAGGCCCTGCCCGGACTCCTAGAGGTAATAGCCGGGCTGGCGGTTGAGACCCCTAGGCTTTTGGTCATGGGGGATTTCAACCTGCCATCGCTCGGTGAAACCTCGGGGTTGGTCCGGGAGTTCTTGGCTTCCATGATGGCCATGGACCTGACCCAGTTAGTTTCTGCTCCCACTCACATAGGAGGACACATGCTGGACCTGATTTTTGTCTCTGGGCAGTGGTTGAATGACTGTAATTGTGGGGACTTAGTCATCACACCCTTGTCATGGCCAGATCATTCCCTCCTTAGACTGGATTTCTGTTCCACCACCCCCCACCGCAGGGAGGCGGAGCCACTTAGATGGTTCCGCCCCAGGCGCCTAATGGACCCGGAGCGGTTCCAGAGGGAGCTTGGGCCATTTCCTGAGTCTCTGGCTCTCAGCTCGCCTGGAGACCTTGTGGCCACCTGGGATGGGTTGGCCGCTGGGGCTCTAGAGCGAGTTGTGCCTCTGCGACAGATCCCATTTGGCTCCGTGGTATACGGAGGAGCTACGGGAGATGAAGTGCCGGAAAAGACGTCTAGAGGGCATTTGGAGGGCGAGCCGTTCTGAGTCTGACCGAACACAGGTGAGATCTCATATTAAGACTTACCTTGTGGCGATAGGGGCGGCGAAATCTTCGTATTTCTCCGCCCTTATTGCGTCGGCAGGAAATCGGCAGCCGCCCTGTTTAGAGTGACCCGCTCTCTACTTGAACCGAGAGCGCGGGATGACCTCTTGCAGGGTAGAGCAGAGGAGTTTTCTCGATTTCTGCATGACAAAATCGCTCAGATTCGGGAGGGGCTTGACTCCAATTGGATGGTCCCGGGGGAGGTGTCCGGGGCAGGTCTTGTGAATGTTATCTGGGGGGAGTTCGACCCTATGACCGCCGAGGGTGTGGACAGGTTGCTGGGGGGTCTGAATGCCACCACCTGTTTATTGGACCCGTGCCCTTCCTGGCTGGTTTCGGCCGCCAGGGAGACGACACGAGGCTGGCTCCAGGGGATTATCAATGCTTCTTTGAGAGAGGGGTCGCTTCCTATCGCCCTGAAGACGGCGGTGGTGCGGCCCCTCCTCAAGAAGCCTTCCCTGGATCCAGCTGTTTTAAACAACTACCGCCCAGTCTCCAACCTTCCCTTTGTGGCGAAGGTTGTTGAGAGTGTGGTGGCACGTCAGCTCCCTCAGTACCTGGAGGAAACAACTTACCTCGATCCGTTTCAATCGGGCTTCAGGCTTGGGCATAGCACTGAGACGGCATTGGTCGCGTTGGTTGATGATCTCTGGAGGGCTCGTGACAGAGGGTTCTCCTCTGTCCTGGTCCTATTAGATCTCTCGGCGGCTTTCGATACTATCGACCATAGTATCTTGTTGCGACGGTTGGAGGGGTTGGGAATTGGGGGAACCGTCTTTCGATGGTTCTCCTCCTTCCTCTCCGACCGTTCGCAATTTGTGTTGACGGGAGGGGAGACGTCCACCTCTAGGCCCCTGGCTTGTGGGGTGCCTCAGGGGTCGGTCCTCTCCCCTCTCTTGTTCAACATTTATATGAAGCCGCTGGGCGAGATCATCCGTGGTCTTGGGGTGAAGTGTCATCTATATGCAGATGACACTCAGTTGTACATCTCCACCCCGGACCATCCCAACGATGCTGTGGGGGCTATGTCTAGGTGCCTGGAGGCCGTGCGGGACTGGATGGGCGGGAACAGGCTTCGGCTCAACCCATCCAAGACCGAGTGGCTGTGGTTCCCGGCGCCCCGATATAGCCAGCTGATTCCTTCGCTGGCTATTGGGGGGGAAATTTTGTCCCCCACAGAGAGGGCTCGCAATCTGGGAGTCCTCCTGGATGTACGGCTGTCGCTTGAACATCATGTCGCGGCCGTCTCCAGGGGGGCATTTCATCAGATCCATCGGATCTACCGGTTGCGGCCCTTTCTGGATCGGGACGCCCTGTGCACGGTCACTCAGGCCCTTGTCACCTCTCGCCTGGACTATTGTAATGCCCTCTACATGGGGCTCCCTGCGGGGAGCACCCGGAGACTCCAACTGGTGCAAAATGCGGCCGCGCGGGTGATCATGGGGGTGTCGCGTAGCGCCCACGTGACGCCTCTCCTGCACGAGCTGCATTGGTTGCCGGTGGCTCTCCGGGTTCGCTTCAAGGTTCTAGTTTTGACCTTTAGGGCGATCCATGGCACTGGGCCAATTTACCTGCAGGACCGCATCCTACCGGTGATCTCCAGCAGGCCGGTGCGTTCACACAGGGAGGGCCTTCTCCGGGTCCCGTCGGCCGCCATGTGTCGCCTGGCGGCCCCGAGGGGTAGGGCCTTCTCTGTGGCGGCCCCTGCCCTCTGGAATACTCTGCCGCCGGAACTGTGTACCGGCACGGACCTGAGGGCCTTCAGGCGCGCGCTGAAGACCTGGCTTTTTGAGCAGGCCGGCCTGGGCTGAGGTGGTTTTAAATTTGTCTCCATTTGTTCTGTAATTTTAAATTGAGGTTTTAAGGGTGTGGGGTGGGTTTTTCTTATTCGGCCAATATTTAATTTAATTCCTTTTAACTTTTGTATTACTGTTGGG
The DNA here is from genome assembly GCA_023653725.1 of Bungarus multicinctus. Taxonomy (NCBI): domain Eukaryota; kingdom Metazoa; phylum Chordata; class Lepidosauria; order Squamata; family Elapidae; genus Bungarus; species Bungarus multicinctus. The sequence continues at coordinate 95,031,595 of CM042838.1, read as the reverse complement.
GTCTAGATTGGCTGTACACCGCCCTGAGTCCCTAGGGAGAAGGGCGGTATAGAAATTTTATAAATAAATAAATAAATAAAATAAATAATACAGAAATAATATAGGTATTAATCAGCAGTTGAATTGTGGTTTAGCATTAACTCTGAATGCTATTTTATTTTGATTGCTAGACGACAGAATTGCCCATTGTTTTTGTTGCTATTGTTAGTATTACAATCATCATTCTGTGATTTCAACAGGCAAAAATCATACATTGTGGAAGGAGAGCTAATGGAAGCAATTGCTTCTGGCAGTTCATTGCATGTTATTTTTCATTGTAGAACTAATCCTCCTCTCTTAAGTAGTTTCTTTCCCCATTTCATCTCCTCCTTCTCTTCTCCCTCTTGCTCTCCTCTCATTCTTTTTGTTTAGTATAATTTGAACAGAAAGCGAACATGACAAAAGTAATTGTCAATCCACAGTTCTGAACATCTGAGAAGTAATATCTGTTGCAAATTCCAAGTAACATAAATATAATTCATAGAAAAATTAGGTGAGTTTTGTTAGATTTGCATGCCTAATGGTGACTTGTTAGCTGTAGTTTTAACGGAACTATGAATGTGGTTATAAAGGCTAGTTGAAGTTATTTAGTACGTCAGTCTCAATTAGAGCCGCTTGAATTCATTAGAATCAATTAGTGTTTGAATGAAAAATTTTAGAAAATTAATGAAAACTTTTCTAGAGGCCACCATAGAATTCCATACAGTTTCCCCATTTGTTATTTGTTAAATATTCCAAACAATTCCAGAGAGAGACAATTGAAGAATGAAAATCTGAAGCTTTTGAAAAGTTCTGCAAATGCTTAGGATGGAATACATACATATGAGTCTAATGGTTTAACTTTTATCCCTGTTCATTTTCTATCATATTAGGTTGAAGATCTACTAATCAGATTTCAAAATTGCATAAATCTCTAGGGTCAGGGACAATGTCTGTGCAAAATGTTAATGATATATCTCTGGCCTAATAGGGGCTATTCTTGAATATAATTAAAATCCAACTTAAAGTGATAAATCTGGAATTGGACTGCCTGTAGACAGGAATTCAATCAACTAAATGTTCCTCCATGTTGGAATATAATAAACAACGTTCTATATGGAATTAATCTACTCTTCATTCAAATGAACCATTGTGAACCCACGGGTTTTTATTTTTCTATTTAAGATCCTGTTTTCTGAACACTTTGCATGGTTTGACAGATTTCCTCTTAAGTTTAAGCCTTTCCCAGTCTAGAGACATCTTTGGAATCTTCCAGTTTTGCCAGAATGAGAAAATGACTGTTGCAATGTCATAGTGCGAGCTCAACCTCTTATATATATGTGTGCGGTAGATGCGATGGATCTTGTATTGTAATATAACAATACTTATTCCATTATTTCTCTTTCATGCCTCACTTTTCTATGCCTATGCCCCACATAATAGAATTCTATTGTTTCAGTTTACATGTCCAATAGAGAAATTGTCCAACAGTTTTCCAACCAATGCTTAATAGATACAAGAAATTCCTGAGAAGAAAATTTCATAGATATTATCATGGGTGGAGGGTGGTATTTTTTCATTCACATATTTCTCTCAGGGTGCAGTTGTATAAAATTATTTTCTTTAAAAGTAGAGTCATTTATCTAGATCTTATTTATCAGGCTTTACTACACTGTAGTTTAATCTCAAGATAATTCATCATGAAGGGGTTCTTCCCATCAGTCTTTTTTTTTTTCCAGATTTCTCCTTCCTCTGGAGAAATTCAGAGAAGTCACCTAACATTTTTGCTGACAATTTTAAACAGTTTTGAATGTTCTTCCTTTCCCTGGGCACAGTTATCTTAAATGTCTACAAAGTATAGCTGATGTTCAAGATATGTCAGCTAGTGTAATATGCCCTTTTGTTTTTAAACTAGCATTCATATGAAATGATTGGTTACACATGTCTAGAGAAGCAGTCATTTTTTCCATAGATATTCCTAGAGAAAGGGATTCAGACCTAAGGATTTGATCCCATTGGTATTGGTACTTAGAAAATTAGTAGTTCAGCAATTACGTATAAAATATGGGCCCTTCTTCACTGCACATGTTCAAGTAGAGATGGATACCAGTTTGTCTGGGATGGTCCAATCTGGATTCTTTTTCTGAATAAGACTTTGAACAAATAATTCTATATCATTCTATGATAAGTCCAATTTATGGCCCTATTTGGAAGTCCCATGCAGTGGCTGCCAAGTTTTTTTAATCTGTAGTGGGACAAAAATTCTTAAACCTAGAATGTGCTAGATCTTGATTTTAAATATCTCAGATTTGGGAAAGAATAAAAGTGAAAATGAACAGGACCATGCTTTACTGAATTGTTCATTATTAATCTTAGCTCTTGGGGTAGTTTAAGGACCTTATCGATATACATGCTTCTGTTTCTACTTGACACTGTTTTGTAAAACTTCTCAAAACAGTGCATTCCTTCATTTCTTTGAATGCTTTCCTCTTAAAAGTAGGTATATTCATTCTGAATCTTTCAAATCAGAACCTAAGCAGTTAAATGATCTGCATGCCAATTAGATCACAAATTTATACCCCCTCTCCCTGTGCCAAAAGGATTAAAATTCATTCATAAAACAATAGCGCCTTATAATCATATCAAACCAGATTTCAATAGCAATTCAGGCATATAAAAGGCTCTTGGTTTCATATGTATTAAAAATAACTTCTTTTCATTTTCCAGTTTCTGCTTTGGGTACAAACTTCCTTCTTTTTTAATATTCCTTGTTCACTATGGTTGATTCTCTTCCCTTTAGTGAATCCTACCATGCTATAGAATTATGAGTATTTCTCCATTATTAACAAAAAAGAGAACACAACAGAGAAGTCTGAGTGATTCATAAAATACAGAGAAGAGCAACCAGGATGATTAGTGGACTGGAGACTAAAATATATGAAGAACGGTTACAGGAACTGGGCATGGCTAGTCTAGTGAAGAGAAGGACTGGGGGGACATGATAGCAGTTTTCCAATATTTGAGGGGTTGCCACAGAGAGGAGGGGTTCAAGGTTTTTTCTAAAGCGCCTGTAGACCCGACAAGGAATAATCGATGGAAACTGAACAAGGAGAGATTTAACCAGGAAATAAGGGGAAACTTTCTGACAGTGAGAACAATCAACCAATGGAACAGCTTGCCCTCGGAAGTTGTGGGAACATCATCACTTGAGACTTTCAAGAAGAAATTGGACTCCCATTTGTCAGAAATGATATACGGTCTCCCGCTTGGGGCGGGGAATTGGACTAGATGACCTACAAGGTCCCTTCCAACTCTATCTGTAATCTGTAAAGACCAGACAAAGGAAACCCTTAGATCAAGCTCTTATGAATTGTGACTGAAAGGTATTATTTCCAGATTTTAGCTTGGGATATTACACAGGATGAGTCTAGAAATACTAGAGGCAAATCTTTAGTAAAGTAATGGGTCAGATTACAAAAATTATTTTTATGAAGATGACAAAAAGGCTGTGATAACATACCTTCATTAGTAAATGTGAGAGATCTCTTCCCCAATTTGCTAAACCATTTATTTAAACCAGTGTTTCTCAACTTTGGATACTTGAAGATGTGTGGGCTTCTGCTCACTGGGGAATTCTGGGAATTGAAGTCCAGACATCTTCAAATGACTGAAGTTGAGAAACTGCTCTAAACAAAGGGCAAGTCTAGACATGGTCAGACCAAAATCTAACAAAATACATTGCAGTTTGAATGTTTTGCTGAATAATTCTGATCCTGTCCAGGTCTACTGAAATTGAAATCTAAAGCATCTTCATGATTATATATGTTACTAGAAAAATAATCTAAGGCAACTTTAAATCATTATTGGAAGTGTGAAAAGCAGAAGTGACTTCACCATGCATGGTGGACTTCTGAAAAAGTGAAAAGTATTGGACACAGATACATGTGACGATGCAGAGCATTTTAAAAATTAACATCCAGATGAGACCAGAATTGTTTCTATTAAGACATATACTTGGTTGATTAGAATTGACTTGTAGACTTATTGCATTTATACATGATAATTGCAGTAAGTTTATTATTTGCACAACATGCAAGAATGGAAGACTACTTAAATCCCCACAATGAAGGAATGGACAGCGAAGATGGCTGAATTTATAGAAATGGATAAGCTGACTTATTTGAATAGGAAGGGAACAATGGCTATTTTTATAAAATAGTATTTTTGGACATTTTACTGGAAATGGATAATGATGAAGTGATGATTTCTGGATTTACAGATTAATAAGGGCACAATACGAGGAGAAGGGAACTGTGTTATATAATTTTGAAGAGGATAAGCAGTTTTAAATATAAATGCTGTGAAGAAAATAGGAAACTACTTCCTTAGCTATCGATCTGTTTTCTTTTTCTATTTTTAAGTATTGCTCTATCACTTTCCCTTTTCTATTTCCTCACCTTTTCTTTACATTGTTTTGTATCTTTTTAACATTATAAAAAATTAACCAGCAAAACTTACATACCCTCCCCCCTTCACAAACGAAAGCCCAAATCTGAAACATTGTGGTTATTCTGGATTTTGCCTGAGCCAAATGCTGGAAAGGTCTTGCAAGGAAAATAAAACATGATTGATGTGAGTCAGCCCAACCTCCCTTACCTTCCTACATGGCTTTTGTGCCAACCCACCCAATAATCTTCCTACTGGTAGGACATTTCTGCTACGCTTGAATTCACAGGTGACTTGCTGGCCCATCTGTTCCCTCTCTCTAATCTTTACAATACTTCCCCTCCTCCTTCTTTCTTTTTTCCTTAACTATTGCCAATGATTTTGTCCTTTTTCTGGTCATTTTTTCTCTTCAATGCCTGTGTCCAGGCCGTACATACTTCTGTCATGGCCCTGTCAGAATCTGATTCTGAGGAGGAGGACGAGCAGCTGACAGGGAGTGGGAGTGTGGCTCTGTTGGCTGTGGAAGAAACTGGGAAAAGGCACAGTCCAGATGGCAGAGCAGGAGAGAGGTAGAGCAAGGCAGAGGAAATTCAGAGGAAGACCCAGGCCCCCTCTTCAACCTAGAGCAGGCAGGGAGGAACGGAGAAGGGAGCAATGTGAATTGTCTAGCTTACTGGGAAGGAAAGGGCCATGATTCCCTTCATTAGCTGCAGCTGGAAACACAGTTTTTAAAAAGGGAATTGCGCACAGCAACTTGTTGGAAACAAATCGTGTATTATCTTGTTTTGTCGAGGCTTATCTGGGTTCCTGGCATCTTCCCAACTGTGTGTGTTTTGTTAGCCTTTGAAGTCTGCAATTCCTTATGCTGCCCTGTCCAATTAATTGCTGCAGCATGGTTTGTATGAATTTTTATTTACAGTTTATACGTACTTTGTTTTTGGACTGAATTTCCTTACTTAAAGACTGTTCTTGGCAGAGTTTTTTCTCCAGCTGAAGGTAACTGGACATTGGAGGCAAAGTTGGAGGCATTAAAGAGACTTTTCTTACCTATGTGACTGTGTTGCCTTTGTGCCATGCCCCGGGTCATCACAGCTTCAGTCAGTGTGCATATGTTACCTGAACCCAGCTGTTTCATGCATAGAACAGTCAATTCATGGAATACTTTTCATAACTCTACTGTTTATTAGCCTGAGGAGTGATGCCTTGTGCACAGCCATGTGCTAGACTGTTGTGTGTACACTTTTATTTTAAGGAGAGTAATGGAAAACTGTGGGAAAAGAGTCTGTCTTTATTTAAGTATTGCCTTAGGTTCAGATTGTTTGTTCAGGCAGAGGTTTAGTATTTATAAATCATGCAAATGGTGGCCTATCTCTCTTGCAAATACACACACACACACACACACACACACAAAGGTGTCTGGCAGCCTGCTGTTCTTGGCAAGCCTGGAGATGCAGACAGCTTGTAGGGTTGTCATAAGGAAGAAAAGAAGAAATGTTTAGAAACTTTGCACATTTAAGCAATTTCAGATTAGTTAAATATATTATTGTATTATACTAGACTAGAGCTACTCTGCACACAGTATTGTTAACTATTATACAGTATATCATTTCAATATGTGAAACTTGCTGCAAGCAAAAGTTTTTTCTTTTGCTAGTGATAGTATGATGGTCTTCAGAGTGGATCAATTGCCTGATTTGCTTCTTGTAAGAGAAATAGTTAGGAATCACATTATATTTCCTGCTAATAGAGAAATATTGGTTTGATATGTTGAGAATGAAAGTGCTGCCAAGAGGAAGAGAGGGAAAAAGTGGTCCCCAAAGCAGTGGCTTATGAACACTGACTTTCAAATAAGCTGAATTGGAGAAATTCTCTCCTTCACGGATAAGTGAACATTAAGCAAACAGATCAACATAACTGCATTGTTTCAATTGTTTGTAAATTTTTATTGCTTCAGTACAATAGGGAAGGAAGAGATAAGGTAACAGAAACTCACAAATAAATGCATTACAACAAACTATAATGGATGTTAATGCTTAAACATAATATAGCTTAATTTTCAAGCAGCAAATTAAATGTTGACCTTATGGAATTATATTGTCTAGTCCTTCCATTGCAATATTAAAGAGACAATTCAAAGGGTAATAGCATACCCATACAATAATTAATTAACCCAACTTCTGAAATCTGGTGACTATTATGCTTGTAAAACTATGTAACAATTTGAATTGTAAAAATGCAAGCACAATAGATTGAAAGTTCTTCATTAATGGATACATTCCAATTTTTATGATACTTACATTAGCAAACTTAATTGACAATATCTACACAATATGGAACAACTGGATGGCAAGACCTAATTATGTTTATTAACATATCTAAGAGTAAAGTAGATTACAAACAGTTGCTAGCAAGTCCTTTAGTATCAAATATATATTATTTTTAGAAATTAGCCTTATACTAAGATCAGAAGAGATATAGAACCAGACATTGATTTGTTCATATATGTGACAAGACAGTATATTTTACGCAGCCCATATTTATCAAACATCTGCACAACCTTATGTTATTACATTTTCCTTCTTTGAGGAGGAAATTTAATATCTCTTATGACAGGTTGAATGCTGGAGCTACTTGTTCATTTCGACTGTCATTTTTTCCTATTTATTTTGTATATTTCTTGGATTTGTAAAGCTGCCCAATTCAGAAATGATTCTTTAAATATACACATATTGAAAATGCACCTGAAAAGCACTGGCATTTCCTGTGTATTCAGTATCTTTTATCTTCTGTTAAAAGTACTGAAAATATCTTTGTTGCATGCTCATAATATACCATCACTTCATGAAACAGAAAATGCCTCAAGAGAGAATTATGAGAGACTTAATGGCAAAAGTCATTTCAACATTCACAAACCAGCTTCATGAACCATAATTAAGCATCTGTCTGCAAAACTATTTTGAGGAGATATGTGTTTGTGGATACATGTGTAATTTTATACCCAATAAATATTCATAGTCTTCACAGAAGACTCATCCTTAGAGGATAAGAATAAGACAGGAAATGCATTAAATCTTTTTGATATAGGAGTAGGGCTGAGCAGAGCCTGGCAGGGCAAGTAGGGTAAAACTGACACCTGCTACCAATGGATTTGCAGCTTCAGATTTTGATCAGTGATCTTCTAAATACCTCCAAAATCTCTGAGAACAATGGTAGTTCTAGAACAGAAGCTGACAGGTGCAGAAACATGAACATACTCCTTTGGTGTAATAAGCTACACAAAAATCACTTTTGCTCAGGAACAAAGTAGCATTCTGAACTGAGCAAATGCAATTCAGTTTGGTCAGAGCAGTGACTTAAAGCCTAGGAGCTGAAGTTGTCATTTGGAAATAATCCAGTGCTGGAAAAGTGTCTTTACTTTCTGTTTTCCTATAAGGGTCTTAACAAATCCAATGTTAGAAAAATGATGACAAACACATGACATCATTGTACAAATAATGCAATTATTTAAGAGTGTAATGACATCTCATTAAAATATTAATATACTACAGGGTGAAAGCATTAAAACACTCATAGCTGCTATATTTTTGGCAAAATAAAATGAACATAGCATGGAAGAAAGACTCATTTTCAGACACCTACCTTATCAAATTTAAGTTGGAAACTTTCAACATTTTTAAAATATCTTCCCTACCTGTTTTAAAGCAATGACAGTATGGAGGATAGAATAATATAGTAATCTCTAATTTTTTTTCTGCAAAGAGTTTAGATTGTGCTAAACCAATGCAGAAAGCTCTTAATCCCACTTAAACTTTCAAAATCTGCTTAAGATATAAGTATCCTCTTTTCCACTTGCTTTTTTGGAGTATTAGATTGTGCACAACATTGATGTGTATTAGCCTAGCTATTAGTGCCTCTCATTATTGGCTTTTATGGTATTGGAATAAATGATTCGCAAGCCTGGTCCTACTTTGGAAGGCTCTCTTCATCAGTGGTAGATCTTGATTGAGTCAGATTTATGATTTCTTAAGAGTACTGTATGATTGTTAGCAAAGGCAGACAAAAGAGGTTGCCATAATGAAATATATCGTGGAAATAGGTAAGCCACATAAAAACAACTGGCACAGAGAAAGGGACATTAATAAAATAGTGAATACACAAGTCACTGTCTGCATATTTTAGCCTATCACTCATGGTTGAGATGTTATGTATCAGATTAGTCAGCCTTGAGACCATACATAGAATGCTGAGAACTGAGCTGAAGGCCTTGGGTTTTCCCAGGAATGTGGCACTCTATCAACAAAAGAAAGAGCAAAATTAAAGTTTGTGGCCACATTAAAGAATTTGAGAGGTGAGAAAGTGAATTAAGTCCAATGTAATATGAATCATGCTATCCTGAAAGGATTGTGATTAGCAAGAGTGGTTCCTAGGTTGTTAATCTTACAGTGTCTTTTGACACCAATATGAGCAGGCAACCAATCACACCACTCAATCCTTTGCAGCATTCTCCACAAATAGAACTGAAGTTACAACAATCTCAGATACACCAGATAAACCACTGAATCTATGAATTAAGTTATTGTATATGTAGTGCTTCAAATATGCCTGATTAATTTGAACCACTACTTTGAAGCAGGTGCCTATTTCTGTTTGGGAATCTGTTTGGATGAGGTATGTTGTGATAAAGATGCTCATCTAAAAAAAACACCAAGGATTTGGAGACAGAAACAACAACATTTATCATATTGAAGCATTGCTTTGAAATTTTTTTATTGACCCATTATGTTAGACTTTCAGATTGATTTATTGGCCCACAAAAAATCTTGATTTGAATTCTTCAGTATTTGAAATTGCCTTGTTCTTTGGTGGTTTCTAGACCTTAGTCAGACCTTCTGTCTATTTTACACTCATGACTGCTTGTTATTTGTCAATAGAGAAGGCATAACTACCTATTAAGTACAGAAAGTCTTTGTGAGATCATGGAATTCTGTGTTTTATATATGTGACTTTAGTTTTCTAGCCCCATAAAAAAATGAGACCTTTTCTCATGCAACTTTGCTTTAGTTGTGATGATGTAAAGGAGGATGGCAGACATTGGACCAGTAAGTGTAAATCAGAACTCTTTGCCTGGTTTCCAAGCTTATGAAGAACTGGCAATTCAAGTGAATCTTTGAGTTATTCCAACAAAAAATGCATTGAATTTGCTGCATTAAATGAGAGATCCATAGGATGCTATTTAAAGAGTATCCAAAAACTCTCTCTTTCCCCTTCTCCCTCTCTCCCCCCCTTCCCTCCCCCCTCTTTTGGCAGAAACTATGTCATTCTTTAGCATATTTATATAAGTCAAGGCAAATGCTAACTTTTTGAATCGGGCAAGTTATTTAGTCAAGGTTCCTGAATAAAGATTTGTCCAATTTTAAATCATTTTAATAGGGCAGTTAATCTGATTTGCCATGGCTTTGAAGAGTGATAGCTTATACTTTTCTAACAAGTTTTTTTAATTTATATTTAATTTAATTTATATCCAAACCAGGGTTCTTTTTGCAATAAGGATAATACATATAAAGAAGTTATTTACCTACATTTTAATTTACAATTTCTGTAGGATATAAGTGTAGGTATCAGAGATTTAGAATAAACTAGCTGCATATAATATTAAGAAGTAATACATGAATAACTAGAGAAAAATGGGAGGGAATATGGTGCTCAGACTGAGAAAACATGATTGTAATTCTGTTTTAATTTTCTCTACAAAATGTCACTAATCATGCATCACTCTCTTTTATAAATACTTTTCAATGACAAAAATCTAACATCTCATTAAAGTTCATGCTGCCACATTTTGTCTTTGCTGGGTTGCATCTGTAACTAATGAGAGACATCATGATTAATTTTTATAAGGAGCAATGTGTAAGCAATAAAAGATGACAGTGTAGGCTGTAATGTGTTCATTAATGATAATATGTAAATGGAGCATAAGTCTCAGATCTGTAAGTTTGTCATACCCAAGAGACAATCATGCTAGCATCAACTTACACAACTATTGGATTTTAAAAATATTTATATTTTGAGCAAGTGATAAAGCAACCACCTTCTGGGTAAAGTAACAGATCTTTCAGGATCATAAACAATTCATTAATATAATCTAAAAGGACAGAGATTTCAGACTAGCCTATAATTATGGCTTTGAGGAAATAGGTCTTTAGTGCAGGTTTCACGGACAGATTCCATTACAAAATTTACTTGCCCCAGTGCTTTTCAGAACAGAGGGTGACTTTTGAAAGGGTGAATATAATATATAATATAACTGTCACCATTCCATGATCTAGAAGTTGCAATAAAAAGTTATATCACACAGAACCAAAAACTCTTGAAATATATGGACAATATCTTCTAGCTAAAGTCTGTAGTTCTTACTACATTCTTCAAATCTATTGGAGTTCTAATTCCAGCAGGTAAAGAAGCAATCAGAAAAAGGAAAAATGGCATTTGTATCCATCAATATTTACTCTGTGTCCTTTAATGGTTTCATGCCTGGAGAACAGAATTGTATGGAATAAGTAGCTGGTGGGTCTGAAAGAGACATGGTGGAGGAGGAGGAGGAAGGAGAAGAAAGAGGAAGAAGTCATCAGTGGAAAGCATAATTCATCATACTGTGAGGAGTTCCAGTCAACTTTTGTTCTCACCTGAGACTTTTTCTAGTCTTGTTTTAGTTTAAGATATTAGCAATGCTGTTTATGAGAAGGGATAGTGATATAATGGACAAATAGAGGATGATCTAGCCAATTTTTAAAATACATTTTAAAAATCATATAGCAGAAATCCTGATAGGAAGAAAAAAGTAATTTGTTTATAGGATCAAGAATAACTGCCAAATTGGTTCCTGTTTTAACTGTTTTCATAATTTCTTTTATAATTGATTGTGAATGGAATAATTGTGAAGCAAATTATTCTAATTAAAATTCATATATAGAAACCTGAAGTTTTTGTTCCCAATCTGACAGAATATGAACTCAGTTTGTATTAATAGCATAATCTCAGGAAGTGAAAGGATTCTTCAAGTATAACAGCTACATGTTATCATTTTTTAAAATCCTAGCAGCTGTTTCTATATGTGTTGGTTTATTGTTATATTTTTATGTGTACTTTTCATAGTGTTAGCTGCTCAGAATCCTGAATTTGACATAGGCAGCTATATAAAATTGAAATGATTAATAAACAAACAGAATAGTAATCTACATTAAAATAAAATAAAATTTATTACTGAAGTAAGAAACCATACTGGAGCTACTCTCCCCTTCCCTGAACAATAAAAAGGGGAATTTAAAGGCTTTATCTTGCAGTGAATTGCCCATGGCAAGTTGGAGGCGGTAAGTTGGCTATGGTTAGTTGGCTGCTGCAAATTGGTTGCAGTAAATGGTCCTAGACCAGGGGTATCAAACTCAAGGCCCACATGGTGCTTAATTCTGGCCTGCAGGGCAGCCATGGAATGGCAAAGGACCAGCCCAGTGCCTCTGCCAAAAACAATGGAACTTGGGAGGGCTCTCTAAGAGCCCATTTTCAGACTGGAGGGCCTCCTGCAGCCCTCTGCCAGTGAAAATGAACCCTGGGCTCTGTTTTTGCTGGCAGAGGGCTGCAGGAGGCCATCCAGGCTGAAAATGGGGCTTCAGAGGGCTTCAGGAGGCCATCCAGGCTGAAAACCAGGCTGGCAGAGCCTTCAGAAGGCTCCCCAGGCTAAAAACTGTGCTGGCAGAGGGCTTCAGGAGGCCATCCAGAGTGAAAATGGGCTCTGGGAGTCGGTGCATGCAGCTCCCTGGACTCTGTTTTTGCTGGCAGAGGGCTAGCAAAACAAACTAAAAGCAAAACAAAACAAAAGGAGAAATGTTTCCCCTTTTGAAATTGAGCATCCAAGAAGGGACAGGACAGAGGAAAATGAAAGAGGAAAGACAAAGAAAAAGAAGGAAAGATGGGAAGAGAGCAAGGAAGGAAAAAAAGGAAAGAGGGGAAGGAAGAAAGAATGAAAACAGAAAGAAAAAGAAGAAAAGGTAGGTAGGTAGGTAGGTAGCTAGGAAGGAAGGAAGGAAGGAAGGAAGGAAGGAAGGAAGGAAGGAAGGAAGGAAGGAAGGAAGGAAGGAAGGAAAGTCCTGCTTTAGCACTTGGCCACCAGCAGATGGCAAGGCTCCTCTGGAGGATAAGGATTTGGCGCTTTCCCTGGTATCACCTTCCTCCACTGGAGACAGTGGATCCACCCAGCTCCACCTGGGCCACCACAGGTGCCCTTGACACTAGTGATGTCGAGCTGGCCACACCCACTCCAGCCATGCCTACCCAGCCCCCCAAGATCAAACACAACCCTTATGTGGCCCTCAATGAAATTGAATTTGACACCCATGTCCTAGACCTTCTCACAGGATTATTGTGGTTGGGACAATAAGAGGAGGAAAGAGTATTAAGTATGTTTACTGCCTTGAGTTATTTAAAAATAATAATAAAGGTGGGATATATATGCATGCATGCATACATGGATGCAAACATGGATGCAAACATACATGCATACATAAGAATATCCCTTTCTATGTAACTGGACATAGAGCATGCCCTGAATGAGAAGGAAAATCTTGAAACTGGAAGGCATGTATGGATCTTGCAACCTTGCTTAGTCAGAGAAGCTAATAGCTGTGTAAAATTGATGGAAATTAATAAAAATGCTTAAACTGACATCAACTCAAAGTAATTTTATCTCAAATGCTTACTGATTTGGTATATAATAATTGATTTTTTTCCATCTGAACAAAGACGAATTGAAGCTTTTATGCTGTAAATGATACTTTACTATTGGATTTGTTTCAATTTATTTTTGAAGAAGTTCCCTCCAACTCAATTTGAACTACTGCCCTGTATTTATGTCTATATATTAGACATATATTAGGGACTATCAGAAAATAGTGATTGTCAAAGGAGAGAGTAATTTATATGGTAATAATAGTTGGCATTTTTATTTTTCCCTTCTTTGAGTATGTTCTACTGAATAAGGCAAAACTATGTTCGATTATAGTTTGAAATTTTAAAATGACTAATGTTCTATTTGGAATAGAAATACAGTGGGGCAAAAAAGTATTTAATCAGCCACCAATTGTGCAAGTTCTCCCACTTAAAAAGATGAGAGAGGCCTGTAATTGTCATCATAGGTATACCTCACCTATGAGAGACAAAATGTGAAAACAAATCCAGATAATCACATTGTCTGATTTGGAAAGAATTTATTTGCAAATTATGGTGGAAAATAAGTATTTAGTCAATATCAAAAGTTCATCTCAATACTTTGTTATATATCCTTTGTTGGCAATGACAGAGGTCAAACGTTTTCTGTAAGTCTTCACAAGGTTGTCACACACTGTTGCTGGTATGTTGGCCCATTCCTCCATGCAGATCTCCTCTAGAGCAGTGATGTTTTAGGGCTGTCGCTGGGCAACACGGACTTTCAACTCCCTCCAAAGATTTTCTATGGGGTTGAGATCTGGAGACTGGCTAGGCCACTCCAGGACCTTGAAATGCTACTTACGAAGCCACTCCTTCATTGCCCAAGCGGTGTGTTTGGGATCATTGTCATGCTGAAAGATCCAGCCACGTTTCATCTTCAGTGCCCTTGCTGATGGAAGGAGGTTTGCACTCAAAATCTCACGATACATGGCCCCATTCATTCTTTCCTGTACACGAATCAGTCGTCCTGTTCCCTTTGCAGAGAAATAGCCCCAAAGCATGATGTTGCCACCCCCATGCTTCATAGTAGGTATGGTGCTCTTTGGTTGCAACTCAGCATTCTCTCTCCTCCAAACACGACGAGTTGTGTTTCTACCAAACAATTCTACTTTGGTTTCATCTGACCATATGACATTCTCCCAATCCTCTTCTGGATCATCCAAATGCTCTCTAGCAAACTTCAGATGGGCCCAGACATATACTGGCTTAAGCAGGGGGACACATCTGGCACTGCAGGATCTGAGTCCCTGGCAGCATAGTGTGTTACTAATGGTAGCCTTTGTTATGTTGGTCCCAGCTCTCTGCAGGTCATTCACTAGGTCCCCCCCGTGTAATTCTGGGATTTTTGCTCACCGTTCTTGTGATCATTTTGATCCCACGCGGTGAGATTTTGCGTGGAGCCCCAGATCGAGGGAGATTATCAGTGATCTTGTATGTCTTCCATTTTCTAATTATTGCTCCCACAGTTGATTTCTTCACACCAAGCTGCTTGCCTATTGCAGATTCAGTCTTCCCAGCCTGGTGCAGGTCTACAATTTTGTTTCTGGTGTCCTTCGACAGCTCTTTGGTCTTCACCATAGTGGAGTTTGGAGTGTGACTGTTTGAGGTTGTGGACAGGTGTCTTTTATACTGATAACAAGTTCAAACAGGTGCCATTAATACAGGTAATGAGTGGAGGACAGAGGAGCCTCTTAAAGAAGAAGTTACAGGTCTGTGAGAGCCAGCAATCTTGCTTGTTTGTAGGTGACCAAATATTTTTCACCATAATTTGCAAATAAATTCTTTCCAAATCAGACAATGTGATTGTCTGGATTTGTTTTCACTTTTTGTCTCTCATAGGTGAGGTATACCTATGATGACACTTACAGGCCTCTCTCATCTTTTTAAGTGGGAGAACTTGCACAATTGATGGCTGCCTAAATACTTTTTTGCCCCACTGTAAGTATTTAGGAAGTTAAATGGCATGCACAGCTTAAGTGCAAATTGAGTCCAGAGTTTCTGCCTATAAGAGACACACATAGTCACACTCATATATACAACATGTGGGTTTTGTTTTCCTGAACAGGTCTTATTGTTAAACTTTTAATGTTGCATCTTGTCAAGAATCTAAAATTCAAAGAAATAAAGAAATATGTACTTAAGAGGTTAGCTGAAGCATATTTGGCATTAATAGGCATTGGGGGTTAACTTATAAGATATAAGAATCTAACAATTTATCTAGCTACTGTAATTAATCTTTAAAACTTTAAACTTTGTACTGAGAAAACACAGAGAGCTCCAGATGACTGCTGATAGACCCAATCCTCAGAAATGGAATTAGAACTGAATTTGTCATCACTCCTAAAGTCAGTTATTTATTTAATTATCAAATTTGTAGAGCTACCCATTGTGACAAAAGGGATTCTGGTTAGTACACAACAATCATATCCAAGGTATGATACAATCATACCCATTCATTTCTTGAACATACCCACTTTCATTTCGACTTTGTAAAAGTTTCAAGGTCATCCAGTCAAACCCACTCTTGGTTGGCTGAGCATTTATAAGATAGATGGCAACCCATTTTCTGTTTGAAGATTCCTTGTGAATAGAAATGTATTACTTGCCGAGGGAATTAATTTCAATGGATGAAACTCTTACTGTCAGAAAATGCTTTGTTTGTGACAAACTAGTTTATTTTTCCACTTTCTGATTGAGGAAGTTATAAACAAAAGAGGGCAAGAATTTCTTGCACCTCTGATTCTTGGCAGAGTTAGATTTCCAGTAGGTGTCATAGTAGTTGTAATATCTCATTGTCACTAAACACATGTCATCTGACACAAAGATACCTCATCTCTATCTTCTGCCTTTCCAGGTGGTCTATATTAAATTCCCATAATGATATCACTTCTTTCTCACTTCTATTTTTATTATAAAAACACTTTAAGCCACAGTTATATATTCCAGTACATTATCTTACTAGCAATAATGATTTTCACAGAAATCCAAGTGCTTCGTCTCTCTTGAGTTTGTCAATTTTTTAGAACTTGCTACTAAACTTGAAAGACTATGAAAGCAAATATCTTGCTCAATTTATACCTACTGTAATTAAGGTGCAGTTATTCTGAATCTTCTCAGATTTCTGCTCCTTGGAATCAAGAATATCTTTTGCAAAGGTAGTTAGTTTCCCATTTCCTTCCATAACTATTTTGCTGCCTCTTCTGCATTCCTATTACAACTCCCCTATTTTATTTGTATTCATTCAATATATTGTTTCATTCAATATATTGTTTTTCTATATGATTTGTATATAACATGAGTCATACTTGTATGGATAAGCCTGTTCAAATCAATGGAGGATCAGTCATATTTAAGGGTTTTTTAATTAACCCACACTGTTGTATTACTTGCACATTCTCCTCTTGAAGGTGAGAGTACTTGAACAGCTATATAAAGTATTACTTAAATTACAATTTTGACTTTGTAGATGGGTAAGTAATTATACTTCACTTTTCTGTTACTGTTACAAGCACCTTATGAAGCCAACAGTTCGCACAAGCTACAGCACAAAAATATTCTACTGTATTTGAAGAATTTTCAGATATAAAAATTGAGATATATAGAAGCAAAATTGCTTTTCTATAGTAGGAAGTTAGCATCCACCCCTCTCCTAGAAAAATTGAAATAGCCTAGGAAATATTAAAAGGCAGAATATTTTCCTAAAAAGAATAGTCACTCAAGAAGCAGAAACTCACCCCCACCTTTGTTAATGGGTGGGCCATTAAGGTCTGGGCCAGAATACTTTACATAAGAAGGAACTCCAGGTAAAAACTATAGAAATTGCCAAAAGCCCTTTTAAGGGCATAATCACCCAGCAAGGCTAGACCAAGCCTGGAACTCAGAACAGCCTATAAAGTTAAGACCCCCACCCCCACCCCACCCCCGGGAGTCTGACAACAAATTAGAACACAAGCTCCAATTCAAATCCCAACAGAGGGTATAAAACCCAGGCACTCTCAGCACCTCAACCCCCTTTTTTTCCCCTTCTCTTCTCACTTTGAAGCAAGTGATCATTCTTCTCTGGAGCTTCAGGCCATGTGGCCCTATAACCATTAAACCTTCCAAGCAGCCTCCATGTTTCCAGTGTCTTTTTCCCCACTTGGAACTGAACCTAGAAAGATATTTCTTTCAACACTATAAAGGGCCTTGTGTGCATATTCTTCAACTATAAGAGATTCTCTAGTATGTGTATTTTAAAACACCATGCTTGCTAACAAGGATATTTTCAGAAGTAATGCAATGTGAATAACAGCTGGGTTTCCTACACAGAGTTTTATATCTAATCAATTTACTGTTCTAACTTAACCTCTTCAAACTACATATTGTAGTTCTTAGATTGATTTTCTCATATAGCTGTTTTAATGGCTGTGGTAAATTACAATTTGTGATCTTTTGATATATGCCCCAGTGCTGCATTTTATTTAAGCTCTGGTAGGATTTCCCAATTTCTGTCTCCTTAGTTTTTTCTTGATCGTACATCCCCCATGCAGGATCTAACCATGGCATTTCCTCTGCTTAATCTTCCTCTAATGTCTGTGCTGCTCCAGGTATTCTTCCAGCAGCTCATTTTTGGGTGCCTTCTTACTATCATGGATGTTCTGGGCTTCATCAAGGACAATGGTTTTGAGACTTACTAGACCCTGCCTGATCTCTTTCCAGATGAAATACAATTGGACTTGGGGTGGAAACCATTTCTGGGTCTTCACGTTGACAGTTTTCATGTCTTCCATTGGCCAACTCACTATATCAGCGAGATATCTGATGATTGGTAGAGCATACATGTTGATGGTATGGACTTGTCTTTCCATTGAGCTGTGTTTTAACCTTTAGTAGTATTTAATTTTGCTACCTTCCTGGCGTCCTCACTGTGGTTCCTATGAAACTGTGGGATACCAAGGTACCTGTAGCTTGTCTGCATGTCTATTATGCAGCCTGCTGATAATTTCACCCCATCAGTTTTAACTACCTACTCTCTTTTAACTATTATCAATTACTGTTCTCCAGTCTGAATTATAGATCCATGTCAAGTTGATCAGTATGTTGATGTCTTATTCATTCTTAGCATATAGCTTGATGTCATACATATAGAAGAGGTGGCTGGTAGTAAACAGTATCCATAGCCAATCCTTGTGATTATCTAGTTGAGAAGTTTCAAGCCTACATAGAAATGAGTGTGTATAGTACATCACCTTGGCATATGCCCACACTTAATTGTTATTTGTGTGAGCTGACTTGAGTTGACTTCCAAAGTTGTCTTCCACAGTACCATTCTTGAGGAAAGTCTGTGTCCTATTGAATTTGTTTAGTGCCAGGTAATCACAAATTCTTTATGTGGCTTTGAATCATAGGCTTTCCTGAAGTCATTCCAGGCTGAGCTCAGATTGGTCTGTCTAGATCTTGAGTGTTGAGTGACTGCTTTATCTGTCAGCAATTGTGTTTTTAGCCTCTGCTGTTGTTCCCAGTGTCCTTCTGAGCTGTGCTCATGTACTGGCCTATATCACCCTCATGGGATGTACCATCAGCAGATAGCTGAAGTGGCTGACATTGGGATATCCTACTAGTGGTTGGAAATGTCTGGACTAAAAACACTAGACACTGATCATAGCACAAAAACAGGTACTCAGCAACAAATGCATATAAGCAAATATCTACCACTCTAGACAGGACCTGATGTGCAGACTACACACAGAGGTCTCAGAGACAGTCCAGCACATAGCAGCAGGGTGTAATATGCAGGCAGTAACAGCATAAAC
Organism: Bungarus multicinctus; assembly: GCA_023653725.1. Classification (NCBI taxonomy): domain Eukaryota; kingdom Metazoa; phylum Chordata; class Lepidosauria; order Squamata; family Elapidae; genus Bungarus; species Bungarus multicinctus. Next base: position 95,012,582 of record CM042838.1, on the reverse strand, counting down.
TGAGCAGCACAATTAAGGAATTGTAATTGCCTGCACGACCATTGCCGGGGCCTTGTCCGGGGCTGCCCTCATGGCTCCCACCGCCCCCACCTCCGCGGCGATTGCCCTTCGATCGGCGGCGGGGCATGGTGACGGGGCCGAGACTTCCGATCGACCATCGACTGCCCTCATGGCCACGGCCGCCGCCGCCGCCGCCGCCATCCCAACAAACATCTTGCGGCCGGCGGCGAGGTCTGGGGGCGGAGCCGAGACCGGATCCGGTTGCCCCGTTGCCTGCACGACCATTGCCGGGGCCTTGTCCGGGGCTGCCCTCATGGCTCCCACCGCCCCCGCCTCCGCGGCGATTGCCCTTCAATCGGCGGCGGGGCATGGTGACGGGGCCGAGACTTCCGATCGACCATCGACTGCCCTCATGGCCACGGCCGCCGCCGCCGCCGCCACTGCTGACATCTTGCGGACGGCGGCGAGGCCTGAGGGCGGAACCGGGACCGCCGCACGGCCATATTCTTTCCTCGTGGCCTCCACCACCGCCGTTACGGCAAAGAATTTACAGACAGCGTCGAGGCCTGGGGACGGAGCCGGGACCTCTGCACGGCTATATTCTATCCTCGTGGCCGCCGCCTCCACCACAGCAGAGGCCTTACAGACGGGAGCCGGGACCGCCGTATGACCATTCCCTGCCCTCTTGGCTGCCGCCACCATCATCACATCGGATGCCGCTCGGATGGCGACGAGGCCTGGTGACGGAACCAACTCCACCAGCCAGCCATCGACCATCTCCCCTACTGCAGCAGAGTTCTTTGGGATGGCTGGGGAGCCCGGGGGCGGGGCCGAGATTATCCCCTTCCTCAACTTCTCTATGGAGACCAATCCCAGAGGTGGGGACGAGATCTCCGCCTTTCTTGTCAACTACCTGGAGGCCTGACCATGAACTCTGCCTACTTTCTGAACATCCTCCAAACCCTCCCGCACAATATTATTTGGACTATACAGACCCACTAACTCTGACTCTAAGTCCATTACTATACAGCCCAACATCATCACCGGACTCCCCACCTCAATTACCACTTCCAATTCCACCATCACAACTTGCTCTCTCTCGCCCATTTCATTCTTTATCTGACTATTGGCAACTTGGGAGGCCACAACCTGAAATACTTAAATATTCCTCAACAGAACTACGGGCCTTGAGATATGTCCCCCTATCTCAGAATTGGCCCCCTTATCTCTCCAAATCCCATCTCAAGGACGGATCTTGGGATCCGGAGAGATGGTGGGGTCGTCGGAAGCGTGGGAGGGAGGGTTACTTAAAATTTTTAATCAATTTTTTACACAAATTAGGGTTAACCATGTGGGAACTGGGGGACAACCCACCTGGGGCTCCGACCTGGTCACAGTTTGAACATAGCCGGAGTGGTTGGGACTCTGACATGGCTCGACTGAAGATGGGGGGTTGTTCAAATGAGGGTGTCATTAATTCTATTAAAACGGTGAGCGGGAGAGGCAGATTTGGCGTTCATAAGGGGCCACATTCTGTTTCGGGAGCGCGCCCCCGCTACCTATCTGCTGTGGCGCGCTCCGACCCCATTATCACTTCCCGTTCTCCAGGTGGTCTGAGTGATCGGGCCCTGGGCCTTCGGCTGATGTTGTGTAACGCCAGGTCCGTCATGAACAAGGCCCCTCTCATTCATGATTTGATCCTTGAGGGGGGGGGGCGGACCTGGTGGGTATTACCGAAACTTGGCTGGGCCCAGAGGGGGGTGTCCCTCTGGTTGATATGTGCCCGGCCGGGTTTCGGGTTTTTCATCGGCCGAGGACCCAGGGAAGGGGTGGAGGTGTTGCGTTAGTTATCAAGGAAGATCTATGTCCGAGGGAGTCCACTGTTTCTCAGACATCTGGATGTGAATCTCTTTTCGTGAAGTTTGGTCCCAAGGTTCAGATGGGCTTATTGATTGCTTACCTGGCTCCCTGCTATGCATCATCTGCCCTGCTTGAGCTTCTTGAGGTTATTGCTGGCATGACGGTTGAAACCCCTAGGCTTATAGTCATGGGGGATTTCAACCTTCCCTCCGCCGGCGGTACCTCGGGAGTTGCTCAGGAGTTCATGGCTTCCATGACAGCCATGGGCCTAACCCAGTTAATCCGGGACCCCACTCACATTGGAGGTCATACCCTGGATTTAGTTTTTGTCTCTGATCAGTGGCAAAGTGATCTGGGTATAGGGAATATAGTCATAGAACCCCTGTCATGGTCAGATCACTCACTCCTAAAGCTTGACTTCCGTTCCACACCTCTTAACCGCAGGGAGGCGGGACCATTAAAATGGTACCGCCCCAGGCGCCTGATGGATCCAGATCGGTTCCTGATGGAGCTTGGGCCATTTCCCGAAACTCACACACACAACTCGGTTGAAAACCTAGTTGCCGCCTGGAATATGGCGGCTGCTGGAGCGCTTGACCGGGTTGTGCCCTTGCGGCCTCTGACCCGGCGCCGCTCCCAAGTAGCTCCCTGGTTCTCCGAGGAGCTTAGGGAGATGAAACGCCGGAAAAGACGCCTAGAGAGTAGTTGGAGGACCAGCCGTTCTGAGTCTGACCGAACACTACTACGTTCTTATATTAAGACGTATTTAGTGGCGATAAGGATGGCGAGGAGAACTTACCTCTCCACCCTTATTGCGTCCGCAGAAAACCGCCCAGCCGCCCTATTTAAGGTGACCCGCTCCCTCTTGAATGTGGAGTCGCGGGAGGACCCTTTGCAGGGTCGAGCTGAGGAATTTTCTATATTTCTCCAGGACAAAATCGCTCAGATTCGGAACGAACTGGACTCCGACTGGTCATCTCCGGGCGAGAGGGCGATGTCAGATATCGGTGAGGTCATCTGGGCTGAGTTCGACTCTGTTACAAAAGAACACGTTGACAGAATACTGGGGGGACTGAACGCTACCACTTGTTTATTAGATCCGTGTCCCTCCTGGCTGGTCTTAGCCACTTGGGAGGTAACACGAGGCTGGCTCCAAGGCATTATTAACGCTTCCTTGAGAGAGGGGTTTCTACCCGCCGCTTTGAAAGAAGTGGTGGTTCGACCCCTCCTCAAGAAACCGTCCTTGGATCCAACATTGCTATCCAATTATCGTCCTGTCTCCAACCTTCGCTTTGTAGCGAAGGTCATAGAGACTGTGGTGGCACGTCAGTTCCCGCAGTACCTGGATGAAGCGGATTATCTCGACCCCCTCCAATCGGGCTTCAGGCCCGGGCACAGCACTGAGACGGCGTTGGTCGCGTTGATGGATGATCTCTGGAGGGCACGGGACAGAGGCTATTCCTCTGTTCTGGTCCTTTTGGATCTATCAGCGGCTTTTGATACTGTCGACCACAGTATCCTATTGCATCGGTTAGAGGGGTTAGGGATTGGAGGCACCGTTCTTCGATGGTTCTCCTCCTTCCTCTCCGACCGTTCGCAATTTGTGTTGACGGGGGGACAGAGATCGACCCCAAGGCCCCTACTTTGTGGGGTACCTCAGGGATCGGTGCTCTCTCCCCTACTCTTCAACATTTATATGAAGCCGCTAGGTGAGATCATCCGTGGCTTTGGGGTGGAATTTCACCAGTACGCTGATGATACTCAGCTGTACATCTCCACCCTTGACCACCCCAACGAAGCCGTCTTGGTGCTGTCCCGGTGCCTGGAGGCCGTACGGAGTTGGATGGGTCATAACAGACTTCGTCTCAACCCGACCAAAACCTGTGGTTTTGGCTGTGGTTTCCCGCCCCCAGATTCAGTCAGCTTATTCCATCGCTGACCATAGGAGGAGAGACATTATCCCCTGTGGAAAGGGCACGCAACTTGGGTGTACTCCTGGACGTGCGGCTATCCTTGGATGATCATATTGCGGCCGCCACCAGGAGTGCTTTTTATCAAATTCATCTTATCTACCAATTGCGACCCTTTCTGGATCTGGACGCACTTCGCACAGTCACCTCTGCCCTCGTCATCTCCCGCTTGGACTACTGTAATGCTCTCTACATGGGGCTCCCCTTGAAAAGTCTCCGAAGGTTACAGTTAGTTCAGAATGCAGCCGCACGGATGATCTTGGGCGCCCCTCGGGACGCCCACATAACACCTCTTCTCCGCTGCCTGCACTGGCTTCCTGTGGCCTTCCGGATTCGTTTCAAGGTGGTACTTACAGTTTTCAAAGTGCTCCATGGCTCGGGACCTGGATACTTACGGGATCGCCTGCTGCCACCAACAACCTCCCGCCGCCCAGTACGCTCCCACAGAGTTGCCTTGCTCGGGGTACCACCACTGGATCGCTGTCGTCTAGCAGCCCCGAGACTACGCGCTTTCTCTGTGGGAGCCCCATCCCTCTGGAATTGTCTCCCCCCGGATATACGAGCCATGTCAGACATCCTAACCTTCCGGCGCGCAGTTAAGACCTTGCTGTTCAAGCAAGCCGGTCTAGCCAAATAAGATCATTGGGGTTTATATTTTGTAATTTTATAGGGGTGATTCTTGGCCATCTTGATTATTTACCTGTTGTTGCTTCTGTTTTCTGTATTACCTTGTTTGTTGAGTGTACACCGCCTTGAGTCCCTTTTTGGGAGAGGGAGCGGTATAGAAGTACGAATAAATAAATAAATAAATAAATAATTGTATATAGGAACATCTGCATAGTGCTTCCAAAGCCAATAGGGAGATTCCACAGAAAATTCAGGGAAGAAGAAACAGGGCTAAGATTTTTTGGGACTTCTGCATCCAAACAGGTAGAGATGTACTGGATAATCAGCCAGACATTGTGGTTGTAGACAATAAGCAGAAGATAGTGGTGGTGGTAGCTGTTGTGGAGCCAAGTGACAGCAACATCAGAAAAAAGGAATATGGGAAGTTGGAAGGATAACAAGACCTGAAATGGGAACTAAATACATTGTGAAAAGTAAAGGCCAAAGTGTTCCAATGGTGGTAGGAGTTGTGAATCCTAAGCTGGGAGAGTACTCCAACAGATCACAGGAACAGAGCTGTCTATCCTGAAGAGGGCAATGCTAAAAGCAGCTAAGATACGCCATAGAACCCTCAGACTTCCCTGGTAGAAGACTCAAGAATGAGGAAGACAAAGACCATCCATAGGTATGGCAAGGGGATATTATATATGTAAGGGGTCAACCAACTTTCAGAAAATGTGTTAGGAATGAGTTAACTGCTTATGCAGTGAGTAAAAGCAGAAGCACATAATTTTGAGGTCTATTGAGAGCTACTGTCAAGGAACTCTCTTGTATCTGTGATAAATTAGTTTGGACAAGGAAAAACATTTAAATTTTATCTATCATTCCTTTTGAATTAATGTAGTCTTTTATATACAGTATTTCCTAGATAGGCTTGAAAAGAACCTTTGAACAGGCTGTCTCTGAATTGGACAAAAAACTACTCTATGGTATAAGTTCCATTAGGTAGAGCATAAAAGTGGAGGATTGGAATATAAAAGTTTTATGCAAGTGACTTTCTGCTATCAGATTTCATATGCAATTCCTCTGCTTTCTTTTCAGTCCAGTTTAGAAAAACAACTTCCATATTTGGCAATATTCAGCTCTCATTGATCCATCCCTTCACACAAAGAGCTGATGTGCATTTCTAGCTCCTGAGAATTAATTCTGTAATGACTTTTTGGTCCCTTGGGGTCATTTCTTTCCTCATTTATTAAAAGCTTGAGAAAGGCTAATATTCTTTGAAGCTGAATACATACTGAAGTCAAGCAATTTTAATCAAATCTATCCCAAAAGCAGTTGTTAATAGGATCATTTCATGTTGGCTCATGTCTGATGTTTCTCCCTATCTGATTTGGTCCATTTTTAGGTTCTTACCATCAGTGCAAAGAGCTCTAATTCCATTTTTTCTTTTAATTTATAATAAGAATACACTTGCCAAATACAGCAGCTTATTTTATCCTCTACTATATGTAGACCTTGCTAAAAGAAAAATTGATTTTTAAAAAATTTCATTTTGTAAAAAAAATAACAATTTCCCAATTCACTTACCCTAACTTTACTGTAAATGAATTATCTCTCTCTCCTTCTCTCCCTCCCTCCCCACTCTCTGTTCCCCCACTCCCCCCAGAGAATTATTCTTGGAGTATTCCACTAGTAAAAATTGAGCACCAGGTTTTTCCAATGCATCTCTTGGAAATTATTCTTGATTAGCATTTGCATTGCCCTGTGATGCTGATGAAATGATCAGGCTATAGCATGAAGTTTGAAGAATTTTTTAAAGAAAAAAAAAGTTTTTCTCAATGCTTCTTGCTTTCTCATTGGTGGCCCTTCCTCCTTTTTCTCTGCTTCTTTTGTACATTCAAACAAATTATCCAAACCACTAGTTCTGGAAAGGTTAGAAACAAACCACCTGGAACCAGCTTATTTAGCTGCAATATCAAGGGAAATGTGGAAACCCTTCATTCCTCTGTGGGAAGAAATATCCATCTGGTTTAATTCCAAGCTGGGAGAAAGACACTGGAAATGTGGAGGCTGATTGGAAAGATGGTTTATTGATGAAGCAGAACCACACGGGTTTGTGGTTCTGGGCAACTTACAAAATGAAATTGAGAATAGGGTTTTTTAATATCTTTTTTGGGCTTTACACTTGAGCTTCCTATTCCTGTGCAAGACTATGTATTCTATTGGCTGTTGTCAGATTCCTTTGGGGTCATGTAGGGGTTATGTAGGGGTCATAGCTGGCTCTATAGGCAAAAGAAGAAATGCAAATCATAAGTGTTTGTCTGAGGTCCCAAGTTTGGTTGAAGTTTGGACTGCTCTGGGGCTGATGCAATGAAGAGGCTTGTGTTCTGAAAGAGTGTTGGGCAATTCCGATTGTGGCTTATTGGCGTTTGTCCTGTTTTGGATATTGAGTGAGGGTTAATCCTACAATTCTGCCTTTGTTCAAACTTTGCTGATGGGAGTTTCAAAATATTCTGTCTTGAATGGATTTCTGCCTGCAGCATTTGCTTTGCCTATGAATAGAGCTATCTACTTGTCTTACTTTTTCAATAAGTTCTTTATCTCTTAAGTACTGACATCTGTCGTGGGCTATTAAGGAAACTGGGGGTTGCTTTCTGTCTCTAAAAACATGTTTCTCCATTTCTTTCTTTGGGGAAATATAATATTCTGCCTTCCCAAAATATTTCTTTCTTCTAGGTAGGTGCTGACTTTCTACACCACTTAGAAACAAAGTGCTAGCTTGTTGCACCACATGCCTTGAAGCAGAATTCAGTTTTGAAGTGGTTCTTCTTCTGAGGTCAATTGCAGTTGGTTTTGTTAGATAAGAGAGGTCTAGATCAGGAGTCGCCAATCTTTTGGACCTCAGGGACCACCAAACTCATAATTTTAAATCCTGCGGATCACTAATATGAATTTTGACAGATGGTGGCTTGCTGACATTGATGGGAAAGTCAGTCCCATATTCCAGAGCTGCAGTAGTCACAGGACTGGCCCTTTGGTCATCCCAGAGCAGCTGCTCCTCCACCACCCAGGTGCACTGGCCTGCCATGGACTGGAGGAGCTGCTCTGGGATGATCAAAGGACCAGTCCTGTGACTACTGCAGCTCTGGAATATGGAACCGACTTTCCCACCAATGTCAGCAAGCCACCCCGGGGCGGATTTCCCTCCCACGCTGTTGGTCTTACCTTTCAGTTCCAGCTTGCATGGCTCTACTCAAGGTAAGGTTTGTGGGTGGCCAATAGGTGGGCAGGACATGTGGGTGGCACAGCCTTGTGTTCCCACGCACCCTGGATTAATTGCTTTGGGGAGAATGCTTTGGGGAGGGAAATTTTCTCGTGAATCACCAGTGGTCCCTGGCCCACCTGTTGGTGACCACTGGTCTAAGATCTAAGCCATTGCTTACAGGGGTTTAGTTCTTTCTCCATTCCTATTTAACATCTACAGTACATGAAGCTACTGAGTCATCTGTCAATATGGAGTGAGATATGGTATGCTATTACTGGTATTCAGTTGTACATCTCTGGGCTGGGCTGTAAAAGTGATGCAGTAAAGATGCATATTTAGGCCCTGGGGTCTGTGAGCTTCTGGAAGGTTCTGATTTGCAACAAATTGCAATTCAATCCTAGCAAGACTGAGTGTCTTTGGGGTTTGAGGTCCCCTGATTCTGGAGCCGTTCCATTAATAACTTGGGATGGGGTTGCACTCCTCCGAACATACATGATGCACAATCTGGGTGTCCTCTTGGACATTGATCTTGCTCAATGAGTGACAGATAGGGGAGCCTTGATCTTGTATACCAATTATTTCTGTTCCTGGATCAAGACTCTAGGCATCCCAGTCTCAGGGAGACACCCCTCTGCTACTACCATTTTTTCTTGAAAATAAGACCCAACCAGAAAATATGCCTTAGCATGATTTTTCAGGATGCCCATAGTGTAAGTGTCAGCATTCCAAAGAAACTTCCCATTTCAGTTCAGCACTCAGAAACAAAGTCCATCCAAGTAAGAATTTATTAAAGAAGTTATATTGGCACATCTGGGAAAACCCGAATCTGAAACTTCTGGGTTTTCCATTCCCCAAGTGAAATTTAAAGATCCACCCCTGTACCCATCAGTCCATCACGTGGCCCAATCAAATGTCATTCTACCCAAAGCCAACTTTCACTCACTCCCATCCAGGTGCAGGCTGACATGACCTTGACTTTTTAGAAGAATGTTGTTGAATCTAATCTACTATTCACTAAGAATTCCCCTCTCCCAAATTCCCAGGCACTAACTGTGGCAACCTTGAAGCTTCTAAGAAAATATATGGCTAATAAAACATGGCTTCCATGGCTGACATAAGCTTTATCCCCGCAAATAAGCCCCAGTTAAGACCATCAGCTGGACGGATTCATTTTAGTACTGTATTTCCCCCAAAATATGATCCAACTGGAAAATAAGCCCTAGAATGATTTTCAGGATGCTTGTAATATAAGCCCTACCCCAAAAATAAGCCCCAGCTAAGATTGTCAGCTAGACAGATATGATACTGTATTTCCCCAAACGTAAGATCTAACTGGGAAATAAGCTCTAATGCATCTTTTGGAGCAAAAATTAATGTACGACCCAGTCTTATTTTCAAGGAAACACAGTTAAAAGAGAATGAGGTCTTGCAGAAGGAAGGCATGATTTTCAAGAAAATGGAGATAGTTAATCAACTACCTATTGTAGTCTATCAATACCTAAACTATTCATAATATAGGGTTAAATCTAGAAAATAAAGTTATCCAAGTGAACATCGAAAAACAAGACCGTTAACAGCAATCCTCAGTCATATTTCAGTAATGTATTGACTAGGGCATGATAAGCTGAAGATAATAGATGACATTTCTATATATGTATGGGGAAAACCAGTGAATTATTATATTACCTTACTCTGGGTTAGAAAAATGCTGCTGAAGCAAGGTGTTACACTTCAATTCCTGTTGGTATGACTAATAAAAGTAATAATGTATAAGATTATCTAATTTTGTCACCATCCCTGTATATTTGATACAGTTTATTTTAATTTATTTATTCCACTGAGACCCTTGAATAGGGGGACATCATATTTCAGAACATTTCCAGAAGTTTAATTTCAGAGCCTTAGTTGGTGAAATTTTGAACCATAATCTGTCTAGGCAAGGTGGAATCCACACTCCAAAATGTTGACCTGATCATCAATTTAGATATTGGATTGTTATCAAGATGTGAGATGCTATTTGAGCTCCCAGCTGTGGCAAGATGGTGCTGGAGATGTTTGAGGAATAGAAGTACCAGACAGGAGGTTCCAGAAAATAGCAACAATGACAGTGTGTCAAGAAAATAAAGTTATCCAAGTGACCATTTTGGAAGCAAAAGTAACACTACATGTGCATTTTTGCATTGGTGTTTTATAATCTAAACTCTCCCTGTTCTACTGTACTAGGCTCAAGCGAGGTAGTCACAAATAAGGAAAATCTTTCAACTTTTCATCTCCCCACTGAATGCTAGCAGATGGTGCACTACCTGATGATGGCTTTTCTACTGCTTTCAGCACTTGTCACACAGTCAGTTTGCACACAGATGATCAGCTCAGGCTCAGTTATTTAGCAAAGTCACGTATTACAATGACATATTTTTTGTTCAACGTCTTACACCTGGTGATGGAAAAGACGAAAGCAAATGAATACAGAGTTGCCATATGGTATCTGTGCTTTTAGTTCTGCTATATGACTGCAGAAGAGAAAATGGTTGTCCTGTGTTACTATAAGCTACAAATCAAGGACAACTAAAGCATTACCCACATATTAAAGGAAGAATTTTGAAGTGATAGAATGTATTGTAATCACACCAGAGAGTCTGGGGAACTGCATTTCTAAGAATAGCTTAACATTTAAAACAATAACAATTCATGACAAATTGAAAACTTGTGAGTTTAAGGCCTTTTTTATGTTCAGCAGATAATGGGGCAGATATCCTAAACCCACACAGGGAGAGGGTCATTATTCAGCCCTTGAAATAATGAGATGGATCTATATATATGATATGATACATATCTCTATCTCTATCTATCTCTCTATCTATCTCTATCATCTCCATCTCTATCCAGAGGTGGGATTCAACCAGTGTTATTACCGGTTCAGTGACTACATTTTCCTGCATGCACGTGTAAAAAAAACATCAGCTGTGCCGCCTGGACATCTGAAAAGCTCTGCGTGTGGGTGCGCAGCATTTGAAAAGCCTCTTTTTTTCCTGCTTTTTCAACCTCAGCTGTGCCGTGCAAAGCAGCTGAGGTTGAAAAAGTAGGAAATAAAGGACAGGTAAGAGCCCAGGCAGGCATGTGGGCCAAACAGCAGCAAACACAGAACCGGTTCGGTGTCTGCTGTTCTTCAGAACTACTGGTTCTATAGAGCCAGGCAGAACCGGTAGCATCCTACCCCGTCTCTGTCTCTGTCTCTGTCTCTGTCTCTGTCTCTCACTCCCTCCCTCTCCCTCTCCCTCTCCCTCTCCCTCTCCCTCTCCCTCTCCCTCTCCCTCTCTCTTTCTATCTAGATATATATATATAAATATGTGTGTGTGTATTATATATACATACATGCATACATACATACATGTGTGTGTGTGTGTTATATAATATGTTAGAAGTCATATCAGATTTTCCCTCAGTAATTAATTCTCTGTCATGGATTTCAAGACAAAAGTGGCAGCAGAAGAAAACCACAATGACAACCACAATGTCAATTACAGTGAGAAGAAAACGGAATATCCAAATGAACATTTTTCCAAGGACTTCTGAGAATGTTAAAAAACCGTAGAGTGGTTTCATTTAAATTTGGTAATTTTAATGCAGTAGGATAGAAAATAGCGTTCTTCACTTAGATCTAGAAGTATGAGTAGTCCTCAATTTATAACCACAATTGAGCCCAAAATTTCTGTTGCTAAGTGACACATTTGTTAAGTGAGTTTTCCCCCATTTTATGACCTTACTTGCCACAGTTTTAAGTGAATCACTGCAGTTGTTAAGGTAGCTAACACAATTGTTAAGTAAATTTGGTTTCCCCATTGACTTTGGTTGACAAAGGTTTGCAAAAGATGATCACATGACCTAGGGACACTGCAACCGTCATAAATATGAACCAGTTGGCAAGCATTTCAATTTCGATCATGGGGATGCTGCAACTCTCATAAGTGTGAATAATGGTCATAAGTCACTTTTTTTCAGTGCCGTTATAACTTTGAATGGTTACTGAATAAACGATTGTAAGTTGAGGGCTACCTGTAATTGAGTCTACTTTACCAGATCAGGATTCAACTAATTATTTTAGTGCATATACAGATAATCTGAGAATATGATTGCCTTGATGAAACAGTCTCATATCTTTTCCTGAATATCACAATTATTATGGTTTTTTACTGGCCTGTTTATTTTGTCTCAAACTAGTCTACAGATCATTTCTTGTTTCCATTGCACAACCTACTCCTATACAACATTTCATTTCCTTCTTGCTAAGAAAATAAAGTATATTAGAAGTCTACACAGATTTATACATACTTTTGCACAACTTCCTAAAATTTTTCCTTGTTTGGATATCATTGAAAATAATAGGGATGGTCCAATATTTTTAAATAAAATAATAGACCAAATAAAGCCTACTAGATGCCATTTTCTCTTTAGTGATTACTTTTTCAGGGATTGGGATATTTCTCAATCCATCTATTCACTCCCATTATGCTATTCCCTTTCAGAGTATGCAACATTATGTGAAATGCAGGAGAAGAATGGGGGCAGTTGATGGGAAAACAACCAAATGAGCAGCTGGCTAAGAGTGATTTAGCTGAGGCACAGTGGTAGCAGGACAGTCCTGAGGCTTTGGGTGGGGAAAACATGCATCTTCAACTGGTCAATAATCTGAGAACACATAGAGCAGAGAAAAGGCAAGAGCAGTGAAGGTCAGCCCAACTACTTGCGAGGCTGCAGCTGCATCCCTCTTGATGTGCTGCACCAGAAGCTGGCTATTTAACACCGTCCTTGTGGACTCTGGATTCTTGTCTCATGAACCTTATTGTAGATTTAATTTGCCGGGTTGGACTAATCTTGTTTTGGGAATTTTCATGTGCCTTGTGGACTCATTGGTCATTGCTCTGTGGCAGAGGTGGTATTCAGCAGGTTCTGACCAGTTCTGGAGAACCGGTAGCAAACTACTTTTGAGTAATTCAGAAAACTGACAAATACCACCTCTGACTGGAGATTTTACAGTATCCTTCCCTTGCTACACCCACCAAGCCACACCCACAGAACTGGTAGTAAAAAAATTTGAATCCCACCACTGTTCTGTGGACTAGCATTGGTTTGCTTCTAGCTAGGCTCTATTGGGACAGTTCTGAGTTTTTGGTGAGGGGAATTGCTGGGGAATATTTACAAAACCAATAAACCACTATCATGTGTGCATATGAGTGAGTAGGACATTACACATTTTTTCAATAACCACTTGAAGTTACAATGACACTGAATAAAGGGACATGATTCATGACTAAAGTTACATGCATTGAATGACCCCATGGTCATGTGATGGTGATCTGGGTGTTTGGTAACCTATTCCCACTTATAATCATTTACCAAGTGCTTCACGATCATGTGATGGCCATTTGCAATCTTCCCTGCCAATTTCCCCACAGAGTCAATGGAGAGTTGCTCTGGAGTTGAAAAATCTGCTTAGATTTTGGCATGGAAGATTTTAACCCCAAACTGTAGTGATTTGGAGAAGGAGGTTTCCAAAGGCATTTGCGAGAATGAAGCTCACTTGGAGGATGATACCAGGTGGCCTTGATAATATGGCACATTTGTGTAGGCTGGGTGTGGCTGTTAGCAGATGGAGAAAAACAGTGAAGGTAAGTTGAATATTTTGTATGCATTGGTGGGCTGGGTGGTTGATGAAGCTTCCATGGGTGATGTTACTTCATGCCACACTGCAGCACCTTCCAACCCATATGTGGCCTGCATTAGCATTCCCCAGGGATTCTTTATTCTCGAATTACCCTGAGCTCCTTACCTGGAGGTCCATCTGCCTAATGAACTATGAGATTGTTTAATGAACATTAATGGAGGTACTAGCATTTCAGTTGTTGAGTGAAGCAGCTATGTAACCACTTCACTCGATAACCAATGTTCTTGTCCCAGTTGTGATAATAAGTCAAGACTATTCAGTAGCCTGAGGTCCAGCCTATTTCAGAAATGGCTTCCTTCTATATGAATATCTATGCTTAGTGAGATTATCTAAAGATAATCTATGTTCTATAGTTGCCATAAGCTTGACTTAGATATAAACTTGGGTTGCTGCTGTTCTTCAGAAACTATTCATGGCAGAGCCAAAAGGTTTAATATCTTTATCAGGTTTTAAAATGTCATTAGAACACATATTTTGGGGAGGCATTTAACTGCTGGTCTTAACGCTGCATTTTAACTATTTTATTATTACTTTCATTGCTATTTTAACCATTTTTTACTGCCTCAATTTTATTTTATTTTATTTTTTACTGCAAATTGTTGAGAGATTTTGATAGGCAATATAGCAGATTAAGTTGATTCATTAGCAACATACGTGAACTGATAATGAAATGGGCCAGTTCTTGCTCTTTTAAAATGCACTTGCCTTTTGGTTCTAAAACCCCAAAACCTCAATATTTACAATATTTGGAATATACACAAACTGGTGATATGTCAAAGAGGATCTTAATTTTTTCTGTAGTTAGTAATAATGCTGTTTTATTTATCTATTTGTTAAAAGTATATGCCACTGCCTTACTGTTGCAGTAACTCTGGGTGGCTTACAAAATGATATGCTAATACAAGATGATTAAAATAAAATTGAATAAAAACTAAAAATTGAAAAGAGACAACATGGAGGTGGGGATCTTTTCTCAAACCTGTCAGCCACTCCCATCATAAAACATCCCTATTGGGGCCCCAGGCCAGCAGGAACAGCCAGCTTTTAAGATTCTCCCTGAAGGATAGCAAGGTGGGATCTGATCTCTCCTTCAGTGGGAGAATATTCCAAAAGGAGGGGGTCATAACAGAAAAAGCTAAATTCCTGGACCAAATTCTTTGGGAGATAGGATCAAAAGAAGGCCTGTCCTTGGAGCAAGTGGGATGGCCCAATCCCTTTGGGGTTAGATGCTCCTTAAATAACCTAGAGTCCTAGACCGATACCACAAAGGGTTTTAAAGGTGATAAATAACGCCACCTTATCAAGGCCACCATAACAAGTGCAGCTCGTGCAACAGCGGTGTTACATGTACCATCTGAAGGGCCTTTAGAACTGCTGGGTTTTGTATCAATTGTAGCTTCTGAATATTCTTCAAGGGTAGCCCTATGTAGAATGCATCACAGTAATTTAGCTGAGAGATGACTGAGGCATGAGTAACTCATGATCCAGCAAAGGGTACACTGGCGCACAACATGAAGTTACATAAAGGCTTTCTTTGTCACAGCTGCCATTGCTCTTTGAGCAGGAATCATAAATCTAAGAGAACCCTTGGATTACATATGAGATCTGTCTAGAATAGTATCAGCCCATTCATAAATAATAAACCTACAGATCTTTTGTCTCCTTGAACCCACCGCCATTCTTTCTTACCTTCATCAGTTGAAGCCTGGTGTCCTCCATCCAGACTATCACAGCTTCCAGGCCCCACCAAAGGAAAAGTACCATATCATTGAAGTCACCTGGTTGGAGATGTAAAGTTGAGTGTCATCAGCATATTGATAATACCTTATGTCATATTGATGGATGATATTACCCGGTGATTTCCTGATTATTATTTTTTTTGCTTTACAATCACATTGCTTAGCTATGCTGTTGCCAGTCCACCTTACTTAAGTATTAGTTAATTATTACTGTATGGCATAATTGCTATATTTCTGTAACTATTTGTATGTAACAAATATTGACTATGGCTATCAAAGTTCTCTTCCTCTTAACAGTCTTTTGATTTGTGAACATATTTAATTCTTGAATATTACTGAATTAAAATATCCCAGTAATTTCAGAAAGATCCAGTGGTTCCAAGTTACTATACAGTTGTGTTTTTTCTGTTTTTTTAAAAAAACTATTGGATATTATCCCAAACAGATGAACTCCTATCATCTACCCTGAAAATTTCAGGGATGAAAGAAACTATATAAATATTATTTTCTTTCTCTACAAAATTCAGTCTCAGAAAGCTGCAAAGTACAGTAGAAAGATTTGAAAAAATTCTGTTTCACTTTAGATTTATCTTCAAAATAGACACGTGTCATTTTTATCCAGTGTTGTGGTTATTGCTTTAGAAACTGGTTTCAAATATGTTCAGAAGATGTTTCAATACAATAAGTTTCATTCTGTAATCTCAAAATGCCGAAGGCCTTTGAATCTTAGACTATCTTGGCTTTTCTTTTAAAAAAAGCCTGAAAGCCTGCAGAGCAGAAATGCTGTCACATTCTCAGAAACAAGTCAAAAGAGCAATATGCAGGAAGATTTGACATAGAATTGGACTATATATTATCCTATAAAGCAGTGATGGACTCATTCATTACTCCAAAGCACTACAATGCAAAAAAGCTAGGGAAAATGTGTGTGATTCAGTTATGCAAATTCCTTGCCAAATTCTTAGCAAAAATAGCATCACTACATTTGAGACAGGTACCCATTACAGATGAAAAATAAAGATCACACTCTTGGTGAAGGAAACCATCATGATAACTAACACAAGAATTTTACCTGTAAAATGTAATTGTTTCCCAAGGTGAATAATAACATAAAGAAGGGAGGAATTACCAATTGGCTATTAAACCCCACATTTTTGCTAATTTACTAGTCAGGGATACAATATATTCAATAAAAAGCTAGTTTACAAATCCTTATACATAATGCAAATTATTCCACACTTTGTATTACAACTTTATCCTTGAGTGGAACAGTCAGGCTTATAGAATGGATATTGCTGGATCCATGCATATTCTGTCAGTTTTCACCACCTCTCAGAATTACTTTGTAAGTCTATGCAAACCAACTATGATCTGAGTCAATTGAGCTTTTCCAAAGGTGAAGAGGGTTATTATTTGTTTCAAATCAGCAATTAAAAATTCAGGGGAAAAGTAATTCAATTTGAGTCATATTGGGACAATAATAACAAAAATGTGAAAAGACCTACAGCTGTTTCATTTTAGGGAAGAACTAGATAAACAGAACTGGTGTGATATAATCCTTAGAAATATTAATAAGGCAAAGTTTCACCTGAACATCTTTAAAAAAAACAAAACGAAATACTCCCCTGCTTTTCTTTTCAGGGAGAGAGATAGCAAGGATGAAAAAAAAGGACAGTGCAGCAGACTCTAAATATTCCAGCAGATAACCCAGATATAGACTATGGTGTAGCAATACTGATGTTCTATCTCAGCTTAAAAAAATATTTTTAAAAGTACTATGGCTTTTTGGGAGTGCTAGGATTGGCATGACACTGAAGACTGATCTCTAATGTAGGCTTGTTGAGGAGTATGGTTTCTGTCTCTGCATTAGTGGGTTTTATGGATCACAAACATATTAATATAGTTTCCTAACTACCCTGATCCTAATCACTAGAAGGTTTTTTTTTTGGGGGGGGGGGGGGCAGGAGGGAAGGAGGGCCGACTGGTCCAAAGCACATTAGTAAAGTTAGATTTCTCCCTAGCTGTATTGACTTGCCTGATGGATTTTTTGGGTTCCAGGAGAATCAGTTGTAAGTATTATAAGATCCTTTGGGGAAGAAATCCTTGTCCATGGCAGAATCTGGTGATGGCTCAAATTGATGTTCAATGATGTTTAATCAGCAGAAGTAGAGTGAGACAGATCAGCAGGTCACAGATAGAGGCTGGCACCGAAACAGTGGCATCCATAGACTTGATACCTGCTATTAGTCTCACCAACAATTCAAAATAGTGGATCTGGTACAGGAAGACTGGTAATAAGAAATAGCAAAGGAAAAGTTTTGACCAAGAAAATACCCACAGAGATTTAGGAAGAAGATGTTTAGAAATGGAGATGATGGTTGGCAATTAAAATGGCTAACATGGACTTAGAAAGCTCTAGATGGATTCTTGATTTTAATCCAGATGTGTGGCTAGTCATAAAATGAATTAAGTGATTTTTGCACTGCTTAAAGCTCATTAAGTTTGTAAGCCTATCAAGCATTTGAAGCATGATCCAGGAGAAGAGTGCTAAAGAGTAAGAGGACCAGCAGAGGACTTAATCTATTCATGGCAGAGGACTTTCTGTGAGGTTGAAGATGATGGATGGGAAGAAAAGAGGATCAAACCTTTTAGATCTAGGCAACCTGCCAGTTTGTATGACTCAATCAGAGTAAGAGGTAATTTCCTATTAATAACTTACCTTTTGTTCCATGCTGCCAGATGGAGGATTGTCTGCCTGGAGCTGATGGTAGCAGCTGGATGGTTGGACTGCCAAGTGAAAAAAAAATCAACTGTTGTACAGTTTTCACATTGATTAGCATTGCTCAACCTGGCAGCAGAAAGGCCAGTGGCATTAGACACATTATGTGAGGCTTACTGTCATTATGGATAGAGGAAGGCTGCTGGATCTTTGCTGGGGCTGAAAGAAATGCGACCAATGGCAGAGGTCTAGAAGATCTGCAAGTAGGTGCTCCATCAAACAGGAGTTAACAATATGGATATGAATTGGTTGTGGTAGAGGCAGAGCAGACAGAGGCATTGGTATTGGCCTGGCTCCTTAAGCTACAATCTTTATTCCCCACCTTGTCTGATCACCATTTTGCCTTCTTTGTGGCTGGGACTCAGAGGGACTTTATGTCATTGAGTGATGTTATAGAAGTTGTGTATCCATGCCTGCACTCTGCAGTGATCTGGATGAGGTACAATAAGCTTTGGCTCAATCCAAACAAGATAGAGTAGCTCTGATATTTTGGACCTCCTGGTTCCATCAATCCACTATTTTTGGTTTTGGAAGGGATGGCATTACCTCAAACAATTCTGGAGTCCAACGAGACCAGAAGCATCAAATGGAGATTCCGTTCCTGCACTGGCTCCTCTCCATTTCTCCCCACCGATGGACCCAAAAGCCACCTTGGAGGAGCAGTGAAACTAAGAAGAGGCATCCGGTGAGATTTCAGGGAAGAACATAACTCCTCTGTAGAAACCCCAAACTTGTTCTCTATGCCACAATAGAGAGAAGAGCAGGCCAAGATGGCTGCTACAAAGTTGAGACAGCTGAGGAACATCTAAGTGCAGCACTGGAGTGGAGATTGGGAATGGTATTTAGATAAGGGTGAGAAGAATTTATTTTATTTGTACCTACCCCAAAAAGACTATAACAGAGAAGATTAAAGAATTCTGTTAGCGGTGGATTGGAAGATAAAAGAAGAATTGGGAAATATAAAGAGTTTTAAAAACCTAAAATTTTAAAAGGAATTAATCTGGAAGAACACTAATTTGGAATTGACGATTGGGCAGAATTTGGCATTGAAAGACATTAATTTGAATGCTGGAAATAATTGTTCTAAAGAGAAATAATATTTGATTCTTAAAATTGGTGAAGCTAAATAAAGAAACAGAAAAAGAATGGCTGTGAAACTGGACTAAAAGCGCCACTTGTTGATGAAAGAAAAATCCTGTAGAACCCTTCAAACTAATGATTTCATCAAAAGAAGAAATTAAAAAGGAATAAAAGAAAGACATTACAATAAGGCTCCTGGAAGCTGGAATATATTATAATCAAAGAGTAAGGATATAGGAGGACATTATCCCTGGAACTATCAGAGATTTGGACTGATTAACATTATGAAATAAAGATCTGAGGATATTGATATTTTAAAAACAAAAGAGAGACACTGGTCCAAATAAAATAAAACTTACTGGATACTGGACAATTGGAATAATAAGCAATATAAAGATGAGTGACATATGTAAAGAAATAAAGATGGACATTTGAGCCATGAATGAGATATGGGAAAGAATATTGGATTTATGCACTAAAATACAGAATATAGAGGAAAATTCAGAAATGGCGACGATAGCAGCAGAAGAAAAAAGAACAAAGAAGGGGGAGGAGCAAGAAGAAAGAGAAACTAGTGAAGTGGAACAAAAGGAACAACAAATAATACAAAAGAAGAAAAAAGAAGTTGAACATGAGATATTAATGATAGATATAATAAATCAGGGGGGGTGGTACTGAGACTAGAATGCTGATAAATGAAATGGTTAAGGAAATACATAGAGGAGATCAAAAGACAGTGGGGACAAACTTTAAGAAATGGGAGAGAAAATACCAGAAAATGATGATAAATGGAGGAAGGATTAAAGGAAAAAGCCAAAGGGTGATAGAAAATGGTAAGCAAGTAAAGAAACGACCAATTAATATAAAAGAAAGACTTAGAGACAATGGTTAGAAATGGAGAAGAGGGAGACTCCACATGAAGAGGTACATTTGTAGTAAAACATATATAATAGATTTTGAGAAATTGGGTTTAAGAATTAGAACAAGAAGGAATAATTTAAATGTAATAGTTTTGAAAATAAGAACTTATAATAGATTAATCAAGTAAGATAGATAAATGTTTATGTAAAATATAAGTGAGTAATAGTTAAGATATGAAAAGAAATGTAATGTGGAGCCCGACAGAGAATAGATATAACCATATAGTAGGGTAATATTTTTAATGAATTATTTATTTTGTCATTCATATATATAAGGTAATGAGGTTATAATGTTATAAGTTTGATTTTATTGGCTAAAAGAAAATATATTTGTGTAAAAATGAATTGTTAGAGAGAAGGGAATATATAGAAAATAAAATATGTGCAGCAGTGGCAAATGTAATATTAGGGGGACATAATAGGGGATAATATAAATTAAGATGGAATGTTGAATGCTTAAAGAATGGTATGAAATTGTAAACATGGTGAGCACAAGAATACACGATTGAGGAAATTAGAGATTGATTAATATATTTTAAATGAATTAAATATTCTGTTATTCACTTGTATAAGGTAATGGGGATATATTGCTATAAATTTGATTAAATTTGATAATGGTTAAAAGAAAATAAGATGGAAAATGTGTGTAAGAATGAGAAGTTAAAGGGGAGGAAGCACACAGAAAACATAAATATATGTAATAGAGGCAAATGTAATAATGGAAAGGGGATTTATTAAGGGATAAGCTTAAATTAAGATGAAATTTTGAATAATCAATGAAATTATATGAATAGATCAAACTGTAAACATGTTGAATATATGATTAAGGAAGATAAAGAGGCTGATACAAATTATGAGAATATAAAGAAGAAAATATGATAATAGATAATGATGTAATATTAGAAAGTTGTATTTGTGATTATGGATATGATTGATTTAAAATGTAAAACATCTGGAACCACACTGTTCTCTCAAAGATGTATTTAAATAATAAAAAAATAAAAACCAACCAACCAACCAACCAACCTGGAGTCCTCCTGGACATATGGCTCCCACTTGAGGAGCAAGTGATAGCTGTGGCTAGGAAAGTTTAGGCTAGACAGCTACTTTGCAAGGTTTGGGGTTTATTTATTTATTTGATTTGTCAATCGCTTACAAGATAATAGGTATAAGTATAAAAATGATTAAGAATATAGGAAATAGGTACGAATAAATGGAGACAATAGGACAGGGACTGTAGGCACGATGGTGCCCTTATGCACGCCCCTTACAGACCTCTTAGGAATGGGGAGAGGTCAATAGTGTTCAGTTTGAGGTTAAAGGATTGGAGGTTAGAGGATGTAACAATAGAGTCAGGTAGTGCATTCCAGGCATTGACCACTCTGTTGCTGAAGTCGTACTTTCTGCAATCGAGTTTGAAGCGGTTTACATTGAGTTTGTATCTGTTGTGTGCTCTTGTATTGTTGTGGTTGAAGCTGAAGTAATCATTCACTGGTAGGACATTGTAGCAGATAATTTTGTGTGCTATGCTTAAGTCTAACCATAGATGGTGTAGTTCAAGGTTGTCGAAGCCCAAAATCTCAAGCCTGGTGGTATAGGGTACTCTGTTGTGAACAGAGGAATGTAGGGTTGTGTATGAATTGTTCCCATTTCCTCATGACCTCAGATTAGATTAAAGAGCATTTGTAAGCTTTAGTTGATGTAGAATGTGATGGCATTTATGGTTATTTGGCTCATGTTGCACTACTTCTCAGCAAGCTGCATTGGCTTCCAGTGTTTTTTCTGGGTGCAATTCAAGATGCTAATGGCTTGGGACCAGGTTATTCATGGACCACCTCTCCTCAATTTTTTCTACTTCTCCCATCTGATCTAGCAGGAAAAGCTTTCCAGAGATGCCACTGGCTAAGAAATGACAGCTGGTAGGGCTCAGGAAGATAGCTTTGTCTGCCAAGGTGTCCACCCTTTGGAACATCATGCCTTCTGAGATTAGGTTATCTATTATAAGCTGGCCTATTATAAAGCCCTGTAAACTGATTCTGGAGTTGGGCCTAGAGTCCTGGGTGTGTGACGGAGCCTTTTTCTTGTCTGTGTTGAACTTCATTTTGTGAAGTTCAACTGCTATGTATTTTATTTTTATATTATGTATTTTATCAGTTACCTTTTTTGTTGCAAACTGCCTTGAGTCACATATGTGAAAGGCGTTGTTAAATAAGCAATGAATTAATCTCTAAACCTTTTCTTAATTCTGCATCTGTAGATAGAATTATAACGGTGTGTATCTATGTTTAGATCAAATCTATGCACATATATGCTTAGAGTTGACTAGAGTGGAAGGTGAAAATTTGGGCGAGGGGGGGAATCTCATTTGTACTTTTGAAACTTTGTCTTCTAGATGGAAATGGTTTGCATTAGTATACAGAGCAATTAGGCTGCACTACACTTTACTTGCAAAGTTTAACTGGAAATGAAACGGTTACTTTTATATATTGAATCAGAAATTTGAATAACAAGGGGGGGGGGAGTACTTATTTTGCACTGTTTCTCTTAATAAAATCCTTGAAACCCTTAAATTCTATAATAGGAACATTCCATTAGCACAAGAGGCAACAAAGCTTCAGCTTGTAACTAGGTGAAAAGCTGAGAGATGAGAAAGTGAATGAAGCAGCAATTTCCTTTACTCCAAAGAACTTGAAGTAGCATTTAATAAGAAAATGCTAACTGGCTTCTTTCTCATGTCATCAGAGTCCCTCCAGCACTCTCCATATACATAAGAAACACAGGAAAGCCATATAATCTCCAAAATGTTAGTTATCATGCTATTCACAGCTATTTGATTTGGTCTCTTCTTTCAAAGAGAATCATTTAATTTGTGATGCTGCTTGTGATTTGATCAAAGTTTTGATGAATCAAAACACATTAGAAGCTTTG
Organism: Bungarus multicinctus; assembly: GCA_023653725.1. NCBI lineage: Eukaryota > Metazoa > Chordata > Lepidosauria > Squamata > Elapidae > Bungarus > Bungarus multicinctus. The sequence continues at coordinate 94,989,710 of CM042838.1, read as the reverse complement.
CATAATTTCAATGATTTTCTCAAATAACCTCAGATGTTATCCTATATGCAGGAGCTACTGCACTATTCCTCTTGTCCATTGTCCCAAAATAATTTTCACTGTAAACTCTACATAAGCCAGGATATTATGAGCTCTGTTCTTAGGTATGAAGCCAGTTGAGTGATCTTGAGCAAATAATTTCCCCTCAGCCCTGGGAAGAAGGCGCGCACACATGCACACAAACACGCAAACATGCACACACATACAAACACACACACACATGCCACAAACAGGCTCTACAAAATTTTTGAAAGAGTGTTTCAAAATTAATAGAAGACCATACAAATTCCATACAGTATCTGCATGAGCTGAGGTAAGCCTCATGTTGTTGCTTCACAAGCTGTTCCTACTCTTCTATATATCTGAGTGCCCTGCACAGCTATTTTGCTTCATCTTTTTCAGAAGTCAGCCAGCACATCCTGATTCTTGGCATTATTAGAATCATTTATCCTAGGAGAAAGATGCCTCATAAATACAGCAATCTATCTGCAAAGGTATAAGATCTCCTGTTTGAACAGGGTCCCTTCCAGCTCTATTCTGATTGAAATATTAGAAATGATTAGAGTGAATGACAATTTGCTAATAGACCTTTGTAACTCTGAGAATTTATCAAAATAATTTTGATCATCATTATTATGCCTTATAATCTTCATTCATTATTGTTTAAAAAATATAAGTTTATTTATTTTTTCAGTGCCCATCTTAGCCACATGACTCTGGGCAGCTTACAATTCTAAAATTATAAAACAGTTAAAACAATTTCTAAAAATGATAAAACATCAAAAATTGCATGTCTACCTGTGTTTATATCCTGCCTGTATCACATGGGGAAACTTTTAAGTGGCATGAGGTAGTAGTGAGGCATTTATGCAAGTAAATATGTCTGGATTACATGCACATATGCTGGAATAATTCACTCAGAAAAATTCTTTTTCTCCAGAATCTCAGCTATATCAAGATTGTTGATTGTGAGGGTTTAAAGTCCTTCTACTGCAATAATTTCAGGCATCTTTGATTACCTTTTCCCTAAAGCTATTAGCAGCAGGTGAAGATATTTGCATTGAGATTGCTGACAGTGATGACAATGAGGTTGCAATTGGCCACGGGAATGGCAGATCGCAAAAAGGCAGGCAGGCAGGCAGGCAGGTATGTCTCTATGGCGTTTAGAGATTGCAAAATTTAAGACAGATGACTTAAGTTAACCTATAGCAATTCAAACTTTTTTTAAAAAAAAAGTAAAGGATTTGTTATTTTCTTCCTTTCCTTCTAGAAGATATGATTATAGTAAGACAGTACTAAAAAACTTTCATGCATAATTCTTTTTACAAAGAGAAAAACAGCTCAAGATAGTATCTTGTCCTATCTCATGTAAAGTCTCTCTATATTTTTGAATAATGAAAGGAATTATTCTAAACAACGATGGTTCTTCCATATTTCAACTCTAAAGTCGCTTACAACTATTAGGCCCTGATGCCCTACAATGGTGTCCTTGCTACTATACTGCGTCTATTCATGGAAATGACCAGTTTTCACTTGAAATGGTCCATGGGAGGTGCAAAAAACAAACTATCATCTTCCCCCTTGGTTCTTCCCTTGCTGCAGTTGCTTTTCCTGGCAAGGGAAAAAAAAGGGGAGGAACCTAGCCACATGGAAGGAGTGAGAAAGTGCTGGACCAAACCATAAAAAGCTCATCTTAAGTCCCAAAATGTTGTTGGGAAAGAAGAAGAAGCCTTTTATCTAAGCTCTTTCTGCTGTGACTTGTAGAGCTTCTCTATGGCTGGAGATAAACTTGGCCATGTCCCACACAATTCATTTTTTTGTTGGTAAGAGGCAGACAGTCAACAGTGCCTAACTGCTTGCTGTGCAGTCTTGCTGTGTCCTTGGTATTAAGTCCAACAGTTTTTCTTGTAGCATCATCATACTGCACACTTTCCTAATTGCACACCCTGTACTTCATTAGTGTCTCTGTATCAGAAAGCTGGCATACTTTCATAATTACATACCATGTACTTCATTAGTCTCTCTGTATCAGAAAGCTGGCACATCTCCCCTTGCTTAAAATTTAATCAGAGGTTTTACAGCTCATGAACATTTAACAGGAGCAGACAGAACTCTGAAACTTTGCATTTTGATTTAATTACTGCTAACAGACATATGCCATTTTCAGCTGTTTTCGTTCTTCTGTACAGCCAAATTTCTTACTGTTGAAAAGCCAAATGTGAGTTTGAATAAATAGTTTTCAGATCCTCTTAGTAAGGTGCAAGAAGCCCTTATCTCCTGCCGAGCAGGATGTAGCAGAAAATAATCTCTTAAAGTTTGTCAATCTATGTGTGTCTATCCAGGGCAGAGGGATCCCTATTTCAAATCTGATGGTGAAATCTAAATACTTGGCTCTGCTTCGGTCTAAGATCTTGAGCATTAACTGAGAAAAATGTTGTATATCAAATAATTGACTTATATCAAAGCATTTTGATATCTTGATGGAAAGATGAATTTTGGTGTTTGATAAGTGACATAACAAAATAAAATTAGAGAAGATGTGTTGCCACAGTTACATTGTGCAGGGGATTTGTGGATTTGAAGACACAAATGAGTAGAAGTTGAAAGGATTTATTGAACAAAGAATAACTAGTTGCACAGTGTAATATAGGCTGAAAATATCCACTGTAAAACAAGAAATAACCACATTGAGCAAGGATTGTAAATACAAAAGAACCTGTTATGTTTTCCATCTTTTCCAGAGACAACAGCTGTATTTTTATAGATTATTCCTGTAAATGCATTGCATCAACCCTGGGTAGGCCTATGTTGAAACTCCTCTCTAGGAGAAGTTTAATAGAATATGTAATGCTCTAGTGCAGTCATTTGTACGTCAAATTAAGCAAACTGATTTATCATTCTTGTCTATCAATTAGCAAAACATCATGTGAGAATACACTACCTGCCACAGGATTCTGAGTTTGGAAGTAAACATCTTCAAGAGAGAGATACCACCATTAAACTAGGTGGCACAAGAAGATGAGATAAGAGCTGATTATGAGAAACTGCTGAGTGGGGATGAGGAAGTGGAATTTCAAAGGCTTGTTTTTTAGGAATCAAGGCCAAATTAAAGCATTTGAATACAGATGTGTCAGTGTGTCTGTAGTTATCAGGCTATCTAGAGGCCTTTATAACATCTGTTTCAGAGGAATCCAGACCATGCCTGATTTCAAAACTTTTTCCTCCAATATTCTTGGTTGGGATTTGAAAATTAATGGACTAGTGTCTCTAAAACCAAGCAGACAAACAACTCCATCTCCAATCACAATAAAATGCTGGAAATTAATGAAAGCAATAAAGACAGTATATACCAGGAAGCAGATACAGGGAAAAAAAAAACCTTATATAGCTATAAAATCCTAAATCTAAAATTAAAGGGAACAAATGAAGATTGAAATAAATGTAAGTATTCCTATATGTAAAAAATTAACTAGTTCATGCACACCCCTCTCTCTCTCTCTCTCTGTGTATTCGCTGGTTATTTTTACTTCACTGGTTATTATGATGAACAGTTCAGCTTTTGCTTCCCACAAGCTGCTGAATTCTGAACATTAAAGAGCACAATATAGGTCACTTTCAAAGTCAAGCCTGTTGTTCTGTTACGAGTTATAACTGTAGAAGAAACAGTTTAATAAAGCACTGTGTGATGAAAATAGACTCTGCTTGCTTGTTAATAAAATAAAACAAGTGATCTTTTTGGGAAGTTATCTCTGGCAACTGAATCAAACTTGAGTTTCCAAAAAGTTATTTTGGAGATTCTTTGAAGAATACTGAATATTCCTGGTAAAAAAATTGTCCTTGAAGTTTCATTTATAAAATACTGAACTGTGCTAAAAGCTATCATTTTTGAAACCTTGAAGTTCTTGGCATATTCCATGATATTTCAGAAATAGGATCATGTCTTCCTTCAGGTATCTGACATATAGAAGGTTTCAGGATCTGATTAAAACTGACAAGGCCACATGATTGTCTTTTTCTATGTTTATTCAGTTTAGAGATGGAAACATGAAATTTGGGTGTCAGTCAAACTTTAGCAGAATAGTCAAATACTTGTAATCCTATGGCCTTCTTCTTTGGGTCCTGGTGGTAATTCCGCATCCAGGAGATGCAGTAGTGGGATTCAAATAATTTAATAACTGGTTCTCTGTCCTAATGATTTCTTCCAACAACCAGTTCACCAAACTGCTCAGAAAGTTAACAACTGGTTCTCCAGAAGTGGTGCAAACTGGTTGAATCCCACCACTGAGAAAATGTAATTTGTGGGGTAAATTGATGCTGGTAACCCTTAAAGAATTGTTGCTTCACTCCCGCCCTTATAAGCCCTCCCTGATTCCAGAGGTATTCGATAACTACTATCTGGTTTCCAAACATTATTTTGGGTGTGAATGCTGTTGAGGAGTTTTGGAACTAATACAAAGTACCTTATCTAGACACATGTTAGCCAGAGTTTAGACCCATATATGGGGCTGAGACAGTGTTGCTTCTCTAGTTAATTAACTCAATTAGGATTTGGATGGGGATAATATGCCTGCTTTAGTCTTTTAAGACCTCTTGGTGATTTTGATATCATCAATCATGGTATTTTTCTGGACTGTTTGCAGGAACTAAGGGTTGGAGGTAGTGTCCTATAAAAGTTTCACTCCTTCCTCAGCAGCCAGTTACAATCAGTGGCAATTCAAAAGAGAGAATAGCTGGGAAGCCTGTTAGGGATCAATTCTTTCACTATTGTTATTTAACATCTCCATGAAGCTTTTGGAGATTGTTTGCTGGTTCAGACTGAACATTTAATTCAGTTTCCTTGACAGAATGAAAAAAAAAAGTCATGTAAACTAATACACTCAATCCAAAGTTTATATGGTACTTCCACCAATAACATAGTGTTAAAAATATATAGATTATTTCTTCAAATCATTTTTATACTTGACAAAGAATTGATGTTCTTCCATCTCAGTAATACAGTGTTTTGGGGATCATAAAACTACACAGCATCTATGTCCATTATTCTTCTGCTAGTTTTCAAACTGTTGGAATATAATGTAAAAGAACATTAACATCTCTAAAAACCAATGAATCTCACAGCACAAAATTAATATATGACATGTATTCAAAAGGGAGACATTACAGTATAAAACCATTTCATATGAATCATTATTGCATTCTGAGAAGTGTATCTCTATTTATAACATGTGTCCAAAAATATAAAGTAATGCATTGGTTGTTTAAATCTATAAGAATCTGAGGTACCGATGCAAAATGGCCTTTCTTCAACATTCTTATGTGAATCTTCTATTCCTTATTTTCCATGCCTTCCTATATTTTTGCTCTGAGATATCCCACTGCATACTTCCCTCCATTAAGGACCATGTGTTGGGCACATTTTTTTCAACCAACTATGACTCTATTTTGTAAATGATTATCTGTGTCATATTGTTCCATTTTATGAAGAAGGAGGCCATGATCAATTTATCAAATGCCTTATTGGAATGTACTACCACCACAGACCTTGGTTTAACATTATCCATTTTTAAAATAAACTTGTTCTGATTCCTAGTAATCACCTTGCTCTTTTCCAAGTGCTTGTAAATCCACAGCTTGATTATACTTTCTAGAATTTTCTCAGGTATTGATGTCAGGGTCTGGGAAAATTTATGTGGGCACAGGAAGTCCTTTAAATAATATGATCCAAATCATTTCAAGCTGTAAGGATCAATATAATTGCTTTTAATTAAACTGAAGTTACACATATAATCAGTACAATCAGTATAACAAATCTATTGATATAGCCAGTAGTGATATGCTGCCGGTTTGCACCAGTTCTAGCAATCCGGTAGCGCAAGTCAGCAGTTGGCCCTGCCTACCTGCCCTTATCCTTTCCTGTCCTATATTTCCTTTGTTTGTAGCTCAGCTGATAGGCACAGCAGAGCGAATTGTAGCGCCTCAGCTATTTTACCCACCAGCGCTGATGGTAAGGTAAATTTTCATGCTTAAAATTTCCCATTCTAAAATACTCCACGCATGTGCGAAGCACGCCCCCACAGAACCGATAATAAAATATTTTGAATTCCACCACTGGATATAGCATACTTCAAGATCTAAGAGTTGTGATGGCGCAGTGGTTAGAATGCAGTACTGCAGGTTATTTTTGCTGATGGCAGGCTGCCAGCAGTTCGGCAGTTCGAGTCTCATCAGCTCAAGGTTGATTCAGCCTTCCATCCTTCTAAGGCCAGTAAAACCATACTTCCATATATTTTTAATTAGCATTTTACACCTCGGCCACAATTTGAAATCCCAACAAGATAAAGTTACCAGTTGTAGTACTGAAAATTCAATCTTGTGAAACTGCTGATAGCTAAATTTTCCAGATTCTTTGCATAGAGCTATTATATATGCATAGGAATGTAGGGAGTAGGGTATACACATGAGTTATCAACCTTATTTATGAGCAGATGAAATCCTGCATATATATGGTATATAAGCATCACACTATTTATTTTTTATGTTTGCCTTGTTATGCAGAGCACATAAAAGGAATAAGAAATTTCAAAAATATAAAAACAAAATGGAACATAGCCAAAACTGGTTTACATTGACACCATTCACTGTATCTCTACATTATTTATTTTCCTTAGAAACCATTCTTGCTTCTATTAAGTCCATATGTTCAGATATATCTAATTTTGTTTTTTTAAGTTCTTTCATGTCTTTTTAAAGGGTTTCATCAATTTGATATAATTTTGATTGTCTATTTACCCCTTGCTTCCATTTCTTGCAAGAGAGCACATATATCTTTCTAGCAACATTTGCATATTTTAAAAACTTTTGCATCTACTTTACATTTTTAGTAAATATTTTCCCAAGGCAAACAAATTTATCTACATCTTCTAAGATTTCCTCCCAGCTCATTTATATATAACATAGTTGCTCACCCCATTTTCATCATCAAATGTAAACATTTTGGTCTTTAATAAATTGTAAATGCATATATTACGTTGCAAGCATACAATCTCAGATTTGCTGCAAATCATTTAGCTTCTTTGCCAAAACATGGCATTATCTCCATACAAAAGTTAATTTACATTCACTTTCCTAATCAACACATTATTGATTTCATAAGTGTTCCCAATAGATTGATTTACACATGTATTTAAAAAACCAAAGGGATATTTCATGTTTTTATCTTAATCTCTGTTCAACGCTGAATCATTATTTAAATTGTCCCCAAAGTGCTTTTCAAAAGATACCCGGACTTTCTTGGTTTTTTTTTCCTTTGAAAATGTGTTGCTTCTTGTTCAAGAAGCTTCTTCAGTTCTTCATTATTTAAATTGTTTTTATAATGCTTTGCTTCCTTCATATACTACCCTTGCTACATTTAGCAACTAACCTTCAGATCCAGATTCTCAAGTAGCATTCCATAATTCAATCCTATTCATCTGCTCATATATTTTCTTTAAACGAAACAAATATAATAAACAGAAATTCATATGTTAATATGTGGCTATCATAAAATCACACTACAATTCAGATTTTGATCAATCTACTCAATCCACTCTTTTCATCAAAACTGCCAAACCTATTTTTCTTTTAACAAAACTAATCACCCAGTAGGATTTTTGTAGTTACTTATCCTACTTTTACCTGGTATAAAATAATACAAATGACATTCTTAAAACTGTCAACCAAAGGTAAAATCTTCACACAAGAGATTGTTCAGCCAAAAACATAAGCAAAACACACAACTATATATTAATGTTTCTCTATTGATACAAACTATCACTTCTGATTTTTGTTTCATCATTTTTTTTGAACACCAATATTGACAGCATTCATTTCAGTTCTGCATGCTGATATATTGCTGACTTTCTCTATTCCTCACTTCAGTTTCATCCCAAATCATGTTATTTTTAATTCCATTCACACCAATGAAGAATCCTTACTCAGCTCTTTTCACTCACTTCCAAAGTTCCAAAACAAAATCTGTTTCAATCCAAATACTTCTGAAGTTTCTCTGTCTTTTTTAATTGTATCCATCCCTTGCTTTCTTTGACATTACTGCAATTAATTTTTTCTCTCAATGAGAAGAATAAAGAGAGTGCATTGTATTGTATTGTGCCTAGAGGTGGAGCTTTTGCCTCACAATCAGGAGGCTGAAAGTTCATTCCTAGATATTGACAGATATTTCTTTCTCTTGGTACAGTGAGTAATTGTTTGCTGTGAACTCCATGTAGGCATCAGGAAGAGCATTCAGCCAGTAAATGCTCAGTTCCATTCACTTGCCTTGACTCCACCCTGATGCAAGGGATTATAGGATAATTTTAAAAAAACAAAAATTGCATTGCATTGCATTGCATTGCAGTGCAGTACAGTGCTTCTAGTCTACTCTAGGCAATCAGGAGATCTTCCAGATTAATTTTATGGGAAGGTTGCAGGAAGTCCAGAAAGAAAATTTCACTGCATAAGCAGAAGTTGAATTTTTTTAGGTATCAGATAATAGAGGTATTCTGCATGATTCACTAACTGCAGATGGAGAACACTTTTCCAACAGCATTCAGAAGGTTTGAATAGAGATCACCTGAAATTTCACTTTTCTTTTTACTTCAAAAGTGGCATATTCTGATTGGCTGTCCTGTTTCTCTCCTGCTCTTTCATGATCTGTCAATACCTTTACATCTCTTACAGTAGAGAGCTCTCTCTCTGATTTTTGGCTGTTGTTCTTCATGGCTAGTTGAACATGACTCAATGGATAGCAACATCATCATATAAAACAAATTCTTTATGTGTCCAATCACACTTGGCCAATCATTCTGTCCTGTCCTGTCCTGTCCTGTCCTGTCCTACCCTACCCTACCCTACCCTACCCTACCCTACCCTTCCCTATCCTATCCTATCCTATCCTATCCTATCCTATCCTATCCTATCCTATCCTATGCACACGCTCACTATCTGTTGTGGTCTGCTGGAAGCCTGCAGAGCTGGCAGCAGAGTCGGACAGTGGGGAAGAACATGGGCCAATTCTGGAGTCTGGGGAAGGCTTGGACAGGGGATCTTCGTCTGACACAGAGATGGGGCCAGGGCCATCTGAGAGTTATGTGCTGACTCTGGAGCCTCCAGAATCTGACTTTAGCGAGGTAGAGGAATATGGGTAGCCTGTTCCCAGTGCTCGCTTGCACAGAGTTGCCAGAAGGTAAGAACAGTTAAGACAAAAGGGGCAATTTGGGAGTAAGGCTTGGAGATGATTGGTCCCTCCTATAAGACATAAAGGAGGAGCAAAGAGACATGAGCCTTTGCAGGAAGCAACTTTATTCATTCTGGTCGGTTTAAAATCTGTGTTGACTTTGTGCTCCATTTGGCCTTGAACAGCTAATTGGCAATTTAGTCATTGGTAGCATTTCAAGGGAGATAAAGTTGGGTGCTTATCAGCCTTATCCTGAAAGACTGTGGCAGACTTCTGTTGGACTATTCATAAACTATTTGGAACTCATAATGCATATAATTCACAGCCGTTGAAATAATTTAAAAAAAAAAGGTTTTTGGGAACAGCGTGGGATTGTTACTGTCTAAGGAAGCCTTGGTCAGAACACTATCCAAGCAACTCTGGCTGGCTTAAAAATACTATATACTGAATATGCTGTGTATTTGCAGCAATCATTCTCTTATGTGCATTTTTCTTCCAACCACAGGCCTCTTTCACTTCATCATCCTACCAAGTATTTTGTTCATGTTTCGTACTAGCGGAATTCTGTCTACTCATAGTTCTTTCTATGCTAAGCAGATTCTACAGCCTCTTTATTTATATTCACTTTCTATTTACTCTTCTGGAAGATTGATCTATCATTTCATAATATTTCATGGAAGATTCAATTTTCTTCTGCACTTGTGACTCTTTCATTGTAGTTTCTTTTACAAATTTCTTTTCTGCCATTTCCATTTTCCTGCCATTTCCAAGATCCATTCTTGATTTTCACATTAACCATTTACCGCTCTTGCATTCTTCACTAATTTCTCCTCTTTCTCTCATTAGATTGCTTCTAAGCAGATACACTATTTCTATTTATCTTATTAATAAATGTTTATTTTATAAATCAATTAATGAATCCTCTGTATCATTTATTCCTCTTCTAAGTTGCAACTTTCCATGTATCATGTTGATTACCAACTGGGCCCATAAATATTGCCTTGTAAATAACATATCTATGGTCAACCAAGTTAATATAGTGCTATTTTATCATTCATACTAGGAGATAAATATAATGTAGTGAGATATGCTTGAAATGGGGTGTTGATGTCACAATTACTACCTTATTCTAGTTCTAAAAGTGTCCTTGTATGTTTATTTTTATATTTTGGAATCAAATGACTCTATATTTCTTTTAGCTTCTGCATGGCAGGTAATAAACATGGCAAGTCTGTGAAAGAATGTAAAATGTAAAATAGTTCTATTGAATATAAAAAGTTCCTGTTTAAGAGTCTCTTGAAAATTTCCCCTTCTGCCTGAAGCACAGCAAGTCTTCTCAATAAATGTCATGAAGACTAAACAGAAAAGAGTATTATATACTCTTTAAACACACACACACACACACACACACAAATAAAAATAAAATATAACCAATAGCATGTATAAATAAATGTCATTACCTAAAATTGAATTATACATTTAAAGTTTTGACAAAATATAGGAAACATTTAGTGGATTGTCATATGGAACAAAATATTTTGTTTTCCTTTTTGATAAAATGTGACTGTTTCACAAAGAAATAAATGGTTTTAGCTGAAATAAATAACTTCAGCTCTAGGTTGACAAAACAGTGCAAAAAGATGTATACTCCTTAATTATTCAACCTATGTGCTGAATATATATTAAGGCAAGCTGAATTGGAAGAAGATGAGTGTGGTTTTAAAACTGGAGGAAAAAACATTAATATCTTGCACTATGCAGATGACACTACTCTGGTAGGCAAAAATACAAATGATCTCCAAGCTATAAGAAAAAAGGTCCAGAAGAATAATGAAAATATGGGACTAAAATGAAACATGAGGACAACTAAATTAATGACAACAAGAACCAGCCTTAGAATTGACAATGAAGATATTAAAGTGGTAGAGAGCTTCTGTTTTTAAGATCTCAATAATAAAGAACAAGTGCTAAATATATGCCACAGACTAGAGTATCCATGAAGGCTTTGAAAAGTTATTCAAAAATTAGGATGGGTCTATACCTACAAATATCATAACCATGCAAAAATAGTATTTCTAATAAAAATCTATGGAAGCAAAAGTTGGACTTTGAAGAGGCAGGATAGGAAGAGATGCCTTTGAACTTTGGTGTTAGAGAAGATTCACAAGAATACCATGGACAGTAAGAAACAAACAAATAGATCATGAAATGATATCAAATCTCACTCAAGGAAAAAAATGACAAAGCTTAAATTGTCATACTTAAACACGTTGTGCAAAGACTTACCTCTCTTGGGAAGAAAATGAAGAGGATAACCAATAACCAGGTGCATGGATTCAATTATAGTGATGATGGGTGCAATTAAAACATTCAGATCAGGAACTGATAGTGAGGGAGAAAATCTTCCCATGTGGTTGCTAAGAATCAGTGACTTGATAGCACTAATTCATAGGCTCATTCATTCATTCATTCACTCACTCATTCAATCAATGTTAAATATCTATTCTGAAATAAGCATTCTTATATTCAGTGTGATTTATAAGTTTGTACATGATTATAGTCTTATTAGATAGTTACTATGGTTGTAATGCCAAAAATATGGCCCAAATAGAGTTCAATGGTGTGAGAAATTCTACAGTTGTTTACATCATTCTGATTTCTTTTGGAAATGACAACTTTAAAAAGTAAATGCTGAATATTTGAGTTTATTTGCAAATATATCAGTTAAGGGTAGTGGAGGCACAGCATACACTAGTTTTCCTCAGTCTTTAATTTTTCCGTTGCATTTGTCTTCAACCAATAATGATAAGCTATTAAATTGGCTGCCCACCTTACCCTGTGGTAAGGTGGGCAGCCAATAAATTTGATAAATAAATAAAAATAAAGCTGAACTCCAAAACACATAAAAGTTCCATTGACTTAGGAAGAGCTTTTAAACTCTCCAATGGATAGATAAATCTAACCTCTACATCAGATTTTCAGACAAGTCCCTGAATTACTTGATATTATTAACTCAAAGGAGCTTCCCAAACATAGTTTATGTTTTGTGTCCCTTATAAAAAAACTCTAATATATCATTTCCTCATATATTTTCTTTCCTTTTTATAGTTCTTTTCAACAGTATGTAGATTCCATTATATGTAGATTAATCTGTTTTTATTACATAGATGTATACTTTTCTAAAAATTGATCCCATAAAAACACAATACCTAAACATTTCAGACTATTATCATTGCTTTATAAAACTACTTCAGTTTTCAAAAAAATATTTGGGTATGTAAATCTGCCTTCTCTCTAGATTCCTCTACATTTTCCTGAAATAGCTAGACAAAAGCCTCCTGTCAAATCTTCCCTTGCCCACTAGTCTGGGAATTAATTGCTTCATATCCTAATAGTCCTTCTCAGACTTTCCATATCTCCACAAATTGCTTCAGATTCAATACATCCCATAGTCTAGTGTTGGGATCCCCAACATCTGGTCCATGGTACCAGGCTGCAGCATGCCAACAACCAGGCCGCACAAATAAGCTAAACCCCATCTGCAAGATGTAAACAGCATGTAAAACCTCTCTCCCTCTGAACCATGGAAAAATTGGTCCTTGATGCTTAAAAGGTTGGTGGATGCTGGTTTAGTGGACACCATTTTGAAACACTATTACTGTTGTTACCTTATTACATTCTCATGCCCTCATCAGCCTATCCCTACTGATACTATCCAATCCCTATCTCAGAAACTTTATAGTTTCTAGGACCCTTGATTGAAAGGGAGCCTAGCACTGTGCTTTAACTCCAGTGGCTGGCTCCTGCTCTACCCATTGCCTCCTTATGTTTCCCAAACAGTCATAGCAGCCTTGCGGCCCTGGCTAAGCTATGGCCACAACAACAGATAATAGAGACAGATGCACTCCCAGCTTCAACTAGTCCAATGGATCTCTTTCTAACCTATAATTGGTAACTGCTGACTCCAGTTTGTCTTCTGGTCTACATTCTCCAGAAACTCCCAGCTTAACTTGGAAGTCTTCATTGCCACTTATCCACCAGTCTTCTCCTCCTTCCCAGCTCCTCCTTTACTCAGTATATAAAGATGATCTCTCCATTGATAGTTCATATCCTGTAGCTATAGAAATGAAGGAGTGTCAACTTCTCTTCCTTCCTTACTATTTTTACTATCTTCTTTTTTTTCTGTTGCTTTGGATGGTTCCTCAGCTCCATACTAGAAATCTGTATGCAAATCTTCACTTACTTTTCATATATCTTTTATCTTCCATTCCTATGCAGATCTATGCGTGTCCAAATCTATCAGTATCACACCTTGCCCTCTCCAGGTTCACTTTAGAAGCACCCCAAATATCTCCCTTCACACATTCTTAAACTATCTCAAACACCCACCCCCCAAGTTCTTAGGGTGCCATGAAAACATTGACAGAAGAGGTTCAGTCTAGCAAGTTGGTCTGGGGATGACATTAAAATCAATATAATGTGCTTCTGATACAGAGTGAATATCAGTTAAAGCAAGATAGGTTTTGTCACAAACACATAGTGTTATATTTGTATTTTAGTTCTAGCTAACAGAGATTAAGTAAGTGTATCTATTTAAAGATGGCAAGTTAAATTGCAAGTTATTGATTTCACTCTTTTGGTGTGCCTTCTTAGGAGCATCCAAGTTTACAAATTGGCAGATTCATCTAAGATGGCAGCCAGTATTTCTTTGTGACAGAGTTGAAAGAACAGGAAGGAAAAACTATTTGTATTACTACTTGTACTTTGCCTCGTCTCTCTTCTATTCTTAGATTGATGCCAGGTGATACTCAGTTGTAAATGTGTTGATTTGTATAAATAAATGAACAGTAACAATTAATTACACACTTTGTGAGTGCAACTCAGTGGGAAGGAAGGGACTGTGCAGGCTTGTTCCTTTCTGCTGGTCCCAGTGGTGTGATCAGAAACTTCATTAACAGGCTGCACAACCTTTGGTTATTCCTGCTAGTTCTCATGTTTAAAAACCTATTTATTTTGAAAAGCAACAGTACCAAAAGGTAGAGTTTACATTTATTTTTGATGCTTTCAAGCCTTCTCATTGCATTTGAGTGGTGTGTGCCTTTGACCAAAGCTGAGGTGGCAGACTAGCAAAGGCTATCCTGAGAAAATAAGGCTTTGCCATATGAATAGTTTGGATGCTTATGAGTTTCCCCTATGGCTAGCTTGAAGTTCTCTCTATTCATCCTTAAGTTAACAGAGAACTAAACTAGAATGAAATTTACTTCCCCTCTGCTCAATCCCTTTCCAGTATCTATTGCTTCTGTTCTAACTCACTGCTAAATGGTGCTGCCTGGATTTTATATGTACAGTACATGGTAACCAAAGTGATTTTACTGGTCCTATTGCCTTTCTCCTTATGCCAAAGCAATCTTATTTCATTCTTTGATAAAGTCACTAAATTAGTAGACCAGCAAAATTATTATTATTATTATTATTATAATGCTGTGGACATAGTATACTTAGATTTCAGTAAGGCATTTGACAAAGAAGACCACAATCTACTTCTTGGTAAACTAGAAAAAATTGGAATAGACAACATCACCACCAGATGGATTTGTAGCTGGCTGAAAAATGATACTCAGTGAGTAGTCCTTAATGGTACTACATCCACGTGGAGAGAAGTAAGCTGTGGGATACCACAAGACTCCATCTCAGGCCCACTACACTTCAATATCTTCATAAATGATTTAGATGAGGGAATAGAAGGGGAACTCATCAAATTTGCAGATGACACTAAACTGGCAGGAATAGCCAACACCTTGGAAGACAAGCTCAGGTTCCAAAAAGTTATTGACAAACTTGAAAAATGGGTCCTATGCAACGAAATGAATTTTAATGTGGAGAAAATCAAAGTTTTACATTTAGGTAGGAAAAATCGCAGATTAGGTGAGACCTGGCTCAAAAACAGTAACTGTGACAGGGACTTTAGAGTCTTAATGGACAATCACTTGAATATGAGCCAGCAGTGTGCAGCAACCACCCAAAAAGGTTTATACAATCCTGGGTTGTATAAACAGAGGTATAGAATCAAGACACGTGAAGTATTAGTGCCACTTTATAAAATCCTAGTAAAACCTCACATGGAATACCAATTTTGGTCACCATACTACAATTTTTTTTTTGAGACTTTGGAAAAAAGTCAGGGAAGAGCAACTAAGATGATCAAAGACTAGAGACACTAAACCATATGAAGAATGGCTGTAGGTTTTGAATTTGGCTAGTCTAAAGAAAAGAAGAATTATGGATGACATGATAGCAGTATTCCAATATTTGAGGGGCTGTCACAAAGGAAAGGGGTCAAATTATTCTCCAAAGCATCAGAGGGCAGGACAAGAAATAATGGTTGGAAACTAATCAAAGAGAGAAGCAACCTGGAATTAAGGAGAAATTTCCTAACAGTGAGAATAGTGGAACAGTTTGCCAGTAGAAATCATGGGCACTCTATCACTGGAGGTTTTTAAGAAGAGACTAGATAGTCACTTGTCTGAAATGATATAGGTTCTCCTGCTTGAGGGACTGTAAGACTTCCTTCCAGCTTTATTCTATTCTATTCATTTCATGGCACTCTAGCAGAATGAAGTCTAGTTTGGCTGCAGGAGTATCAATCCTGTTAAGACAGCTTCCCATGGCCTTCTTTTTACATTGCATTTTGTTAAAGGAAAAAAATATCAGAGTTGAGCTATGCTGAGGAACTGGAATCCCATGCAGAATTTCTACATAGGATTTCTCTCCCCTTCCATTCCTTTCTTTATATAGGCAGCCCAAGCCAGCTTTTTTTATTCTTCCTTACTCTCTTGGAGGTAAGGCAAGTTGGTCCTGTCATTTCATCATTTGTTATTTCAATTTGTGTTAAGCTTCAGGACCATAGAGTTAAAACTGACTCTTTGTAGTTGAACTGCCAGTTGAGCAGTCTGGAGCTTTTGAGGGATTCTGACAGACTGCTGTGATCGAGTACAATAGAATGATAACAGAGGAAGCTTGATCTAAGACCAGAGAGGAGGAAGACATGCCCACTTTTGTCAGAAATGGCAAATAGGCACTGTTCTGATCCCATCCTCTTATTAGTCATCTGACTTTGCCTGTGTCAAAGTGGATAATGCTCTATTTACATATTTTGCAGGTGAAATCACAGTTTTACATAAAGGTGAGAACTCTTAAGGCAGTTTCACCTATTGGCTGAAAACATGATGCTTGCAGTTTTTATTTGTGCTGCTTTTTTAGGCCTTTAAATTCTCTAGAATACAAGGGTTCTCCTAGTACTTATTCCTCATAATGGATCTTAAATTGCTTAAATGGTGTATAATCATTTGATCCTGTCCTAGCATTTTAACTCCCACCTATAATTATTGTAGCTGTGGGATGTTTGTCTAAACTATGAAAGATAATATTTTCTAAGTTCTTCCAAAGATTGTTGACCACTCTTTTTTATTAAGTGAGGGAATATAAATGTAAAAAAGCAAAATCTCCACCTGTTTAGATGAAAGCAGGATAGTCACAGCTATAGATAAGGCAGTGAGACACATTAGAATTGAAAGGCTGTACTACCTATAGTCACAGTGCCACCATTAGATCTTGCACCTGCCTTGATTGGGATAGCTAGGATAGTTAACGCAATAACCATCTAGCACCACCTCTGAAGAGACTCAGGTTTAGGAAGAGAACATCACAGTGTGATATATAGTTTTTTTTTAAAAAAAAAAGCTTCTCAGACTTTTGGAACATTATACCAAAGAAATAAAAAGAGAAATGCCAAAAAGAACGTATATGAATAGGTTAATAACAAGTTCTGAAAACTTGGTAAAAAGAGGTAATCTCTTCAACAGTGATGAAAATACAAAATGAAGTAAGTTCACTCACTCCTTACCATGCAATGCAATATTTATCTATTTACTGTAAATTTTTATTTCACTTTTCTTCTAATTTCCAGTATTATGGGAAGGGGTGCTATAATAACTTATCAGGAGCTCAGTGCTATATTTAATTTAATCTCAAAGAGACAATTGAGAAAGTATTAACAGAAGAAATGCCAGATACTTTAAATTAAGGCTGGTGGGATGCAAACTTCTGAAATGAATTTGTGTTTGCAACAGTGGCGAATATCTGTAGCTCAGTGTAGGATGAGAGTGGAGGTTTGTTCTCTGAGCTTGTGGGTTGGTTTCCAAACACTTCATTACCAGCTAGGTGTCATCTTCAGTGGAATTTAGGGAAGCCTGGCATTCCACAAGCAATTCCATCAACAGACACATCAACTTACAATCAGCCTACAAACCCCTGAGATTTCAAATCAGCCACACAACCAATCAGCAACAGCACCAACCTTTAACCAACTGAACCCAAACTCCACCTCCCACTGACCCTCACCAGATTGACTTCCACATCACAAGACCCGTCACAAGACCCTCACCTGATGTGAGCCACACCTGATGTGACCCACACCTGATTCCTCACAAGACCCACCACTAGACATGACCCTCCCATCACAAGATCACATGAAGCCCTTATAAGCAGAAGAACACCAATGATGACATTACTTAAATTCCACTGAAGATCTTACCCAGTATGGTAACAAAATATTTGGAAACCAACTCACAAGCTCAGAGAACAAACCTCCACTCTCATGAATTTGTGTGTCTGCGATCAATCCTGGGAACCACCAGCTGAACCGAAGTGCAAAATAACAGACCAGAAAACGATACAGATGCATATTTAGATTTAAAACCAGAGAACTTCAGTGAGGAATTTGTTTTAGTGGAAAAACTGAATTCATTGTCCTTTCATGTGAAAAGCAATTCCTCTCTGAATATCCTTTTTCTGAAGCCTATTTATTTTGTAGAGCTGAGGAAGAAAAGTTATTGCTACTGTTAAACAATTAGAAGTCACAAAATCTTAGTGATCTGTGGTAAAGATCTATAAAAAAACTCAATTTTCTCCCCAGTCAGCTTTAAATAATAAGTTGTTTTGCAGTTGTTGGCTGCCTTATTACATATCTGTGCATGGATGCATGCAAACACAGTTTCACCCCTTCCCAAGAGAATTCATTTTAAACCTATAGATTATTTTTTTCTTCTTCTGCTCTATGCATCTATAGCAGCACATCAATTAAATAGTCTAGAGAGTATTACACAAGGATAATTAAATCTCTAGGTTTTCTTCTCTTCCGATGGCTTTCCTTACAATGTGCCCATAGTGACAGGTAAATGAGTCTCTATGGTCTTGGATAAATGACTCACCTTGGCAACAGCATTCTGCAGTTTCTCTTTTGTTGTTTATATCAAAGCTATTTGTATGAAAGAAAAGAGAGAGGAATAAATAAAGGTAAAGCCAGGAAGCTCATACAAAGTCACTGGCAACATGCCATGAAGACAAAACTTTACTGAAGCTCATTAATATGTTACTGTTGTGAAAGCTGACAAAAAGGAAAGGAGAGTATGAGAACTGGGTTTTCAGACAGATAAAATGTTGAATAGCTGCCTCCAAAACAATCAATAGATACAGCTTGTCTCTCTTTGACAAAAGAGACAAGAAAGAGTGAAAGAAAAAAAACCCCAAAGCCATCCCTGATTTGCTTATATATAGGTTTCTGATTTGAAAGTACAGTTCTCACTGGAATTCGTGTATTGTTATTTTAATCTTCTTAATACTTTTGACTACTGAACTTCAAGACTGTCTGCAGTAAAAGGTCCTTATGAAACACTAACCCATTTGTACTTTAGTTGTGACCCCATATGCAAATATCTAATGATATTATCTGTGATGTAATGACACATTTCATTATTTACCCATATCTCAGATAGTTTTCTTTTTTATTATCTGCTTCTATGCTCTATGGATTGATGTTGGATATCATATTAGTCAAGCAACCAATGGAATTCTGTTGTAACTAGTATTATGCCCTCTGTAGTGCAGCAGATACTTGCAAATGAATAGAATTAGGCTGCTCCCTGTAACCGAGGTCCTTCTAGGACTACTCTGTACAATCAGGAGATCTTCCAAATTAATTTTAAAGGAGGGTTGCAGGAAGTCAAGAAAGAAAATTTCACTGCATAAGAAGTTAAATTTTTTTAAGATATCAGATAATAGAGGTATTCTACATGATTCACTAACTGCAGATGGAAAACACTTTTCCAACAGCATTCAGAAGGTTTGAATAGAGATGGCCTGAAAATTCACTTTTACTTCAAAAATAGTGTATTCTGATTGGCTGTTCTGTTTCTCTGCTGCTCTTTCACAGTCTGTCAATACTTTTACATGTCTTGGTTACAGTAGAGAGCTCTCTCTCTCTCTGATTTTTGACTGTTGTTCTTCATGGCTAGTTGAACATGGCTCAATGGATAGCAACATCATCATATAAAACAAATTCTTGTGTGTCCAATCACACTTGGCCAATAATTCTATTCTATTCTGTTCTGTTCCGTTCCGCTCCATTCCATTCCATTCCATTCCATTCCATTCCATTCCATTCCATGTATAGTAGAACCTCTGGTAAAGACCATAATTTGTTCCATAACTTTGGTGATTTCTTCATCTTCTAATGTTTCATCTTCAGGAATTTCTGGATCGGGGTCGTATTTGATCACCATCCGAGTATGGGTTCATGACCAGATTTAAAAATGTTGAGAATTTTTTGATTGGAACCCAATTTGGTCATGGTCAGAAGCATTCATGACCAAAGGTTCTACTGTAAAATAATTATTACCTAAAACTTGTACAGTATATAATAATTATTTTAAAAACATTAGAAATTGTAAAAGGGGAAAAAGAAAATAATAGACCAAAGAATGTTAATAATAGAGCCACCTCATGAGTTTACTTGTTCTCTGAGGTCCGCAGGCCTGCTGACATAACCAGGTCTTTGTTCGAGCTCAGAAATAATCCCTCATCCCTGGGAAAAAGATTGTACAATGCAGGTACCACAACAGAGTCCACTGTATGTAGCTTCCTAGACAACAGAACCTGTACCATGCACGTTTTGAATTTGGTGAGATGGACAGGAAAAAAAAATCATAAAAAGTCAGTCCCTCAACCCTAACCCTAATCTTTGAAATGGACCTGGAAATAAACTGATAACCAATGGAGCTCATACAGCAGAGATGTTCTATGCAGTCTACCAGATCCATAGATAATTGTTCATGTAGCAGCATTTTTCACCAGCTGAAGCTCCTTAAGTGCCACCTCATGTAGAATGCATTGTAATAATTCAAGTGGGAGGTGACCAGGGTCTGAGTGATACAATTACAATTGAATCCAATGCCTCAGCCACTACTTTGTTTCAAGTAGTAATAAATAGTAAAGTAAATTATTACTAAATGTGTTCCTGATCTGTGTAGTTTGAGTGTAGTATGTGTGCTGGTTCTCTCCTGATTCTAACTTTCTTAATATTGTGCCAATGCCAACATTTTTTACAACCTGTCTGCTCAGCTAGAGTAGGAAAATTGACCAAAAGAGTAAAATCTTTTAAAACAAATCTCTGTAATAGAATGAAAAATGGTGTAGAGTGTTTAGAATCACAAACCAAAGCAAAGCAAGAGTTTCTTATTTTTGAAGATTGATGAAAAGTGGATGGCGCCTGTTGAGGCTAAATTTACTAGCAATTCAAGTAAGAGAGAGCTATCATAGTACACATCATCAGCATGGAAGAGCAACACTATTGTCAAATGGGGGTCAAAATACGATTTTGTGTACATGCTTTTAAAACCTGGGATATGTACTTCTATTTGTGAAATATAATGCTTGGACCCAGGATTGTATTGCACAAACAGAAAAGTCATTGCTTCTAATGCAAGGGGGTGTCATTCATTCATTTGATTTTCCCACACAGCTGCAACATCTAATGTTTCCATCCCACAGTATTTGAGAAGATGTATTGATTTTTGGGAAATCTTTCATCTTTTTCTCTTGGTAAGGGTAAATACTATGAGGTTAAATGAAAGAGTCTCTGTTCCACAGAAGGTTACTTAAACATAATTTTTTGCAGCATTCCCTAGTTAGTCATGCGATCACATTATATTTATATGGTCACATGTACATTCAACGATGTTTTTCTGGACCATTTATTTGGAAAGCCAAATGTTAAAATAGTTCCTACAGGAGCAATTATAGAAAGTTTCTATGAATTATAGAAAGCCTATGATCTTTGTTTTGTTGGAGCCTATGAACTTTGTTCCAGAAAACCTCTTGGAAAATTCATTCAGAATTTTGGGTTGAAGTGACATCAACATGAAAATAGTTGTTTTCACTTTAGAATACTCTTTTTAGGGAAATTTAACATTCAGTCACTGGAAAATTATGTTAGGATAGATGAAAATAATATTGTATGGTGCATTTTATAAATCTCTTCAGCAGGTCATTTTATCCATTTTAAAATCCAAACCCAGAAGAGTTACCTCTGAGTATGTAAAAAGTTTGCTTGTTGAAGAAAATCCTAAATTATAGTGATAATAGACAGATTTTTAAAACAATTATAAGATGTTTAATAACAAATCAATGAGTTTTAGTTCTAGGTGTCTAGATGGAAACTAATATTTGTTAATATTAGTTAAACTATTGTATCTAATACCAAGTTTAGATTATATTTTTAACTTGCTTTTGGATCTTTTGGCTATTAATAAAAGTGATGGATGGATTGACTGGGGAAAACAAAGACAGTCAAAAACAGGTGGAAGTGACTAGAAAATAGTTTGATCTGGATGAGAGATAGATGGAATTACATATATCCTAGAAGGACATATAAAGATCAAACAGCACAATTTAGAAATTCTTCAACTCTTGATGTTGGCCATGCAAAATTATATGATAACAATGGACAGGAATGAAGTTTTTCCAGCTTAGTCTGATAATCACAATTTACAATATCTATGGAGATTCTTAATCATCCAGGTCATGGTTGTCCCAAAGATGCCTTTCAAAATGCAACTGGACAGTTCTCCATGAGAACTGAAGAAATTTCTTGGATGAGAAGCAAAACATCTTAAAGGTAAAAAAAAACCAATAAGGCCCAGTTACCTTTTGAAAAGCACCTTTGGGACATACTTTATAATCTTCCCTAGTTTTTTTCTTAGGAAATGAAAGGGCAGCATTAACGTGATATATTTTAATGCCATTAAAGGTAAATATAAGGTTTTCTTCTGTCCAGTCATGTCTGACTCTAGGGGGTAGTGCTCATCTCTGTTTCTTAGATGAGAGAGAGTCAGTGTTTTCTGAAGACATTTCCACAGAGATGATTAGGGGACTGGAGGCTAAAACATAAAGAATGGCTGTTGGAATTGGGTATGCCTAGTTTAATGAAAAGAAGACTAGAGGTGACATGATAGCAGTGTTCCAATATCTTAGGGGCTGCTACAAAGAAGAGGGAGTCAAATTATTCTCTAATCAAACTAATCAAAGAGAGAAGCAACCTACACCTAAGGAGAAATTTCCTGGAAATTAGAACAATTAATCAGTGGAATAACTTGCCTCTAGAAATTGTGAATGCTCCAACAGTAGAGGTTTTTAAGAAGATATTAGAAACCATTTGTCTGAAATTGTCCCTGCGTTTGTTTTGGGTTTGTCTGATGAGCTTCCACAGAAGTTTACAGAATAAGTGGACTGGTTATCAAAGTTTCCATAGTAACAAGATATGAGTGTCTTGTGATATTTGATGTACTGCGCAAGTGTGCAGGGGAGGAGTTTTACTTCCACTTCACCTTTCATTATACTCTTCTTTCGCTTGCTTCTTTGAATGGTACCGCTGTTTCTTTTGTTTCTAGTTATTTTTGTAAATAAGGTATGCTGGCAACAGAAAAACACGATTCATTTTCTCTAATTTATAAAGCTGAATGTTTCTGCTTTGACACATGGTAGCAGAGGATGGTTTATTATGTTTTTTGTTTTCCAGCTGAATTCTGAGGCCAAGCATTCTGAGGAATTTGTGAGTAACTTTAATTAACTCTGCAATGCCACGAAAGAAAGGAAAAACAAAGCGGAGAACTCGGTTGGAGGAAGATTTATTATCATTTTCTGAAATACCTAATGAGGAGATTAGAAGTTGGCAGATGCTGCTGGCTACTGCTACTCATCTGGAAGAAGCTGTCGTGAGAGGACAAGATAGCAGGTCAGTACCAAGTTTTATTTATGATGCATGCTATCAAACTCAACCTGAGAAGCCAGAGGCTCAAGAATATGAGAAACTTGGTGCTAAATCTAAAGTTATACAGACAGCTGATCATTTTTTACGAAAAGAGAAAGGTGAAATTTATTATTCTCCATTAAGTCATGAGCCAACGTTGAGTCCTGAGTTGCTTATTTGTGTTCATAAAATGCAATCTGTTGGATTATATGCAACAGATTGCATTTTATGAACACAGCCTACAGCAAGCTAAGGTCTTTTCAGCCAGATAAGGGTGTAATTAGAGTTCCTGAGTCCTCCATCTTGCCTTCTTCATGAAGCCAAGGGTCCACCCACAAATTGGTCACATGGGAGTGGTGTCAGACCAATCAGAACAGAGAGCTATGCCTACATCACAGATACCTCATGATATGTCTCATGATGCTGACTCAGTTGAAAAAGCAAGAGCTTCTACCATTTCTAATGTTGTAGCACCATCTGCTGGTGATTTGCGTGAAATACATGAACATTTACAAAGTATACAAAAAGCTTTTACAAACTTGTCAAGGAGTCAGTCTGCTGTACAGATGTCTCAAGCAAGCCAGACAATGCTGGCACCTGTGCCAGCTCCAGTGCCTCCTGGTGTCCAAGCAGGCATTGCTCAACCAGCGCAAGTTATTATTAACTCATTGAATCATGAATGGAAAGATGCCATTTCAAAGTGCCTATTGCTCAGTGCACAGTTGATCATGTAAGCAGAATTTTAACTGAAGAAGAAGCATTCATGCATGCCACACCACATTTGAAAGGACCACCTGCATTGAGAGCTCCAGATCCAAGGTGTAATTTCCGAGGAAAGGCCTTCATTCCCAGGATGCCAAGATGCTACATCTGTGGTCATCTGGGACACATTGTCCATGATTGTCCCCAACGATCTCCAGCACCTGTCACATACCAGCCCAGAGGAACAGATTCCAGAAGCAAGGGCAGAGGTGAAAGACAAGGTCATCGTGGTTCCAGGTGTGATCTACAAGCTCCAACAAAGGAAGTCCGGATTATGACAGAAGACATCTCTGGACTTTGGACAGTGGAGCAGCAGTGCATGTTACCTACAGAAGAGATCTTTTCACAGAGATGCACGAGCCTGAACCTGGCATGTGTGAACTGTACACTTTTTCCAATAATACTGTTCAGGTCAAGGGAAAGGAACTGTTTACATTGAAGAACTAGATGCATTCATTCCTGATGTTTATTATATTCCAGCAGCAACCAGCAGTTTGCTTAGTCAGAGTCATTTGTCAAGAGTTTCCAAGTACCAGGTTCACCATTTTGAGAAAGCAAGTTATGTGGTGAAAGAAGGTAATATTGTTGCTGAAACCATATTAATTGGTGGTGTTTATTACCTAAAGCCGAAGTCTACTTTACAAGCACAGGCAAGTATTCCTGTTCCAATAAGAAGGGAGCACAGGCCCAGAGAGAGATGTTCCAGAGAGAGATCCTGTTGCTATCCCAAAGGTTCCTAGAACCAACAAAAGTCAGAAAAAGGTTGCTCAAAGCAAGCCTAAGGTTCTTGATAAGAATGTTGAAAATTCACTAACAGGTAAACTTTTGCATTCCAGGTGTATCCATAAGTGGCATAGAAGATTGGGGCACACCAGTTTTCATGTTCTTAGCAAGATGCCAGAATTTGTAAAAGGTTTGGATCTGAAGGGGTGTAAGGTGTTTTTGGATTGTGCTGTCTGCAAGAAAGCCAAATCCAAGGCAGCAGCCGTTCCAAAACATGCTACAAGCCAGTCAACATACATTTTTGATTTGGTACATACTGACATAGTAGGTCCATTTGCACCAACACTTGGTGGTAGAAAATATTTCTTAACAATTGTTGACAATTATCCTAGATATAGATTTGTGTTTCCCATGAAGGAAAAATCTGAGACCTTTCAGATCTTTAAAGACTTTGCAACATAAACATGGTGTTCGCATCGCAAGAATTCAAAGTGATCGCGGAGCTGAATTCATGTCCCAGCGTTTTCAGGACTGGATGCGTAGGAATGGAATTCTGCACCAGACCTCAGCTGCTTACGTTGTTGCGGAAAATGGAGTGGCGGAACGCAGAAATGGAATCCTGCAAACCATGATGCATTGTCTCCTAGAAGATGCTAATCTAAGTTTCCCATACTGGGGTAAAGCAATTAAATATGCAAACCACATCATTAATCATATCTGGAGCAGTGTAATAAATCAGACAACTTTCTTCGTGTTATATGGATATAAACCCAATTTGAGAAATATCCATATTTTTGGTTCATACGCTATGGTGAATATTCCCTTAGCTCAAAGAAGGAAAGGAGGTCCAGCAGCGAAGAGACTGAGATTCATGGGTATTGATGACAATTCCAGATGCAGCAAGTTCATTGACTCCAGACATATAATAATGGTTTCTCAATCCTTTATTTTTGAAGAAGATGCTGACTGGTCCAGGATTCACTCCAATGATCCCGGAGTTTATTTTCCTAGAGATGATGTTATGCAGTCTGATGATCGAGATTATCAGGCAGATGTTCCATCTACTAGTTCTTCTCAACCAGAAGTTCCGTCTTTGCATGCCGTTGATGCTGAGGCTAGTGATGAGAAGAAGATGAAGACGAAATGGAAGAAGAATGGATCATTGCTCCGAGATGTTCCGAAAAGGTCAATAAGCAGATCCCTCCGAAGCGATATTCATAGCAATTGACAAAAGCAACTTTACCTTTGCTTTGTGCTGTTACACTGCTTCCTGACAAGTTCACGCAAATTAAGTATCTTCCTGATTCAGAGCAACCTTACCTTGGCATGAGGCAATGCAGGCTGAAATGGACAGTCTAAAGCAACTCAGGGTGTTTACGCCTGCAATTCCTCCTGGATGAAGAAAAGGTTCTCCAGGGTTCCGGAAGCAAGAAGGGGATACCTGGCTCTTAAACAAAAGTTTTTATGGTCTGAAACAGTCTGGTTTAATGTGGTATTTATGTCTTACTGACAAATTAAATTTAATGGGTTTTATTAAATCCAAAACTGATGAATGTGTGTTCACAAAAAGATCTGGGAATACACATGAGATAATTCTTGTTTATGTTGATGATATTGTTTTTATTGGTCCAAATACCAAATGAGTGAGAATTTTGCTAAAGCTTTGCAGAAATATTTCACATTGAAATCTTTAGGTCACATTAACACTTATTTGGGTGTTCAGATTACTAAAACTTAGAAGGGGTTTAATATTTCACAAGAGGACAAGATTGAACAGCTGTTGCATCATTGCAATATGAAGGATGCTAATCCAGTTTGCATATCCATGCAAACAGATTTCCATAATTTGGCACATGAACCAAGTTCTGATTTTGAAGATCAAACACTTTATCGTTCAGTAATTGGGTCCTTGTTATACATTAGTAGTTGGACCAGACCAGATATTGAACTTAGTGTTAATCTTTTGTCACGACACGTAGTAAAGCAAAACAGTTTCATTGGCTATGCATTAAGAAGTTGTTGAGATATCTGAAGCACACAAAAAGTATGAAGTTGTTGTTAGAACCAATACATACTAACTATGCAGAATTATGTTGTTATGCAGATTCTGATTGGGCAAGTGATAAAAAGTCATGGAAAAGTACTTCAGGTTATATGGTGTTCCTAAATGGATGTCCTGTTTACTGGCACGTGCGTAAACAAAATTTCATTTCATGTTCATCTACTGAAGCCGAATATGCTTGTGTTTCAGATGCATGTAATTTTTTAACGTGGTTTGATGCTTTAGTTATAGATATCTGGACTCACCCGATCCAGCCGATCACCATGATGGAAGACAATGAATCTGTGGTTAATATTTCCAAAACTCATTTCACAGGTTCTATTTATTTATTTATTTATTTATTTATTATTTATTTATTAATTACATTTATATACCGCCCTTCTCCCAAGGGACTCAGGGCGGTGAACAGCTCATCTAAAAACCCCACAAATACAAAAGTTAAAAAGTAATTAAATATTAGAATTAGCTGCAGACTAAAATTAAGAAACCCCCCCCCACCCTTAAAACCCAATTTAAAATTAAAAATGGAGATCAAATTTAAAATCATTATCTCAGCCCAGGCCGGCCTGCTCAAAGAGCCAGGTCTTTAACGCGCGCCTGAAGGCCCTCAGGTCCGTGCCGGTACGAAGTTCCGGTGGCAGAGTATTCCAGAGGGCGGGGGCACCCACAGAGAAGGCCCTACCCCTTGGCGCCGCCAGACGACACATAGCGGCCGACGGCACCCGGAGCAGACCCTCCCTGTGGGAACGCACCGGCCTGTTGGAGAACGTTGGTAGAATGCGGTCCTGAAGGTAACCTGGTCCCATGCCATGGGTCGCCCTAAAGGTCAAAACTAGAACCTTAAAGCGAACCCGGAGAGCCATCGGCAACCAATGCAGCTCGCGCAGGAGAGGCGTCACATGGGCGCTACGCGACGCCCCCATAATCACCCTCGCGGCTGCATTTTGCACCAACTGGAGTCTCCGGATGCTCCCCGCAGGGAGCCCCATGTAGAGGGCATTACAATAGTCCAGGCGAGAGGTGACAAGGGCCTGAGTGACCGTGCGCAAGGCGTCCCGATCCAGGAAGGGCCGCAACCGGTAGATCCGACGGATCTGATGAAACGCCCCCCTGGAGACGGCCGCGATGTGATGTTCGAGCGACAGCCGTACATCCAGGAGGACTCCCAGATTGCGAGCCCTCTCTGTGGGGGGCAGAACTTCCCCCCCAATAGCCAGCGAAGGTGTCAGCTGGCTATATCGGGGCGCCGGAAACCACAGCCACTCGGTCTTGGATGGGTTGAGCCGAAGCCTGTTCCCGCCCATCCAGTCCCGCACGGCCTCCAGGCACCTAGACATAGTCCCCACAGCATCGTTGGGGTGGTCCGGAGTGGAGATATACAGCTGGGTGTCATCTGCATACAGATGACACCTCACTCCAAGACCACGGATGATCTCGCCCAGCGGCTTCATGTAAATGTTGAACAGGAGGGGAGAAAGGACCGACCCCTGAGGCACCCCACAAACCAGGGGCCTAGAGGTGGACCTCTCCCCCCCCGCCAACACGAATTGCGAACGGTCAGAGAGGAAGGAGGAGAACCATCGGAAGACGGTTCCACCAATCCCCAACCCCTCCAACCGTCGCAATAGGATACTATGGTCGATAGTATCGAAAGCCGCCGAGAGATCTAATAGGACCAGGACAGAGGAGAACCCTCTGTCACGAGCCCTCCAGAGATCATCAACCAACGCGACCAATGCCGTCTCAGTGCTATGTCCAGGCCTGAAGCCCGATTGGAACGGATCGAGGTAAGTTGCTTCCTCCAGGTACTGGGGGAGCTGACGTGCCACCACACTCTCAACAACCTTCGCCACGAAGGGAAGGTTGGAGACTGGACGATAGTTGTTTAAAATAGCTGGGTCCAGGGAAGGCTTCTTGAGGAGGGGGCGCACCACCGCCGCCTTCAAGGCGGTAGGGAGCACCCCCTCTCTCAAAGAAGCGTTGACAATCCCCTGGAGCCAGCCTCGTGTCGTCTCCCTGGCGGCCGAAACCAACCAGGAAGGACACGGGTCCAATAAACAGGTGGTGGCATTCAGACCCCCCAGCAACCTGTCCACACCCTCAGCGGTCACAGGATCGAACTCCCCCCAGATAACACTCTCAAGACCTGCCCCGGGCACCTCCCCCGGGACCACCCAATTGGAGTCGAGCCCTTCCCGAATCTGAGCGATTTTATCATGCAGAAATCGGGAAAACTCCTCTGCTCTACCCTGCAAGAGGTCATCCCGCGCTCTCGGTTCAAGTAGAGAGCGGGTCACTCTAAACAGGGCGGCAGGCCGATTTTCAGCTGATGCAATAAGGGCGGAGAAATACGAAGATTTCGCCGCCCCTATCGCCACAAGGTAAGTCTTAATATGAGATCTCACCTGTGTTCGGTCAGACTCAGAACGGCTCGCCCTCCAAATGCCCTCAAGACGTCTTTTTCGGCACTTCATCTCCCGTAGCTCCTCCGTATACCACGGAGCCAAATGGGATCTGTGCCGAGTCAGAGGTCGCATAGGCACAACTCGCTCTAGGGCCCCGGCGGCCGACCCCTCCCAGGTGGCCACCAGGTCTCCAGGCGAGCTGAGAGCCAGAGATTCAGGAAATGGCCCAAGCTCCCTCTGGAACCGATCCGGATCCATTAGGCGCCTGGGGCGGAACCATCTAAGTGGCTCCGCCTCCCTGCGGTGGGGGGTAGCGGAACAGAAATCCAGCCTCAGGAGGGAATGATCTGTCCATGACAAGGGTGTAATAACTAAATCCCCCCAATTACAGTCATTCAACCACTGCCCAGAGACAAAAATCAGGTCCAGCATGTGACCTCCCATGTGAGTGGGGGCAGAAACTAACTGGGTCAGGTCCATGGCCGCCATGGAAGCCAAGAACTCCCGGACCAACCCCGAGGTTTCACCGAGCGATGGCAGGTTGAAATCCCCCATGACTAAGAGCCTTGGGGTCTCAACCGCCAGCCCGGCTATTACCTCTAGGAGTCCGGGTAGGGCCGATGAGACGTGGCAGGGAGCCAGGTACGTCAACAAAAGGCCCATCTGAACCCCTTGCCCCCACTTCACAAAAAGAGATTCACAGCCAGCCGTCTGAGGGACAGTGGCCTCCCTAGGACAAAGGACTTCCTTTATAAGCACCGCCACCCCACCACCCCTTCCCTGAGCCCTAGGCTGGTGAAATGCAAGGAAACCTGGTGGGCACATCTCAACCAGAGGGACACCTCCCTCTGGGCCCAACCAGGTTTCGGTGACACCCACCAGGTCCGCGGCCTCCTCCTGAGCCAACTCCCAGATCAGGGGAGCCTTATTAACCACGGACCTGGCATTGCACAACAGCAGCCGGGTATTCAGGGCCTGAGATTCCGGACAACCAGGACTACAGGATGGGTAGGGAGGGTCGGAGCGCGCTACCGCTTGTAAACATCGGGAGCGCGATCCCCTAACCGGATATGGCCCTCCACCCCTAGCATACCTACCTCTCCCAGTTACCGTGCCGATAAAACTGGCCCCCGGCTGCCACCCCCTGTCTGCCACCCCGACACGGGAACCCCCGAGGCCCCACAGGCGCGCTCGCCGGCCCGGCTGCCCCCAATTCCATGCGGGCTGTCTCCCCCGCCCGCCCTGGACTTTTCCCCTTTAAAAAATCCCCTTAAAAATTTTTCAAGCCCGGATTTACCACGCCCTCCCCGGTTTCCCCGACCCCACCATCGCTCCGGATCCCAGGATCCCTCATTGCGGAAGGTCTTAGAGAGCTTCGAAGGCCACCTAAGGGAGAGGGGGGCATCCCTCAAGGCCCAAAGCTCTGTCCGTAGGTACTTCCGTGGACCCGGCCGCCCTATCTCGGCATTCCCAGAGTGTCCGCAACGTCTGCCGTCCTCCGGCCATAGAAAATGGAATCCAGTCCAGCTGGGGTATATTCCGCCTCCCCCCGGTCGTCCCACCTCTGCCACCGGTGAGACCCCCGGGGGGGAAAGAGTCACAGGCAGAGCCAGTCCCCCCCCTAGGCCCACCACCTCTGCCACCGGTGGGGGCCCCAGGGAAAGAAGGGACACCACAGCTCCACCTAAGCGGCCCACGGGGGCATCGGCACCATCGCTCCCCCGCCGAGCCCTTCCGTGGATCTCCCAGCCGCCGCGTCATCTTCGGGGCTATCGAAAATGCCCCAGGTCCGCTCGCTGCCCGTCCGCAGCCGCCCCGCTCCGCCGACCGCTGGAGGAGGCCTCCGCAATCGACCCAAGGCCGTCGGGGCCGCCGTGACCACGCCGCCCTCCACATCGGTCCCGCGGCTCCAGCCGACCCCCGACCAGCTTCCAGGTGTCTCGGCTGGTCTCCCTCGATCCTCCCCCGCCTCTGCCACCGGCGGGGGGGCCCAGGGGACAGGGGGGGCCACCGCTGAGGCCGTCCAGGCCGGAGAGGGCCGCGGCGGAGCTCCGCAGCGCACGCACCGGATCCATCGCCACAAATCCACCGAGGCCGCTCCACACCACTCCCAAGGCCTCCGAGGCCGCTCAAAAACCGCTCCGGGGCCGCCGCACCTGGGGCGCGGCCTCCGACGCCACTCCGAGGCCACTCCAAGGCCAACGAGGCCACCCCGAGGCCGCTTCGAGGCCGCCAGGACTGCCGCGGCAACGCTGTCTCTTCTCTCGGCGCCGCGGCTCCGGCGAGCTGGAAAACCACTCCGGGACTGCTACATCCAGAACGGGGCCTCCGAAGCCCCTCCGAGGCCGCTCCGAGGCCGCCAAGGCCAGCAAGACCGTCCCGAGGCCACTCCGGGGCCGCCAGGGCCGCCGCGCCAACGCCGTCGCTCCCATCGGCTCCCTTAGCTCCGGCGAGCCCCCAACCAGCTCTCGTTGGAAACCGCTGGTCTCCCCGGGCCCTCCCCCACCTCTGCCACCGGCGAGGGGGGCCAGGGGGCATGGGGACCCGCACCGAAGAGCACCCGGGCCGGAGAGAACTCCGGCGAAAGCAGCCGTCCGCCATCTTTTCCCGGAAGGCTCTAGGTCCAGACACATTGACATTCGGTATATCTTTTCCCGGAAGGCTCTAGGTCCAGACACATTGACATTCGGTATAAGAACATAACACTAGTCAAACAAGGTTTTGTTAAATTGCAGTATGTGTCCACACATGATCAGATTGCTGATATGCTCAACAAACCACTTGCAGCTGCTCAGCATGAATACCTGTGTGAGAAAATGTGCCTTACCTGATGTCCGCTCATCAGACAAAGAAGGGGGTGTCACTGCGTTTGTTTTGGGTTTGTCTGATGAGCTTCCACAGAAGTTTACAGAATAAGCTGGACTGGTTATCAAAGTTTCCATAGTAACAAGATATGAGTGTCTTGTGATGTTTGATGTACTGCGCATGTGTGCAGGGGAGGAGTTTTACTTCCACTTCACCTTTCATTATACTCTTCTTTCGCTTGCTTCTTAGAATGATACTCTATTTCTTTTGTTTCTAGTTATTTTTGTAAATAAAGTATGCTGGCAATAGAAAAACACGATTCATTTCTCTAATTTATAAAGCTGAATGTTTTCGCTTTGACAGAAATTGTATAGGGCAGGGGTGTCAAACTCATAGTGTCATGTTGTCATCATGTGATCTATCATGACTTTTCCCCCCTTTGCTAAAATGAGGGTGGGGTTGGCCAGTGTGTGACACATCTGGCCTGCAGGCCACGAGTTTAACACCTCTAGGATAGGGTTTTCTGCCTAAGCAGGGAGTTGGACTAGAAGACTTCTAAGGTTCCTTCTATCTCAGTTATTCTATTCTATTCTATTCTATTCTATTCTATTCTATTCTATTCTATTCTATTCTATTCTATTCTATTCTATTCTATTCTATTCTATTCTATTCTATTCTATTCTATTCTAATATGGCCAGCATGACTATACACTGAAGTGCACATAAGCTATTAAAGTGGTACCTAGTTATCACATTTTCATGTTTCAAACTGCTAGGCCCCATTACGCAGCACTTGGATCTTGAATCTGGGCTCCCAACTTTCCAGCTGACAAGCTCAGCATCTTTAACTGCTGCACTATTGCATTCCCTTTAATGCCATTATTATCTAGCTCATTGTGGAATTCATGTATTCTTCATTTAATAGCTTATCCCTGTTCACTCACCCTCCTTGCAATAGCTCATGACATTCTGGACAGATCAATGAATTTTGTTTTATTTTCAAGCCTTATGTGACAGTGTTACACAATGTTAATACAGTTGTCTCTTTTATTATGATTTACCATTGATTTCAGCTTATTTATAACATGCAAATGAAAAAAGGCTATCAAGTGTGTCTTAATTATTGACAAAGGCTTTTTATGATTTAAAGATGTAACAATTAGAGAAATTGCAGATATATTTCCTTAAGGTAAACAATAATTACTCCTTTAAAAACCTTAGTCTTGCACTAAACCTTCACCATAAAGAATTTACCAAAGACCTGTAAATGTTAAAAAACTAATTTACTTGCTACACCATTAGTATCCTATAACATGAAGATAAAAACCTTTATAAATCCACCTAGCATAAGAAAATAGAATAAAATCTAGCATAAAAGGAAACTGAAGCATAGTTGTCAAAATACCCCCAGAGTATAGAATGGGAGCAAACTTCTGGATCTGTAGCACAACTTCACACACAAATATATAGCAGCTTGCCTTCAGAAATTGTATGTGCTTCATCACTGGAGGTTTTTTTAAAAAAACTGGGAGACACCTATCTAAAATGGTATAGGGCTGTGATGGTGAACTTATGGTACATATGCTGGAAGTGGCATGCAGAGCCATTTCTGCTGGCATGTGAGCCGTTGCCCAGAACAGATCCACTGCACATGCGTGCACGCCTTCCGCCATCCAGCTGATTGTCGGGGATCTGCCATGCATGTGCAGGGGGGAGATGCGCATGGGGGAGGGTCATGCATGCAAGAGCAGAGGTGTACAGTGGGGGATTATGTGTGCATGCGTAGAAGGGCATGGTGCATGCATGGGAGGGTTGATGCATGCATGTTTAGGGGGTGGGGGGGTTATGCACGCATTGCATTATGGGTGCAGGTGCACGTGCATATGTGCGCATACACTTTTGGCACGTGACGACGAAAAGGTTAGCGATCACTGGTATAGGAGGTTGGACTAGAAAACCTCCAAGGTTCCTTCCATCTCTATTCTGATTGACCTGGAGATTGAGCTTGCATGATGTCATGATATACTTGTGGTAATTTTGATGAAATCTTGTTCTCTTGCATGGGTTCCTGTTTTTGCACTAGCAATTTATATTTCCACATGCCTAGAACCGCTTGGAATACAGGAGAGTATTAATGCCAATCTCTTGTCTGTGATACTGTGAGATGTATAGGAATGTCCTTGTCCTTCTTCAGTAACATAAAGAACTTGGATTATATCTTTGATGACATCTTCTTTTGTACAATGGACTGATTTTAAAATGGATTGATTTGGAACAGTATTCATAGATAACCTCAAAATAATTGGTTTATTTTAAGAAGAAAAGGTGTCCGTGAATCAGGCTCAGTTTCTGCAAACCACATTTATGAAATTTTCTTGGTAGTGTAATAGAAGTGGTTTGTCAGAGCCTTCTTCCAGCCTACCTAGCACCCCAAGTATCTGCAGGCAGTTTCTCTCATGAAAACATAAAATTAACTATATAGGAATGATTATTACTATGAAGATATAGCATCACTGTAGGTATATTATGAACAATGCAATACTTGAAGTGGACTCAAAGTAGGAGAGGGAGGAAGAGAGGGAAAGGCAGAGGGAGGGGAGAGGCAGAGAGAGGGAGAACAGAAGTAGAAGGGAAGAGAGAGACAGAGAAGAATAGAATTTTTTGAAAATATTCCCTTCCAATGAATCTCATTTATTATCAGAACTATCAAATAATTCCTCCATGTGGTTTCCACTGTCTTTCACAAGCAGCCAAGGAGGCTTCAGAATGATGAAAATATATAGAATAAAAACAATACCACAACTTTAGCATAATGAGCTGTGGTGGCGCAGTGGTTAGAATGCAGTACTGCAGGCTATTTCTTCTGACTGCTGGCTGCCTGCAATTTGGCAGTTAAAATCTCACTAGGCTCAAGGTTGACTCAGCCTTCTATCATTCCAAGGTCAGTAAAATGAGGACCCTGATTGTTGGGGGCAATATGCTAACTCTGTAAACTGATTAGAAAGGTATGTAAAGCACTGCAAAGTGATATAAGTTTAAGTGCTATTGCTATCTTCCATTATTGTCAACATTTCTGAAACGTTTTAGGAACTGGATAGCACAGAAAAGGGTTAGACTCAAAGTCAGTGGGATGGAGTAGCTTTGGGTTAAGAAACCATCTGAGCATCTTGTGGGCCCAGTACAACCTTTCCTGGATCATAAGTCACTACTCAGAATCATTTGTGTCTTGCTTACCACTTATTTGAGCTAAAGCAATGTTCTCTACAGGATCAAGGTGTCTTCCTTTATTTATTTATTTATTTATTTGATTTGTCAATCACTTACAAGATAATAGGTATAAATATAAACATAGTATGAATACATGAAATGGATGCATATAAGAAAAATAAAAAGAAACAATAGGACAGGGATGGTAAACACGATGGTGCACTTATGCATACCTCCTACAGACCTCTTAGGAAAGGGGTGAGGTCAATAGTAGACAGTCTAAGTTAAAGTTTTTGGGGTTTGGGGAAGTTTGGATAGCATTTATCCTGAGATCTGTAAACTGCCCATGACTCTGGAAATTATATATATATATATATATGTAGGTATGTAGGTATGTATGTATGTATGTATGTACGTACGTACGTACGTACGTATGTATATAGTTTATATATTATATAGTGTCTTTGATACAGTTTTGACTACTGGTAATTAAATAGACAAATCTAGGTAGTTTGCTTTGCAATATTTTCAAAACTGATTCACCATTATCTCCTTCCTAGGGCTAATTTATAATTGATTGGCCTCAAATTACCTAGTTACCTCCCTGGCTATGGTATGATTAGAACTCATGGTATGTGAGTTTTTAGCCTGGTGCTTTCAACTGCTACAGAAAAAGACCTCTGAACCTAGCATTAGAAGGATAATTAAAATTGGCATTTCCAAAAGGCCCTGGAGACATTGAGTTATAAGGTGTTTGTTGTCCCTGGCAGAAAATTGTGAGTTGTTTGTTACTTGTTTGATTTTTGTGCCTATTTCTTGTGGAAATATGCATTATGTAGAACAGAATTCATATAAGCTATTTGGCATAGTACATATGTTAGTAAAATAAAAGGAATGCCATAATAAACTCCAGCAGCAAACTGAAGCAATGTCATCAAAAGAAATTGCGAAGAAAATATCTGAAGCATTTGAGACTAAAAAAACCCTACCTCTTTTGCAGGAAAAGAATTTTTTTTTGAAAAATTGCAAAGCAGGTTTCAGTGGAGCATCACCTGAAATTTCAAAGTAGTGAACATTCAAATGAAACAAGTCAATAAAAAAACTGTTTATCTATGGATGTCACTAAAGAAGAAACCTGGTTATTCCCTTGGATATATTTCTGATTTGTAGACAGTTTAACACATTTTCAATTGAAACCTTGACTTGTCCTCAAACCCCTTCTGACCCAAAGTCCTGCTCCTGCCTCATCTATCAATTTTTGAAGCACCAAAGCACAAAACTCCTTTTGAAAAAAAAAAGCATCTGTTGATAGAATCTAGCTATCCAAGAGCCAGCACATAAAGGTACATCGCAGTAGGAATAGTGTCAAATGTCAACTGCTCAGTTGGGCCTTAATAAAAAACAGAATGCAGGAAGCTAAGTCTCAAAGACCAATGTTTGGCGATATCATCAGCAGGGAGTACCTACAGACAGTTTGTGAAAAGTATAGAGGGATCTATTTTGTCTTTAGGAGCCTTGTAATATTTCCCTCTGAGCTCATTGATGTTTGCAACAAGCAATATTGCTAAGAACATTATGCAGTTGAGGAGAGGAGACCTGGGAATGGAGCTACCCCCTAAGCAAAGTGAGTTTCCATATGCTGACTGTAAGAGGATTCACAGAGAAACTGCAAGTTCTCCTGTAAATAAGAGAAGCATTTAGAATTATATTATGGGAATATTTGAACATAGTTCGAGATGAAATGCTCAGAGCCCCTGAGATTAGTATCTAAGGATGAACATAGTGAACATCTAATTGGATAAAATATAATTGCCTTTATATTTCATGTAAAGAGCAAGAAAGGTTCATAATATTTATTTTATTTTATTTACTTATATAAATAAAGGCTTACAAAGGCTTAGAAACCTGTTAAGTCTTACACAGTTGTCCATCTTATGTGCCATAACTCTGGGTGGCTCACAAAACAATGGTATAAACACTCTAAAGCTATAACAAAAATGAAAAAGTTGATGACATATTCTCTATTACTGTACATTAAAAGAGCTTTCTTAATTAATATTTCCACAAATATTTAGGTACTCTTTATGTTAGCTTCAAAGATCACATGATGACACAACCATCGGAATATATATAACCAATTTCAATGAAAGTTTTAGATGCTGACATGTAAAAAGACCTAATAGTACGTGGGAATGAGTTTGGGAGTTAGGAGGAAGAGCAACAGCCTGGGCAACAATCAGATAAAAAACAGCTGAGATTGGAGAAGTAATGGGAGTGTGGCAAATGTCTCAGAAGAGATGTTTTACAACTTTTCATGCCATAGTTGTTAGGTGAATCACTGCAGTTGTTAAGTTAGTAACATGGTTTTTAAGTGAATTTGGTTTCCCCGTGGACTTTGCTTGTCAGAAGGTCACAAAAGGTGACCCTGGGACACTGCATCCCATTAACTATGAGCTAGCTGCCAAATGCCATGGTTGTTGCAATAGCTGCTAGGGTGAAAAATGGTTAAAAGTCTCTTTTTTCAGTTTTGTTGTAACTTTGAGTATATGGTTATAAGTTAAGGACAAATGGTTGTAAATTAAGGACTATCTGTAATTAAATTATCAACAAAATTGATCCAATAAGCCTTTCTACCTTAAAATGTGGAAATTTATAATAAATCTGCTGTTTGTGTTTATCCATTTCACATTACAAATATCACATTACAAATATTATTGCACAAAGTATATAATTAAATACAAAATTGGCCTTCTAGGGGCTTCTTAGGTATTTTGATTTTTTTTTTCTAAAATCAGAATATTTGCATTTTACTGCAATCCTGTCATCAGAAGGAGAACATCCTATTCATTGTTGTTATTTTTATTGGATAATTATCTTAACTCACTTCAATTTGTTGATGTCTCACAAGAAATAAAATCAATCAATTATTAGCCCACATTTGCATATGTTATACCCAGGGGTGGGATTCTATCAGTTCGGCTTTCTTTTGGGTGAACCGGTAGTTACAACAATGATTTGGCCCCGCCCTCCCATCCCTGCCCTATTCTTTATTTCGGGGGTTTTCAGCTCAGCTATTTGGAGCAGCACAGCGGATTGCCACTCTTCAGCTGATTTATTCACCAGGACTGCAGCAGAAGGTAAGTTTTAGAGCTAAAGAAGAAGCGTGTTTTAAATGCTGTGCACACACAAAGCATACATTCACCAATCGGTTGTTACACCAGTTGAATTGCACCCCTGGTTATACCATAATGGTACATGCAGTATTTCAGAAGTTAGGACATTCTTCAATACAGGTGGGTAGAATTGTCCTCATGGTTACTCTCTGCACTTTTCTATTCATTATGAAAAAGGCATAAATTGTCTTTCTCATCACTGCAATAATTGTTCAGTTCATTTCTTTTGCAAACGGAAAATACCATAAAATAGATCTTCATCTGCTTTGAAATTTATGAAAATAAATCCATGCAATCTGACTACATTAGAGAGGCAGCATTAATGCAATAGTCATGTTTAAATTACTCTTGTTGAATGTTTTGCCATGAATATCAAACTTCATTAGTGACCTAGATCCTGATTTTGATGAATTATTATCTCACTCTTTTTATGTAATATGAAAATTGATGTTTATCTCTTAACAGAATATATTTTGGTGAACAACACCTTTCTTCTTTGCAAAAGAGCAGCTACTCAGAACAATTAAAGAAAATTTCACAGAGTTGCTAAAGAGCCATTTTTTCAAATGCAGGATATTTGGCTTAATCCAATCTAGAAACAGGATTACTTTATCTTTTATATATCTTTTGCTGTTTCCTAGCAATGAATATGCACAGATATACCAAAATATCTGCCCAATGAAGATAGAAAATTATTTTTCCCAATGTGGTGCCCTCTAGTTGTTTGAGATAGGAAGGGCTTGCCTTAATGCAGAAATAAACAAATCTCTGACTCAATAATAGGTATAAACAAATGCAGGGCATCTGATAGACTGTCATTTCAAGGCTGCAAATACATTGAGGTGTTTAAAGAAATTATAATTCCATCATTCGAAGGAACCAATGAGAACTGAATTGAAATCTTCTTGTTCTTGCAATTGCTTGAGAGCTAATTAGTTTACTCATAGTTCTGATTGTTACAGAACAACCATCAAATAATAACATTCCTTATCTCAAGTCAGTAGATAAAAATGTCAAATCCAGTCCAATCTGGCTAACTGTATGATGAGGCAGACAAAAATTCCAAATCCAGTTTGAACATCTGTCTGACTATGCAATGAACCACAATAATTCTGAAGCAGGCTTATTCCCTGTAAGCATACACTCATTGGATATTCTGTCATTCTTTAGCACTGCCTCATGGAGAAAAAAAATAAACGTAATGTTAACATGAATTTAGATATCTCTAGAGGTTTTTTTTTTTTTTTTTTGAACATAGCCATTAAAAAAGAAAACCCTAGTTGTTGGTTGAATTTAAAATAGTATGCATGCTGCTGGTTTACAGCTGTATAGTACCATTCCATGTTGCACTTTAGAATAAAGTTAAATTGAAGGTAAAAAAGATATCCTAAACAAATTAAAAATTGATTAAAACTTTCCAAGCAGTTAAAATATTGATGCTATTTATTTTCAGTTTTGCTACTTTTAAGTATTATACTTTCATTCAGCTTGATAGCAAGCAGCGAAATGGGGTGGGATTCTAAAGTTACTGGAAACATTCAAGCACAAATTAGAAGCCTTCAAAGGGCAGTAAAAGTGAATGGTATAAATGAAGGATATTGAAAATTCAGTTGCATATTCAGATCTGAAAATAATTTATCCCCTTAATTCTTAAAAGGTAAATGAAATGCCAGGGGAAGCCATTTCTATGCATATAGAAAACTATAAGTGCATTTTCTGTATGAATGTTCACAAGTAGCAATTGCAATAGCACTTACATTTATATACCATTTCACAGTGTTTTACAGCCTTCTCTAAACAGTTTACAGAGTGAGCATGTTGTCCCCAACTATCTGGGTCCTCATTTTACCAATCTCAGAAGGATGGAAGGCTAGGTCAACCTTGAGTCACTTGGAATCAAACTCTGGCAGTCAACATAATTGGCCTGCAATCTGCATTCTAACCACTGCATCACCATGGCTCTTAAGGTACCACCTAGTTCTGCCTGCAGTACCATCAAATAAATATGTCTGATGGTTAATATTTCCTGGGGTGTCCCATTATGCTTTATTCAGACCAGTATGAGGTTTCAAGTGAGTTTAGATTGCCATTTTCACCAAATCAATGCAACTCTTTGCTCTTTCTTTGCGGGATCATCACTTTTTTTCCCAGTGTGCCAAGAGTACATTTCTTTTTAAAGTATGAAAGCCAAACTCTGATCTCTGTAATGCCATAGCAATTCACAATCTGATCTTACAAGCTATTGTCACACTTTCTATTATAACTCAGTTATTCCACTGGAAGCTCATCTTTCAAAGTAAAATTGATCAAAATTGTTCAATATTGCAACAAACCAGATATGCTGCTTATTTTAATATTTTGTTAAAATATTTTTAACCAAAGAAGGAAAATCAACTCTGTATGCCACTTGATTGCAATTGAGATTAACACAATAACACACTAATCATATTTTTTTATATATTTACACTTACTATTACATATTGTAAATGGAAGTCATTATCTTGGAACATAGCATCCTGAAACAGAATTTCTTGTGTGGTAGTCTTACATCAATGGCCTGAATGATTGAAATAATTGTAAGAATTATAAACTAGGAGCTTTCATTAATCACCTCATTACACCAGACTTTGCATAGAACTGTATGCAAATTTATCTCCTCCAACAGAATAAATTCTCCAACAAATTTCTCAAAGATGAAGTTGCTCATTATTAGCTAAAAAACAAAAACAAAACCCAAATATCCCAAAGAAAATTAGTTCCAAAGAAACTTTTTTTTGCATATACAAGGTTCTATGTTGTTGTTTTTATATATAATTTTAATAAGTTTCAAAAGGAAAACATTAAAATACAAAATTATAATAAGCAGGGAAGAATTTTTTAAAATAACACAACCCTCACCTTAACCCCTCAAAATGACATATAAAGAAATAAAAGT
This sequence comes from Bungarus multicinctus, assembly GCA_023653725.1. Classification (NCBI taxonomy): domain Eukaryota; kingdom Metazoa; phylum Chordata; class Lepidosauria; order Squamata; family Elapidae; genus Bungarus; species Bungarus multicinctus. Next base: position 94,948,245 of record CM042838.1, on the reverse strand, counting down.
TATTTCCAAAATTCTTCAATACAAATATAGTTATAAAGTAAAATACTCTCTTGTTTTAGATAAACAAGAAAATGGATACAAACTAAAATATAAAAGATATGCATACCAAATCGTTAAATCACAACAATGTATAACATCATAATCTCTTACTCCAAAGAAAGCATGTAACCCATAAGACATCATAATTACAATTCCAAAAATACGCATATTAGTAAATATTTCTATAATCAAATATCTATAATAAAACCTCCTCTACCTGAAGTTTAAACAAATATATAAAAACATTAAACAAAATGTATGTCTATTAAATTCCAGCAGTACACCGTAAGTCTATAGTTGTCACAGATCTAATCGTCAAATCTCAAAATCAGAATTTCATATTTATCTTTATCAAACATATAGTCCAAAATTGGTTTCCATATAGAAAGAACAGCAGTCAAATTTTTATCTGTCAATTTTGCCATTTCAGAGAGTTTCATTAGCCGCACAATCTATTTTTCCATTGTGGGAAGGCATATATCCTTCCATCTCTGTGCATAAAGAAGCCTTTCAGCAGCTCAAGGTTCTGTGTTGAGTTGATACTGAGTCCTAGTTTCTGTTCAGCAGAAAGGAGATATCATGTTCTTGGGGCCTTTTAGGGATGGTGTAATTTAGAATGTTAATGTCTTCCTTAAGCAAGCAATAAAAAAACTCAATAGACTTCTGCCGCTTTTACTAAATCCCATCTTACTCAACATATGGTTGAGGGCTTGAAAAAGTAGGATAATCATGGAGGAAGCAAAGATGCAGGTTGAGGAGGTCCTACTCAACTATTTTTATTTGCAAAGGATAATACATGATATTTGTTGCTTTTGCAAGCAAATATATTCATTTCTTTATAACATCTCCCCAGAAATGGAAATAACAAACATAAGTGTACTATTGATGAATGATTTATGAAAATAAATAGAAAGCAAATAAATGAATGACAAAGAACTCTTTAACAGTGAAAATAAGCGGAGTAGTCAAATGGAAAAATTCTCAGGAAATTGCTAGTAATACTCCTTTCAAGGTTATATTTTATTTATATTAGCTTCTTTTGTTCTAAGCTCAACTGACTGGTTGTTGATAAAGTTGATGACATAGCTGTTGATAGGTATATTTAAAATAGGAGCAATGGAATGTGATGAAATATCTTAAGTGCAAAGGAAAACTGAGATGCATAGGTTGCTTCCATGGACCCTTTTTTTTCCCCTAAATAATATCTCTAAAAACAATACCCTTCCTCTTGTATTCTAATGCCTTAAGGCATTTGTGGCTCAATGTCCTATACATATAACTTATTACCTTTCAAGCTGTTCAGGTAGTATCATTTATAGAAAATAGTTATTTCTGTTTTAAGGCAAGTCTTTGGGTTCCCTCATAAAATTTGCTGTACTGTGGATATTAAAGAACTATGTATTGATCTTCATGGTCACTCAGGAGGTGTGGATCAACTGAGTTTGCTTCAGAATACAAATTCAACCAATGCCTCCAGCATCTCTTCTGGAACACATATGGACATCAATTACAAAGCCACCAGCATTCAGATATACCCATTTAACAGCTTGAGAAACTGGTTAAAGACCCTTGGTTTTATCTTACAACATATTATTTTTAGTGTAACTTGCACTTTTTCAGTAGAAATATATATATATCGGAAATCTTATGAAGAAAAAGAAAGAAATACTAATAAAATAAAATTACCAATTCCCTATTTTAATCCAAACAGGTAAAGTAACTAAGAAGATAAGCCATTATTTACTTGATACCAGTAAGAGCTAGTATCAGAAGTTCTCCACATTTCAAAACAGAAGAAAACTCATTGGCTCATTTGAATCAATTTAAAATCATCTGAATACTGCTTCTCATGCTTACAAACAAAACATGATGAATGAGCCACATGCAGTATTGGCTTTTTTTGAAAGATTAACCAGGAAAACTGGCCTAAGTTCAAATAGCTTTTCCTCAAATGACAAATTGCAATATCGTTTAATGAGGTTACATTTCAAATGAATTATATGAGATACAGATTGTAAATCCATGTATAACTGCAAAATAAGTATTTCTGGTAAGATGTAATGTTTGATAATTACAGCTGGATATTTTCAATTACAAATAAAGGGAACATGTTTTTTTTTTTTAAAAAAGGCAAAATTAGCTTATTTTAATAGTTTTAAAGGTATTGTTGCCCTTTATAGATTTAATAAACTAAAACCAACATAGTTAAAGCAATAAAATAGCTAAGATATATTTATTGGTATAAAAATATTAAAAACCCACAGGACAATATTTTATTACATATTTAATAGCACCTACATGCTTTCATACCCTTCATCAGACAAAATGGGTAAACTCTAGAAAAAGTGTACTGAAATAGAATTCAGACAAAAATTGCTAAGAAGAATGGGTATAATTTCTCTGTTTCTGAAAATATACATTCTACACTGAGAGTATTTACACCAAGACAAATTCCTTGTGTGTCCAATCACACTTGGCCAATAAAATATTCTATTCTATTCTATTCTATTCTATTCTATTCTATTCTATTCTATTCTATTCTATTCTATTCTATTCCATTCCATTCCATTCCATTCCATTCCATTCTATTCTATTCTATTCTAGCTGTCAGTGTCACTTGTTTTCCTGTTTTTTTCATTATCATTCTAGAAAATTATGACTTAATTAAAGATTCAACAAGAGACTATCACCAGTTTATCCCAATAGCAACAAACTCAGGAAACAAAGAAATCTACTTCATGTTCCAATTAGTGAACTTGCTGCCAGCTGCCACTACCAGTTCTTAAGTTACAGTAGTAACTGAGTATCTAGAATTCTTTATCCTTCCTAAATGCCTACAGCATCTTTAAAAAAAATCAAGGAGATCTACTTTTACTACTGTTCTAGCATGAGTCTCACAGTTTTCAATTAGAAGAAAGCTGTTAAGTGTGGAAAGGAAATTGATGTCAGCATCCAAATATTTGATTCACTACAGTACAGAGGAAACCATATTGCCTTGAATATTTTAAAATTTGAATATTTTAATATATTAAAACAAATTATTCTGGAAGTAAGAATATTACCCAAAACTGTGGCTTACTCCAAACATGTCCTTTTCCTGCCCTTGTAATTAAAAACAAACAATCCTCTTTCTAATACCAGGGCACCCTAAGAATAGCATATTCCTTTGTTAACTTCAGGCATAATATTCTTTAAAGTTTTCATAAGACTAAATCCAACTCTTTCTCTTGAGTCGCATTTAAACAACATACACAATCAAACTACTTAATTAATCTATTTGGGAAGTATCCTGAAACAAAAACTAGTTATATAATCTGGGTTCTTCCTGTATATTAAACTATGCCAACATTAGCAAATTTTGTTAGGTCTGAATCTTCAAAGATGATTAGGGGATGGGAGGCTAAAATACATGGAGAATGGTTACAAGAATTGGGTATGACTAGTTTAATGAAAAGAAGGATTACAGGTGACATGATAGCAGTGTTCTATTATCTAAAGGGTTGCCACAAAGAAGAGGGAGTCAAACTATTCTCCAAACACCTGAAGGTAAAACAAGAAGCCATACACTTAAAGTCCTACACTTAGGCAAGAAAAACCCAAAGTACATATAGACTGGGTGAAACCAAGCTCAATAGCAGTAACTGTGAGACAGATCTTGGAGTCATAGTGGACAACCAGCTAAATATGAGCCAGCAGTGTGCAGCAGCAGCTGAAAAAGCTAATGCAATCCTAAGTTGCATTAACAGAGGGGTACAATCAAAGTACCACTCTATACCACTCTATAAAGCCTTTATACCACTCTTTAAAGCCTTAGTAAGACCACACCTAGAATACTGCATCCAGTTTTGGTTACCACATTATAAAAAAGATGTTAAGACTCTGGAGAAAGTGCAGAGAAGAGAAACCAGGATGATAAGGGGACTGGAGACTAAGGTGTTATATATGACCAAATATGGCCAAAGAATGGAGTTGGCTAATAGACTCCACTCATTGACCCAGTGGCTGGTGGAAAAAACGAAGTCCCGTCAGTGGCTGAAGCTTTGGACAGCCGTGTTTGAGCGGCTTTTTCCGAACTGAATCTAATAAAGTCTGTTACAAGTCCTGCTGTGTTCTGCCTCTCCTTTCACGTGTGGACCCATCAAACACTGGCGACAAAGGTGGGATCTTGAACTGCGGAGAGAACAAAGGACACCTTGTGGGTTTCAGACGCCATTTCTACCAGGCCGCGACACCAAGAACAATCGCAACTGACTGACAACATGGCACAGTGCACGACCAGCCTGGCCCACTGCCCAATGGTCATCCCTTACGATCCTGCTAAGGAAAAATGGTCATTCTACATGGGCCATTTCAACCTGCACCTGGAGGTCAATGGACTCCAAGCAGCCCCCGATGCGCAGAAAAGGGCACTTTTTCTAACATACTGTGACATCGAAATCTATGAAATGGCCAATGCACTGGTCGCAGACGATCGACAGACTATGTCCTGGGATAGACTATGTCCTGTCCTCCAGCATGCCCTCCATAGTGACATAGAGTCACTATGGCCCGTTTCCGTCCTATCTGGCCAGCTGCTATGACTTTTACACACGGAGCCAGAGAGAGGGAGAGACGATCAACTCGTTCATGGCAGATCTATGGAGAATTGCAAAAAACTGCAGATTCCCAGGCACTAGGAACAAATGATCCCACACTACAAAAGAAACTCCTGGTCCACAAGGACATCTCCTTCCAAGGAGCCGTCGACGAGGCCACAGCCACCAAATCATCAAACAACTCAGCAGCACGGATCCGAGAGAGTGGGAAAGTCCATGCAACCGGGACCAATCGCCTGCCGTAGCCCAACGAGTCCACCTCTGATACCAGCAACAATGATGGTGGAGACGTACATAAGCTGAGGTCTGGTAAGCCAGGTGGGAAACTGGGAAGCCAAGAGTGTGGCAGCTGCAGCAGAAACCACCACCGATCAGCGTGCCATTTCAGAGACACCGTATGCCAGAGATACAAGCATAGAGGCCACATCACGGAGGTATGTTGTGTAACACAACCAATGAGCAAACAAGGCTGACAAGCTGCATCACCCATGAAACAACATGGCCACCAAGGGCAGGGCAGAAGAACCCTGGCAGGAGATTCAAAAAAAGGGAAGATGCCAAGGAAGAGGAAGCCCACTTCACATTCATGGGCTATGCGCAGACCAGAGTGAGACACACTGATGCCTTCAAAGCAAACAAAATAATGGCTATGGTTGGAATTGAGGGCAAGCCTTGCCACATGGAAGTGGACTCGGGATCCTACATATCAATGATATCATGGGATACCTAAAAAACTCATACCTAAGCAACGGTGCAACCAATTGGAACCATAGACCATTATTTTGAGAGACTACCAGGGCCGCTGCATACTGGTCCTGGGAAAAAAGACCACATAGGTGGAATATGGCACTTTCAGCAGAAGCCTACCACTCACAATAGTAGACCAGAGCCTACCTAGTCTGCTCAGCAGAGAATGGTTCCTGCCACTCCAAATAAGCGTTGCCGGCTTCCATGCGACAGAGGCCACCTCCCCCAGACCTACTGGAAACATTGCAGAGCTAAAATGGGAGTTCAGCAACATTTTCAATGACAAACTGGGCAGGGACCCCTAAATCATTTAATTTAGATCCAATATTGCCCCAGTCCGTCTCAAGCCACGGCAAGTCTCATTCACCCTCCAATCAAAAGTTGAGGAACAACTGGACAAATTAATAGCCCAAGGGGTTCTAGAACCGTTGGACCATGCTAAATGGGAAACCCCAATTGTGATCCCAGTCAAGCCAGATGGATCAATAAGAATCTGTGCTGACTATAAAATGACCCTGAATAAAGCTCTTCAACAAAGCGCCTACCCAGTGCCCGTAGTCCAGCACCTGCTACACTCCCTGGGCTGGGGGACTATATTCGCTAAATTGGATTTGGCCCAGGCCTATCAGCAACTGCCCAGCGATGAGGCTACTGCTGAGGCGCAAACCACTGTCATGCATAGAGGGGCATTCAAGTGCAAGAGACTCCAATTCGGGGTAAGCATAGCCCCAGAGTATCATGGAATGGCTGTTGCACAACATCTCCAGAGTCAGACCCTATTTTGACGATGTAATTATCTCAGCCACCAGCAGGGACCAATTGATGGAGTGGCTAAGGGCAATCCTGGGAAGATTCCAGGAGGCAGGATTGAAATTAAAGAGAAACAAATACCACATAGCAGTTCCACAAGTAGAAATTTTGGGGTTCCTAATTAATGCCACAGGCATCACACCCACAAACGGGAAGCTTAAAGCTATATGGGAAGCCCCCACACCACAAAACAAAGTGGAACTGCAAGCGTTCCTAGGGTTGCTGAACTTTTACAATGTGTTTCTGCCATAGAAAGTGACCATCGCGGAACCGCTCCACAGGCTGCTCGATAAGATGGCAAGCTGGAATTGGGGACAGCATGAGGCCAAAGCATTCAAAAAAATAAAAAGCATTTTAACATCAGACAGTGTGCTCATCCAATACACTAACACCTCTAACACTAACCTGTGACACCTTCCCCTACGGCATCGGAGCTGTCCTCAGCCACAAACTACCCAATGGGACTGAAGCCTCCATTGCCTATTTCTCAAAGACACTATCAAAAACACAAAGAAATTACAGCCAGATCGACAAGGAAGCAGTTGCTGCGGCTGTGGGGGTAAAGCGCTTCCATGAGTATCTGAATGGCAGGCAGTTCAACCTCATCATTGACCATAAACCCTTGCTGGGCATCCTCGCCAGTGACAAACCCACACCGAACATCCTGTCACCCAGGATGTTGAGATGGACAGTATTTTTGGCGGCCTACAGCTACACCTTAACCCACCGGCCAGGGAAAGACATTGCCCACACTGATGCCCTCAGTTGTTGCCCCCTCACAGACACAGCTGTGGGTGGAATATGTGGGCCAGCACCATCCACAACAGTGCTGTTAATAGAGAACAAATGGCCTGGAATAATGACGTCCTCAGAAATTGTGGGGCTCACCGCTCATGACAAAATGATGGCACGGATTTCAAACTGGGTGTGGAGGGGATGGCCAGAGACAACACGGGGGGAGGATTACAAACCTTACCAAAATAGGCAAGCCGAGCTGTCAGTACTATAGGGTTGCCTACTGTGGGGGGACTGGGTAGTTATCCTCCCCATTAAGAAATAAAATATTAGAAATGCTTCACCAGGGCCACCCCAGAATGGTCCGGATGAAAGCCCTAGCCAGAAGCTACGTATGGTGGCCAGGAATGGACAAGGAGATAGAAACCTGGGTCGCCACTTGCACGCCCTGCCAAGAATCCAGGCCAGTACCCCTGGCCGCAAGACCCAGGAAATGGGAGACACCTACAACACCATGGGCCAGGATACACGTTGACTTCGCCGGGTCCTGCCAGGGACAGACATTTCTTATAGTCGACGCATATTCCAAGTGGCTGGAAGTAATTTTAATCCACCACATCGGAAGCAACAATAAAATTTCTCAGGTGCCTATTCACCACCCATGGACTACCAAACATCCTTGTCTCAGATAACAGGCCACAGTTCACCTCAAAACCGTTCGAGGCCTTCCTAGCTGAACTGGGGATCAGACATGTGCTATCAGCCCCTCCTCACCCAGCCACGAATGGCCAAGCAGAAATAATGGTCTGATCCACTAAGGACATGCTCCAGCAAATAGGCCAAGGGGACTGGCAGGAGAGGATTGATAGAATGCTCCTCGCCCAGCACATTACAGCACACTCTACAGCACACCGCAGCCCAGCAGAACTGTTAATGGGTCGGTGGTTGAGGACTATACTAGACCGGGTCCATCCCAACTACAACACAGAAACACCCCCAGACTCCACAGGGAAATGCAGACAATTCACCATAGGGGACCCAATCTATGCACACAATTACACTGGGGACCCACATGGGTGCCAGCTAGGGTGATCGAAAACAAGGGCCCCAGTCCTACAGAGTAGAGACAGAGGAAGGGAAGCTTTGGGAGTGACACATCAATCAGCTATGGGGCCGGGTCCTGAACGCGGACAACCAGCCAAATACCTGACACGCAATAGCTGAACAACACAGATCCCAAACAACAACCCTGCAGGCACAACCCTCTGAACAATGATGACAGAGACACTTATCTTGTGAAGAGGGAGTCCCGCGGTGTCCTTCTGAGGCCTCAGGCTCGATGGTCCCTGCCGCGCCAGTAACAAGTTTTGAGACAGTTCCACTGGCAGGGACCAGAACGCCAGCGGACCCATCTGCTCAGGCTGCCACCCCAGGAACAAGTGAGGTGCACAGGTCCAGTTGCACCCACCGAAACCCCACCTACTTACGTGATTACATACAGTAGGCGAGTGCTAATTGGAGGAACACTAACTAGGAGGGGAGAGGTGTTATATATGACAAAATATGGCCAAAAAGTGGAGTTGGCTAATAGACTCCACTCATTGGCCCAGCTGCTGGAGGGAAAAACGAAGTCCCATCTGTGGCTGAAGCTTTGGACAGCCTGCAGTGTTTGAGTGGATTTTTCTGAACCGACCAATAAAGTCTGCTACTAGTCCTGCTATGTCCTGCCTCTCTTTTCACGCGCAGATCCATCAAACATAAGGCATATGAAAAACGGGTACAGGAACTGGGCATGGCTAGTTTAGTAAAGAGAAGGACCAGGGGAGACATGATAGTGGTCTTCCAATATTTAAGAGGCTGCCCAGGGAGGAAGGGGTCAAGCTATTTTCTAAAGTGCCTATAGGCCAGACAAGGAATAATGGATGGAAACTGAACAAGGAGAGATTTAACCTGAAAATAAGGAGAAACTTTCTGACAGTGAGAACAATCAACCAATGGAACAGCTTGCCCTCAGAAGTTGTGGGAGCGCCATCACTTGAGACTTTCAAGAAGAGATTGGATTGCCATTTGTCACAAATGGTGTAGGGTCTCCCGCTTGAGCAGGGGATTGGATTAGATGACCTATAAGGTCCCTTCCAACTCTGATTATCTGTTAATAATCTATTAGAAGCAATGGATGAAAACTAATTAAGGAAATAACCACCATAGAACTAAGTATAAATTTCCTGACAGTTAGAATCATTAATCAATGGAATGACCTTCCTCCAGAAGTTGTGTCTTTTCCAACACCGGAGGGTGTTTTTTTAACCAATTAGACAAGCATCTGTCTGAAATGATACAGGGTTCCTGTTTGAGCAGGGGATTGGACTAGAAGACCTCCAAGATTCCTTTCAACTCTGTTATTCTCTTCTGTTATCTGCAACAGGTAGATCTTAATATGATCTAGTTGTGTGAACATAGCCTGTGAATATAAGCTCCAAAAGAACAATTGTGCATCATTTGCATTTTATTGGCAGAGGCCCACAAGTTCTTCTGATAAGTGATAGATTCATTGTTCACCAGTATTTCTGTTGCCAGCCTTAGCAAGAAAAAATATTCTAAGTTGTCTGGTTTCTCTGTAAGAATTTGTATTGTAAATAACTAATGAATAACTAAAGGAGAAAAAAAACCAAAATGAAAAAGAAAACATTTTTGTGAGTTCATATAGTGCCCAATAAAAAAAATGTTTCCTTATCATAAAATCTCTCAAACTTTTTCCATAGCTCCATATTTTTATGTGTTTTCCTGACTGTTGGCAGATGCTTCTACATATGTTCCTTGATTTTATGCCCATATTACAATGGTATCAAAGCACTTCTAGCTGCATGGGCCCATTTTTTATCCCCCTCCAGCCTTCTGTTACTGGGAGGCCTGATGCAGCTGAGGGAAAAGATACCAGATAATGGGGATAATTTAGGGAATGTGTGGTCCAACATGGTCCCAGAAGTTGAAAACTCTCTCTACCCCATTGTCCAGTGTGGCAGCCAAGATATGCTTTCATGACCACTACAAAGATGTAATTTTATGTAATCTGCTTGTGCCAAAGTTCTTAGGAAATGCAGAAAATGGATTCATAAAAGTGCTCATTATTTATTGTGTTGCAAAAATAACAATACCAGGAGGCAGCCCAATAGGCTATTTAACCACAGTAAGGAAGAGCTCAATCAAACTCTAAGGGCCAATTCATATAATATTTATTTGGCTCAGTAAAAATAAGAATCACTTGTGGTTCTTTATATTTATTAGCGAGAGAAAAGCTGATCAGCTGACATGTGAATCTCACCAAAAGGATTTAACTACATTAATCTCTTTGGGGAAGAACATTATTTTATCTCAAGATTACATATTTTCATTTGCTCCACTCACACAGTAAGCTGCTTCTGCATTTTACTTCAATTGACAAATGGTTGCTGTTGTTTTGTATCTTCCCCATATACTATCTGGTCACCTCTTCTAATCCAACCCCATTCCAGGCAGGTCTGGAATCCTAGACCATCCAAGATAGAATGGCTATCAAACTGTTGCTTGAAAACCTCCGATGATTCCAAAAGGAAAACTCCACATTTCAAGTTTAGACTCTCAATGTAAAACTTCTGCTTTTGGTTCATGTGACCTCAGGTACTACAAAGAATAAACATCCTTTCCCATGTTAGCCCTTCAAGTATTGGAAGACTGCTATCATGTCTTCCCTTTTTGGGCTACATGGTTCTTTCAACTATTCTTCATAAGATTTAGCATCAAACCTCCTTATCAACTTTGTAGCTCTTGTCTATATTTTTTCCAGTTCCTTAGCATTCTTTTTGTATCATGGCAACTGAAACTGGATTCAGAATTTCAGATGTGGTATGATCAATGTAGCAGAGAACCAAACCATCACTTCCTGAAAACTTGACATTATATTTTTAGTGATGCAATTTATGAGTGCATTGACTCTTTGAGCCATTATAATACACTACTGGCCCATGCTTAATCTGTAGTTGATCAGGATGCTCAGATCTACTCACAAATAGCATTTCTGAGTCAGGTGCTGCCTATCTTGTATCTAGATCTTTAGATATTCCTTGGGTTAGTGGGATTATACTCTTCATTTCAAAGAATTAAAAAGGTGAGGAAAAAAATGCCCAGAAAGTTAAATGTATAAATGCTGGGAAAAAACAAGTGTAGCATTAAAAAGACTCACAGGATTTGCAGAAACAGTGTAATCCTAGGCCAGAGAAGAAAACCCAGTCTTTCAAATTATGTCAGTTCCAGGATCCAATCTAGGTCAGTCACTGGGACCAGAGGTTTACTCTTCCGAGCTTTTGGACTTGTGCTGGAGCTGATCTTCAGGGAGCGTCTTCAGGGAGCTTCTCTCTCACCAGAATGTTCTAGTGAGAGAGAAGTTCCTTGAGGATGGGCTCCAGCACAAGTCCAAAAGCTTGGAAGACTAAATCTCTGGTCTTGGTGACTGGTTCAGATTGGATCCTGCAATATTTTCCCGGAACACATACATTTGCTTTCATTTGCATGTCAATTCCACTAACTAAATCAGATCAACAAATCAGTTCCACAGGAAGGCTAAAGCAACCTTTAGACTTGCTTTAATAAAGTAACCCTTGCAAGACTGATTGTGCTGTAGCTCTGCCTCCCTCTTGTACTTCACTGGATTAGGAAAATGTCTGTCTGAGCAGTTTTCAAATATTATCTATCTCTTGTGGATTTAAAATATTTTTCATTCTTTGTTGCTTTGTAATAGATCTTGAATACAAAATCTGTCAAGGATATTTTCCTTATTCTCAACAGACCACACTTTGAAGTACCAAGGCCTGCTTTAAAAAAAAAAAGATGTTTGAACTGCTGGAATTTACATTTTGTTAACTGACTTCTTAAAGTTAAAACCCAGGAGGAACCATTCAGGACAAGTGTTATCCATTCTGCAGTAGCATGCTATTTCAGTTGCAAAATTTAGCCACATTTCAAATAATCAGCATCAGTTTTGGTCTATTATAGGGCAAAGTAAGCCCCTTGCCTCAAATGGCACATTTTTCCTTGGCTATTTTTCCTGGACTCAATTGCTGCTGTTATTCTGATTGAGAACAAAGATAAGTGTGCCAAACAAGCTTTCCTTGGATGGTACAATCCATCTAAATGCATGTTAACATTCTCACAATTGGTACAGTATGGTCCAGTTACTAGTGCAGATGACCTCTATGCATGGACTAAGAAAAGTAGGATCTCTATCTTAATCTCAAAGTATGTTAGGTTGACCTGGTAGACTACATCCTGGTGGGTTGTTGCTTGAGAAGTATGGTGCTGTATTACAATCATCATATAGCAAAATTCAGATAGCAGGAGAATTCCTCAAATGAGTTAAAATATTGGGCATTTTGTTAGGTTTTTCTTCTCCACTTGCATCTGTTATATCAAGATCAGGCATGGAGTTGGGAGGAATCACAGTTCTTGAAACCCATTAAGCTTTTCCTATCAAATCCCATCTCTTGAGCCAAATAGTACAGTAATTAAAGCAGTATTTACAGTGTAATAAAGGCAAGGCTAATTACAAGCAAATGAGAGCAGGATGGTACTCTATCTGAGGGAAATTCATCCTGGATCAGACCAGACCAATAAATCTTTTAGCTTCTTCATTTGTTAATTATTATCTTCACAACCCTCTTGCTAGTAATGATTATCTAATTTATTACCACTGAGCAGTGGAATGCTGTATGGCAGCAAGAGAAACAAACTATAAAGAAGTCGCGATTTACAGAAATAATGCTAAAATCTCTTTGGTTAGTTCCTATGCATCGTTCGTTACCTTCACTCATTATTTTCCTATTCTTCCTAAATTTATTTTTTGCGTTCTATAAGCAGAGTTCTAGATATTACCATACATGATGAATACTGTACAAATAACAATAATAAAATAGAACACAGCAGTTTTCTCTCCTTGCACTCCATGGCAATTGGAAATGGGAAGGAGAGAGAAACTGTATCCCTCCCTATTCTCTCTAGCAGTTTCTTTGGAAAAAGCAATCAGCAGTGTTTATTCACTGGATAAATTAATCTATAGTATTTCTATCAGGATCAACCAAAATATCACAAAAGTGTGTTTTCCAAAAATTTTCATTAGGCCAAATATTGCTCACATCCTGATTCTCAGACTGAATTTCAACCCTGACTTTGTTTGACCTTTTCATCACCATCTTAAAAGTTTGACCTGCTGATTCCCTGATGCTCTCTGAGTTTAGTTATTTGCTTGCAGGTGTTTCATTACCCAATTAAATACCTTCATCTGGGTAGTGATTATGGAATTTGCTTCCTGCTTATATACAGTAACTTCCCCTGCCAATATTGGTGGGAACTTAGTTTTCTGTTCGGTTGTTCCTTAATTTGGGTATAGTTTTCTGCTTGATAGCTTATCTGGTATTACATGATGATGATGATGACGATGATGTCAACATTACCTAGTTGAATAATGAAAGGTCTGCAAGCAAACAACCTGGAGCTTTTAAGAAGGCCCTGGTTTGCCTTTCCTTACAAAAACAATCACTGGATTTCACCTGCCTGGATTACTTTCATCCAGTTTCCAACCTCTTGTCTTCCTCCTAACCTAAATAAGACTTGCTAAAAGGTTGGTGGCCCCAAATAGTTTTTGGTATCCAAAAGGAGTTTTAAGGAAAAGTTGGAGGTTTATTGAGAAGCATGTTGTCTTTGTTGTAATTACTGTTGTAAATGCATTTATCCAGCTTCATGCTTCTATTACCTTATGTTGATAATCATTTTTGCTACATCTACCATTATTTTACCAGTCCTCAGGAATCAGCAATACAAATCAAAAGAGTTGAGGGGTATCATTTTTTGCAAAGGTCATCCTTGGTTCTTTATAATATTTTTTTATCCCCCTACAGTTACAAGAATTATTATGGAATCAACTTGTAAAGCCACCTTGCTTTTTTAAAAACTGAAATCCTTATCCCAAGCAAACATGTTTTCTAGATTCTTTCTGTTACATAAATAGAACACCTTCACCTAATCAGAATTTTCAGCTTGTTGGCTTGTGGAATGGGACAACTCACTACAGGCAACTCACAGTGGGCAACTCGCCATGGCCACTTCACCACAGCCAACTTGCCATGGGACAACCCACTGCCAAACAAGTCAACAATTCAATTTATTGTTTAAAATAATTTTTAAAATGATTTTAATTTTTGTTTTTCACATTTCATTTTATCATTCCATTTCTATCCTTTCTTTCATGATTCTATTCCACCATTTCTTGTTCCATTTTCATGGAACAAGAGTATAACTCTTGTTCCATGGCAAACTGTCCCACGCTGAGTTGGCCATGGCAAGTTGATTGCTAGTTGTGCTACACCCATGGACTTGACTGTCTAAGCAAATTATACTGGACAAAAAACCAGAAGACTTCCCTTAGACACAAATCAGTTAGATGTCCTTGGATTGATCATCCTGTCTCTCTCAACTCATTGTTGCAGAGAAAATATGAGGAAGCATAATGTATATCTTATTGAGTTGTGTGAAATAAAAAAATGAGATGCAAATAAAATAAAAGAGTAAATAAAATTTACAGAAGATAGCAAATAAGATAATAAACTAGGTTTAGCATGTGGTAAACCCAGAGAAATTGTTCAAAATAAAACAGGCAAAGAGTTGAAAGTGCCACTAAGATACAGTATAATATCACAAGTAGCAAGCAGATAACACACAAGGAGGGTGATCTCACTTAATCTGTCTATTTAAAATTATTTTCCAACCACCTTAAGGCTTTATTTATTATTTGCAAATTAAAAAAGAACAAAATTACCCAAAGCAATTAACCAGCTCTATATAAATTTGGAATAAAAGAAAACTGATGATGACAAATTCTAATAATTTGATAGGAAATTTAGGTCAGGATTTTTCATTTTCTACTGGCAATCAGTAGTGAATGGATGTAGGAGGGATAGCAGTCTGGTTTTGGTTCTTCCTTTATTGAATCATGATTCACTATTGATCTTCCACCTTTTCTATATTTTTTCTTCTGAACCTATTGTAACTGGAACCCTGCCGGGCCTCAGCCAGGCAAGCCATTTGGGCCATAAATAGTGAACTGCATAAACCATGTGCCATTTGTGGTGTGCACAGCTCTCTTGCTTCTTCTCTGCTGCCTTGCCATCACATGAGAAAATTTGTAGTCACTGAGGGGACATTTGCAAATGCACATTGTAGTGAGTAGAGCCTGTTAATCACAGGCGAAAGCCTGGTACAATGTGGAATTAACATGCTTTTTCCAGGTCTCTGTGTTGAGGTGAATGATGCTTTCCCTGAGCTATGAAGCCACACCAAGGCAATAAAACATATTTTTCAGGGATGACATACTCAGCAGTGAATCACGGATTGCGATGGCTATTTTATTCTGCTCTACTTTACCAGCTTCACAACATTATTACCCTTTTGCACTGTCAGATATTAAAATCATATTAACGATCAGGAACTGTATTAAACTGTCAAAAAGTGAAATAATATAGCACCTCCGCTGAAGGTTAGAGACAGCCCTTGGGTGTAATTCACTAAACTCCAATCTACCTGCTTGATACTCTGGAGATTAAATAGATTGCATTGTTTTCAGGAGATCAATTGCCATTAAGGTATAGGAGCAGCGTGCCCCAAATTATTCACAGAACTAGCTGTATTTTACTTGGTGATTATTTCAGGAAACGGTTACATTTAGGCAGTAAGGCTGCGTTTATATATCCGATAAAATATCATTCTAAAACCAGTTCAGAAGATAAGGAAAAAAATGTGCAACATGATGTAGCTGTAATAAGTCTATCAACTCTAGACTCACCAAAGTTTGGCCAAGAAGACTGCATAATAGTATTCAAGCTCCTTATTGGCTATGCATTTCAAAGGAAAGTTTGAAATGAATAGCCAAAGGTAACCTGTAATTAAACTGGTTGCCATTCATAGAGCAGTAGAGAAAATACCCTTATCTGAAATTGCTGTTAAGCCTTGATCAGTTGGCTAGAATACCACATTCTTTTCTATTAGTGGCAATTGACTGATATCCCACCATCACCATGAAATCTCTCTTTTTGTGGCCTCTGGATAACCTTTGGTCAAAAAATAGCAGCTCCTTTTCTTATTCGTTTGAGATAAAAATTAGAAAAACTAAATCCTAAAATAAGCCAGGCATGAATTTAAATAAACCAACCCATCAGAAAAAAAACATTAATTCACCTTAATATATGAGGTATTCATTATATAAATATCACTGCTTTCTATTTAGCCCATTCCCACCCTATCGCCAGTGTTCAGTGTGAACCCTGGCTACCAAAAAGATTTGCATCCATATTTTATAGCATAGTGCTACTGTCTTTGCCTGATTTTGAGTTGTTCTTATTTTTATTCATCTTGGACTATTGAAGGGGAAGAGGTGCATTAGGCTCTTCAGTGCAATGGATTCTGATGAATAGTTGTACTAAACAGTAATCTCCATAGGCTTCAGTTTATGTGATGCTGCATAATGTTAAATATACTTCATGGAACTGCATGCAGATTAAGGATTGGAGGACTGCAGAGTCTGGAACAATCTTGTTGAGGTGATAAGGATGTTTTTGGGAAGCATCTTTCTTGAACCCTCTGGCAAGCTTTAAACTGAATCTAAATGGGGAGATGCAGTAGGCAAATATAAAAAGGACGGTACTAAAAGGCTCAGATGTATGAAAAATCAAAGCATAGAATATGGAGAACAAACAAGATATCCTTGTTATTTTGGGGGGGATATGACATTTTTGGTACTATAGAAACATAGTGAAATGGAACTCATGACTGAAATATCTTGAAGGAGACCCAACAAAAAGGAATGGGTAATCATATTGTATACCTATACAAAAGTCCATGACACCAAGATTGAAAACCTTGCTGAAAATTGGTAAAAATTAAGGGATATTTTTTAAAAAACAAAAACACTGTTTTGGGTATGTTTTAAAGTCCACCCACCCACCAGAAGTTTCAGATGAAATCTTCAAACTTGATGGCCAAGATCCCAGGAAATAGGTCATTACTTTACAATGTGTTTCTTAAAAATTGGTGGTTTCAAACAAATCTTCCTTTTCTTTAGCAAAATTATTAGATGAGTAGACCAAGATCGTACTGTGCATGTAGAATACTTAGACTTCAGTTAAACATTTGCTCAAAGCTTCCCTCTTGACAAAATGGGGGGAAAAAAGGATAGATGGCTTCATTACCAGTTGGATCTATAGTTAGTTGAACAACTGTATTCAACATGTAGTCCTTAATGCATCTATATATACATGCAAAGTTTACATTGAAGTACCCCAGTGTTCTGTCTTGGGTTCAGTGTTCTTCCATATTTCCACCTCTCATCAAATTTCCAGAGAACACAAAGCTGGGAGAAGATTGTAGACTCAAGATTCAAATGGATTTCAGCAGACTTGAATATTGAATGCTATCAATATGCTCTTCAGTGATGAGAAATTAGAGATTTTTACACCAAGATAGAAAAATAGAAAACAAAAATTGATGCGCATGTATAAGATAGCCAATACCTGGGTTGGCAAGTATTGTTCTGAAAACAACTTGACATTCTGACAGACCACAGATTATACATGAGTTACTTCTATGCTTCAACTGTCAAAAATGTCATGACATTTCTGAGCCATCTCAATAGAGGTATAATGTCAAGATCCTGGGAAGTGATAGCTCCACTCTTTCTTGCAGTGGTCAGACTACATCTACAATTCTGTGCCCAGTTCTGATCACCATAGTGCAAGAAAGATACTGTAAAGAGTGCAGAGAATAGCAAAAATATGGTAAGGAGCTTGAAGATTAGGAAAAGAACCAATAGATGGAAGTTTTACAGATATCAATACAAACTCAAAATAAAGAAGAATTTTCTGGCTGTGAAAGCTATGAAGTACTTAAACAACCTACCTTTCCAGGTCATGGGCATTCACTACTGGAGATTTAGAAGCCAGGGTTGTAGAGTACTGTTTATTTATGTGGGAGGGTCTGAGGATTCTTGTCATGGGCAGCAGATTGGATTAAGATATTTCTAGCCTTTTGGTTCTGTAATTCTGTAATTCAGAGAAAACAATGTATATTACTAAGGGAACTAGTTAAGTGTCTACTTATTTTTTATATATTACCTGTTGTAGAAGACAAACACATTGGCTGATGCTTTCAAAGTACATTGACACAGTAACTTTAAGTTAAAAGTTTAAGTCAAAAGTTAGTATCTCATAACAATCTCATTTATAACCATTGTAAGCTAATAGCCATTGTAAAGCCAGTTTACAGTCAGTTCTGTGCTGCATGTAGGCCACTATGATGTTAGAAAAATGGTTTGGCTTTTCAGAATAAATGGTTATTTTTTTTTCTCCTGTGGATCTAAAATAATCTGTTGAATGTTATTTATGATATGGGAAGACATTACAAATTCTTCATGTGCATAGCTCATATGCAAACCAGAGAGTCAAAATGTAGAAGACCAATGCAATATTATAACTCATTTTTGAGTAGAAAACATAGGATGCACATCTCAAATAACAATGAAGTCAAAATATACACACTTTTAGAAAGTCTCTAGGTCAAAAACAGTAGCAATAAGAACACATAAGAAATGTTTTTGTGCCAAGGCTATTCTTCCATTATGTAACTGTATGAATTTTTTTGTCACATATTTAACATGGTGGTTGTGTGCCTTCTACTTCTTGTTAATTGCTTATTCCAACAATAATTCTCTATGAGTACTATGAAACATATTTTCTTCATCATCATCAGTGTCTCTAAATTATTTAATTCTCTACACTTTGTTTTGAGTCCCTGTTGCTTTTTTATATTGATCTATTTCAGTCCCTTTAGTCTTTCTAATAATCCTCAACACAGTTCTTAATTCCTTGGATAAATCATGAACCCTCTGTCTGAGAATACTTTGGGAAGAAGGAATGGGGACAATTGCTTGAGCTCAATTCCTAATGCAGCATCTCTGGACTTCTGCTTGAAATCTCAGCTTCTTGAATATATGCTGCAATGCACATTGGGTTCAGTTGACAGAGCTAAGCTTTTAACTGAAAGTCATTATTAAAATTGAATTCAATATTTTCCAATGCTTTATTTATATTTGATCTAATGCTTAGGTGAAAAAAGCACAAAAATTCAAAAGAAAAATAGATTGATTTTCCTACATAGTAGGATATTAAAGCACTGAAGAGATTAAGGGGTAAGTGTCATTGATCTCTTGTTGTGGAATATTGTATGGGGCTTTACACCAAATGAAAAAGGCATCTGGCAACCCTGAATATGACCAACGAACAAGCAGATGGTCAAGGCTGTAGGCATTTATTTTATATCTCATGCCAGAATAGCAGGTTGTCCAAAACTACCACAGTGGGACATGGGTAAAGAAATGGCTAAAGGCAAGAATAACCAGGACTGTGTGAATGGCTTCCTAAGAGACAATGCTGACTGTAGTATCAAGAGGACTTCCAGCAATTTTCTCTGCCAACTTTTAAAACAGATTTCTGCACCCCCTGCAGTTTGCTTTGTTTATTGCCATAGGATCCTCTTCATCTTAGAAAACATTGCCTTTTATTTATTTTGGATTAGTAGAAGACCCACATGTTTTTAATACTGCATTTTTTTCTTAGCGCATTACTGAAACCCAAAGCAATATTACCAATGCTTTCAATTATTAAAGAAGTACTGCTTCTCCTGAGATCTCAATGCTCCCAGCTGTTCATATTTTATTTGCCTTTATTCACAGTTTGAATTAAAAATTGAACACCGAATAACTGGAAAATATTATTTTTAAGGAAATGATGAATTGGTGCCAATGGACCACAATTTTTCTATTAACTAATCAGCATG
Organism: Bungarus multicinctus; assembly: GCA_023653725.1. Taxonomy (NCBI): domain Eukaryota; kingdom Metazoa; phylum Chordata; class Lepidosauria; order Squamata; family Elapidae; genus Bungarus; species Bungarus multicinctus. Next base: position 94,928,410 of record CM042838.1, on the reverse strand, counting down.
ATGATTCTTTCCCCTACAGAATTTGGAAAAAACCAAATTGTCCAATTTTTACAACTCTACAGAAAGTAAAACAATCATTAGAATCCATGGGAAGAATATATAGATCTTTAAAAAGTTTTGAAAGTTTGGTCTTTTTTATTTGAAATGTAAGGTGAATATAAAATAGGATAAAATAGCAAAACACCATGTCTCACTTTCTCATTTTGGATATTGTTCAAAGGAGCAGTTTGGATCCCTGATCCACATTATTTATTTAATCTTCATCCATTAATTAAATGTTATGTCCCATTTTTCACCCAGAAGCTCAAACAAGTACAGTATATGAACATTATTTTTCCCTTCCCTACAATGTGGTATAAATTGGACTGAGTGATAGGACCAAGACACACAGAAAGGACTGGGAGTGCACTTTGTAGACAACTACAATTCCCTATACTGTTCTCTTTAGTCTGATCACTCTAGTTTTTCTCTCTATAATTACTTTTGTAGTATGGACATTCGATCTACTACAATCAAAAGTCAATGCCTTAGCACTGATCCACACAACAAGTTTGCCCTGGTGCCAATATAGTCTACCAACCACTTCTTAAGGACAGAAATACTTGGCATTATCCTTATTTAGCCCCAGCATATGGGAAGTCTGTCTCTCTTTTCCTGTTATGCATTAAAATTAATATTTTACAACATATAAAACTTCAAGCAGATTTTTAGAGGTTTTTTTTTTACTGTACTTCATTTTATTGTAGGCAAATGTCTCCACTCTAACTAGTTACTATGTATTATAGCAGGAATGCTTTTTCTACTCTGACTCTCTATGGAATTTTTAAACTAGTGCTCTAATGGAACAAAGAAAAACTGACCTTTTGTTTTTATAAATTGGGGTAAACAGTGAAAAAAATCACTTAAAAAAATAAGTGAAATTGCCAAGAGTTCTATCACTTTCTTTTTCTAACCCCAGTAACAAGGAAAAATGATAAAACTGGAATTTTCTTGCTTGTTTCCTTGCTTCCTTGTTTCTTTCCTCCCTCCCTCCCTTAAACTAAGCATAGGAATTCATAAATCAGTGACTCTATAGTGAGCACTGCCTGAGTATTAGACCATCATTGTGATCAAAGTAGAGGAAAGGCTTGAAATCCAGAAGGGGATTTCCTAAAACGATTTTATTTCTAGCTGGTTTATTCATGAGAATCAAGCAGCTTAAGATTGCAGCTAATAAGAAAATAAAATTATAATTAGGAGTTTTTTTAAGTCTTCAAATATTTGGGGAAATTGGTCTATGGTATTTGCCTACATTGCTTGGATAACTAGAGATATAGGCCTAGTTCAAGGTTTGTCAGAAATTTTAAAAATAACAAATCCGGTCTCTGGGATGTGAAAAAGCTGTTCTTTCTAGACATAATAAATAATACTTTTGTAGAGAATGGTATACTTCCCACTATTCTGGAAATTCAGAAAAATACTAATTTCCCCTTAGTCTCGTACTGCAGCCATAATAGTAGCTGTACTTCTACAGGTATTATATATTTTACCACAGCAGTATAATGACTAAGCTATCATATGCAGCCAAGATTTACCTGTTGTTCTGAAAACTGCTTGAAATGAAAGAGTTAGGACTTACCTTTCAGGGAGGTACCAAGGAAGACTTTATTAAACTTACCTAGTGAAGATGTATAACTTCCACAATTCATAGAGAATGGAAAAAGTCAGCATTTCTGAAAGATATAGTCTATAAGTATGGCTGTGACAATGCTAGAATTCTTGAAGCCAAGGTGGGGAATAAAAACACTTAATTGTAAGAATATCACGCAAAAATCTGATTGGATGAAGAAAATCACTGGGCTACAGTAATTGTTGGATGCAAAGTTTACTAGGAAAGTTAAAAAAGGGAATATTGGTAGAGGTGTTGCTATTTATATTAAGTAAGCTATAAAATCTAACATATTCTTCCCTTTCAAGTGTTAGCTGGAAAAATCAACAATTACTTGGGCCCAGTATTACCAATAGACTTCAAGCCAGAAAGGTGAAATTAAAAAAAAATTCTTTAAGTTTCTGACTTCTCAGCCAAATAGACAAACTTTTCTTCTCTTAGATACTAATTTTTATATGCTTTTACTTGAGCAAACAACAAGCAAAGTTCATTCATTGATACATCACCGATCTTTTTGTACCTGCCCATAGGTTTCCATGTAACATGTACAATCCCATAATATGCTTAGCATGCCAATAACAGATGTTTATCTTGAAAATATTCTACAAAGTTTTTAAAAAGTCAGAATAACATGGATTTCTGCTGATGTCCAGGAAGTTGTTATTATTCAGGAAATAAAAAAAATCTGTCCAATAAACACAACAATAAGGAACAGAAACTCTGAATAAAAAAATACAAAGAATGAATACAGAGTACAAAATGAATGAATAAAGAATAAAAAAGCACATACAGTGAAACATAAGGTGAAACAATAATCAATCAAAGCAAAATAAAAGGGACTCCTATTTTGTAAAGTGTTTCGTTTTCTTCAGAAACCAGCACAAGAAGCAATGGGTATGTTTCTATATGGATCTCCCAGAACTAGTATTCAGAATCAATTTGCTTTTGATTAGATTGTGAGAAAGCAAGTATTCCTTTCCCCTCTTCACATTCTTCATTTAATGTGTAGGAGTACATTGTTTTATCATGGTTAATATCTCTTTTTTCTCATGGTCATATACTCCAACTCTTTCTAACATTACTGTCTTCAATCCCTGAGGAGTTACTTCAGCCCTATAACCATTTTGAATGCCTTTTTGAACATTATTTCTTGTGTTTAACAAGTGTTCTAGCTTGAATCAAGTTTACCCAAAGGTTTGAGGGTGGAATGGAATAAAAAACAGATGTCAGAAAAAGTTATTTAAAATAGCTGAGGCAAAAGAAAGAAAGATACAATAAAGAATAAGTAACTGGAAATACTAAAACCAAGTAATAAAAAATATTCCATGGATTTCCAAAGAGAAAATAAAATGTAATACTCACTTTTTATCAGATTTATTTTTTAAATATAATATTTATTAACAAATGATTTTATATGAAATTAAAATGCTACAGAAATATGAAAAGAATATTAGAAGAGATATCAAAGAAAAAAAGTGTACAACATCAAAAGACTAAGGCAAAGAAATATCCAATGAAGCAACTTCTAATCTTTTTGCAGCAGTTACAAACATGATAATTACTATCTCTGCCTTCCCAAATTACATATCATATCATGGTTCCCTTCTCATAAACAACCCTTGTTAATCAATAAATCTCCAATTTGTTTTTATTCATATTCAGCAAAAAAGTCTATAAATAGTTATATTTATTTGTCAGATTTTTTAAATTTGGCATCTGAGAGAGGTGATGTCAAATGACTTCTAAATTCTATCGCCTAACTTTTCTGCATAACAAGAATTCTGTGAGGTAAATTGGGTTGAGAAATAATGACCTGGCCCAAAGTCATTTTCCTTCCACTGTTGAGGTCAATCTGAACCTGAATCTCTCCAGTCTTAATCCTACACCACATCACAATGGATTATTTTCTTTACGTCTTTTCTCAGCCCTCAATTTTGTCCATGTTATCCAGGACTGGTATATACTGGAATTAGGACCATACAATCTGGATTATAAAAATCCAAGGAGCAGCAAACAGAAATCCAGAGAATATGACCTTCCTACAGGTATTTCATGGTTGTCTGGATTTTTTCAGCTCATATCTTATAGTCCTGTTTTGAAGAGATCTAAGATGCCTCCATTGATTCAAAACAGAGCAATAGAAGCAGGATAATAGAAACTGACAACAGGGCAGCGAATATTATGCTAGAATGGTTTCGTGCCATTTCAAGGATGGGTAGATAGCTCTTCATTTTAGCAGTGGGAAAAGCCCTTTAGCATTCAAATGGGCCTGCAAATAATGAGAACTGTACTAAGCCTGCTTAGTGGAACATTTAAAGAACCTCTCCAGTTAACTCAAAAATGTCGGTGTGGAACTGCAGAAACATTTGAAGCAGAAGATGACATGCTGGATGAACTGCTTTACTTATTTCAAGGAACAGCACTATTTGTTTTTCGAACTTGGCAATTTTAAGTTGTATGGGCCTCAATTCCCAGAATTCCCTAGCCAGTATATAATAAATCTTGGGAGAATAAATTTGAACAAGTTAGATGATTTTTTAAATTACAGTCAGATATAATCCTAATTAATAATCATTTGTGGACAAAAATGAAGCTGGACAAACTTGCAGTCATCAGAGGAAAATGTACATAGTGATGACACAATTTTGTACCCCTTGACTAGTCTGCTCCCCCACAGCTTATAGATATCCACTCCTTTGCCATTTAGATAATTTCTTACAGATAAATTAAAAAGTAGTCTAATTAAACACTATAATGGAACTATCAATCTGTGTTAGTGAGCTGGAACTGGATGTAATTAGTTATTGATACCAACAGATTTGTTTAGAAGAGCATTTCAGTGCTATCAACTGTTTAAAGCTTTATTCAACCTTAATGGCTTTTCAAAAAACAACAACAACCCTGACCTTTTTATAATTCCATTTTACAATAAAAATGAGTTCATACACCATTTTTTAAATCTAAATATTTGTAGAACACTCAGTCCAGTGACATATGAAGCTCCTTTTTTTCATGGAAAATTTTGGGATGAGAAGATGATGCGTCTCTGGGTGTCAGGTGACATATATACAGATTTTAATTTGTCTCACTGCGTATAGTGAAAGAAGTCTGAACATGTACAATCTTATTTCAGTTTTTTACCCCTTCTATTGATCTCATATGATCATGTAGTCAATGGGTCATGCGACCCACTGACCACATGAGATCGATAATAGGGATGAAGAATTGAAACAAGATGCTTCAACCAAAGTCCCACTGAGGATGTTCACTTAGCTTGGTGATGAAATGTTTGGAAGCTAAACAGCAAGTTTGGAGAACAAACCACCACCAAAATTGTACATGTTCAGACTTATATGCAATGAAACAAATTAATGTTATTAATTTGTGTTATGTACCACCTGATACCCAGAGACTCATCATCTTCTCTAGGGAAAAATTTCTAATGTACAGTTTTAATAGTTATAACTTAAATCCAGCACCCAAAATTGATAACAATAGCAATAAATTAGTTTTAAGTCACAAACAGTAATGGAATTAAAATACTGAATGGCCAAACAATCAGAAGCCACTAGAATGAAGTCTATAAGTAATTGGATATTTTACAGTTGGGTAATATCAAACATGGATAAGTTAAAAATGTGATTGGTTAAGAATACATCAGAAAAGTGAGAAAATTGCTAAAGACAAAACTGAACAGTGGAAACACCATTAAGGCTATCAATATATGGGCCATACCTAATGACTTCAAACATTTAGAAATTTAAAGCAATAGGTGGAGACTATAGCTTTCTTCTAGGAATATGTTATCACTCACCATATCAGCATATTAATTTCTACAAACATTGAGGAGAAAGTGGATAAGAAAAAAACTGTCAATGGCTTACAACTGGAGCATTTAAAAAAAAATAAACTGAAGGCTTCGTTTTGGCTACTTAAGAGCGGGGATGGGATTCTACCAGTTCTGTCCAGTTCTATAGAACCCTTTGTTAACTATCTAAGCAGTTCGGAGAACAGGTAGTTAGAAGCAATCTCCTTTTGTTTTTTCCCACCCTTATTACATTTTTGGCAAACACCCTAGACTTCCTGTCTTTGGAGCTTCTGAGGCTTGGCTTTCTTAAAGGGGAAGGGTTGTTTTAAGATTTTTACACTGCTATTGGGAGGAAATACTTCCCTGGACAATCAGCACTTTGAAGAAATAATTGAATAATGAAGCAAAGCTTTCAGTGTCAGGGAACCAAGATGAGTGACATTCAATAAGGCTTCTTGGCTAGCTAGAAAGAGTGACATTCAAACATGAGTTTACATACCCTTTCTGAGTTTTGATCTAAAACTGGTTTTTGGTGAAAGTTAATTCTGTGCTTGGTGACATTTAATCCTGTGTTTATTGATGGGATAATTTTCCCTTCAAATTTTCCCTTTTCGGCTTCAACAAGCAACACTACTGTTGTGATTTAATTATTTGTATTGAATTTGAATTTTTTCCTGCCTCATGGTTTCTTTTTCTATCTGGGGACGGGGTCTTCCTCACTGCTTTAGTACTATCTGGCATTGTCTTTTTGGGGTATACTTTGCAGGATGGCAAAGGCAGGATTCAAGCTTGGCACTGATTTTTTTACTGCCTTTCTGGGGGGCATGTGACCTTTCCTTAAATCTGGATGATTTCCTTAGGATATTTTGTGAGGTGAGTGAGACCAGCTGGTATTTTTAACTGGTGCAAATGGATCTAAAGATTGCTTTTCCTGGGTGTGCTTTTTCTGGAGAGCTTAAGTCACCTCTCTGCTAAAGGGTTTCACTTTATGAGCAAGAGATGGCTGCTTTATAGTTATCACTGCATTTTAACTATTTTTATTCCTCAAGGTGCTCTGGCACCCTGCCTGATTTGTAACTCTGGCTTGCAGGTATTGTTTGTTATTTAGGGCAGCTTTTTGCAAGAAAAGAAGCTTTTTGTATTTTTGTACAGGTAATCCTTGACTTACAACAGTTCATTTAGTGACTATTCAAAATTACAATAGCACTGAAAAAAGTGACTTATGACCATTTTTTATACTTATGATCGTTGCAGCATCCCCACTGTCATGAGAGGCCAGGCGAGGAGAAGCGTCCCTTGATATGAGCGATGTTGGGTTGGCCATGCCCAGCCAGTCACATGACCACCAAGCCACACCCACTAACTAAGCCACGCCCACGGAACCAGTTGTTAAAAAAATTGAATCCCACCCCTGCTCAAGAGCAAGCTATTCGAATAAATATAAGCAAGGCCAGAATTAGAAAATAATTAAGATTTTATTTATTTATTTATTTATTTTATTAATTCAATTTATATACCGCCCTTCTCCCGAGGGACTCAGGGCGGTGTACAGCCCGTCTAAAACCCCACAAAAATACAAAAGTTAAAAAATATTAAATTAATATCGGCTGATTAATAAACTAGAAACCCCACCCCCACCCTTAAACCCCAATTTAAAATTAAATAAGATAGAGACCAAATTAAAACCATCTCAGCCCAGGCCGGCCTGCTCAAAGAGCCAGGTCTTCAACGCGCGCCTGAAGGCCCTCAGGTCCGTGCCGGTACAGAGCTCCGGTGGCAGAGTATTCCAGAGGGCGGAGGCACCCACAGAGAAGGTCCTGCTCCTCGGCGCCACCAGATGACACACAGCGGCCGACGGCACCCGGAGCAGACCCTCTCTATGGGAACGCACCGGCCTGTTGGAGATCACTGGCAGAATGCGGTCCTGGAGATAACCTGGTCCCATGCCATGGGTCGCCCTAAAGGTCAAAACTAGAACCTTAAAGCGAACCCGGAAAGCCACCGGCAACCAATGCAGCTCGCGCAGGAGAGGCATCACATGGGCGCTACCTGACGCCCCCATGATCACCCGCGCGGCTGCATTTTGCACCAGCTGGAGTCTCCGGATGCTCCCCGCAGGGAGCCCCATGTAGAGGGCATTACAATAGTCCAGGCGAGAGGTGACAAGGGCCTGAGTGACCGTGCGCAAGGCGTCCCGATCCAGGAAGGGCCGCAACCGGTAGATCCGACGGATCTGATGAAACGCCCCCCTGGAGACGGCCGCGATGTGATGTTCCAGCGACAGCCGTACATCCAGGAGGACTCCCAGGTTGCGAGCCCTCTCTGTGGGGGGCAGAACTTCCACCCCAATAGCCAGCGAAGGTGTCAGCTGGCTATATCGGGGCACCGGAAACCACAGCCACTCGGTCTTGGATGGGTTGAGCCGAAGCCTGTTCCCACCCATCCAGTCCCGCACGGCCTCCAGGCACCTAGACATAGCCCCCACAGCATCATTGGGGTGGTCCGGAGTGGAGATGTACAACTGGGTGTCATCTGCATACAGATGACACCTCACTCCAAGACCATGGATGATCTCACCCAGCGGCTTCATGTAAATGTTGAACAAGAGGGGAGAGAGGACCGACCCCTGAGGCACCCCACAAACCAGGGGCCTAGAGGTGGACCTTTCCCCCCCCGCCAACACGAATTGTGAACGGTCGGAGAGGAAGGAGGAGAACCATCGAAGGACGGTTCCACCAATCCCCAACCCCTCCAACCGCCGCAACAAGATACTATGGTCGATAGTATCGAAAGCCGCCGAGAGATCTAATAGGACCAGGACAGAGGAGAACCCTCTGTCACGAGCCCTCCAGAGATCATCGACCAACGCGACCAATGCCGTCTCAGTGCTATGTCCAGGCCTGAAGCCCGATTGGAACGGATCGAGGTAAGTAGCTTCCTTCAGGTACTGGGGAAGCTGACGTGCCACCACACTCTCAACAACCTTCGCCAAGAAGGGAAGGTTGGAGACTGGACGATAGTTGTTTAAAATAGCTGGGTCCAGGATCACAAACTATCAAGATCTGAATATCAAACTTGTAAGATTATGGTATATACTCTCTGTGGTTATTGGCATACTGGGTGCTATATCAAAAATATTGGACAGTATTTAGAAAATTGGCACATAGAGAAAATTTCCATCTGTCAATTACAATGAGCCACACTATTTGGAACTGTACATATACTGTGCCGATACATTATGACATCCTAGGTTCTTAGGAAGAACTTGATGGATATAAAGACCATCATCATCTGGCAGCTGTCATTTTACATTGTTGTAATAACAATAACAATAATAACAATAACAATAATAGTTATTTATATTATTATTATTATTGTTATTGTTATTGTTATTATTATTACTATTATACACAAAAATGACAGTATACACAGCAGATGAGATAACTATGTTGGGTTTCGTATCACAAATCACTAAGGACTGCATGATGTATCAGTGGATTATGTGAGCAGATCCCAGTAAGGTGGCTTTCTTCAGCTGACCAATGGTGATCTTGTCAGCGCCAATTGTTTTTAAGTGCTTGCCTAGGTCTTTAGGCACAGCACCCAGTGTGCCGATTACCATTGGAACCACCTGCACTGGTTTATGCCAGAGTCTCTGCAGTTCGATTCTCAAGTCCTGATATCGGTGACTTTTTCAAGTTGTTTCTCGTCGATTCTGCTGTCACCAGGTATAGGAATGTCAACGATCCACACTTTTCCCCACAATCGTGATATCCGGGGTATTGTGTTCCAGAACTTTGTCAGTCTGTATTTGAAAGTCCCACAGTAGTTTTGCATGCTCATTTTTGACCACTTTTTCAGGCTTATAATCCCACCAGTTCTTTGCTACAGGCAGATGGAAGTTGTGACACAAGTTCCAGTGGACCATCTGAGCGACTGTGTTGTGATGTTGTTTGGAGTCAGTCTGAGCTATTGTCTTGCAACAGCTCAGTATGTGATCAATGGTTTCATACACTTCTTACACACAAAGCTTTATCTTTACCTCTTTTATCCTCCCCCTTCTTTGTTTTATGGTAGGATGCCTGTGAATCCCTTTTCAGGCTGAGCCAGGCAGATCTGACAGTATAAGTTTATGATTCCTGTCCCTGTTAAAGCTCTTATTGCACTGTTATGGTAGCTATGATGGTGATCATGACAATGATGATGATGCCCTACCATAGAACCTACCACGATGATGTAGTAAAAGTGTTTTCATATAGATGAGCTAGCTAAATTTTCAGTTGGGAAGGTAGTTTACTGGAAGGCATGCTTATTTCAAAATAATTCGGTCCTTACAGAGAAGTAGGACTTCTAAGTATATGATTTCTAATCAAATCTGCTGACAAAATCTATTACCCACTTTCATCTTTGATGTCTAGAGCTCTATGTTAAATTTAAATGTGATATATTGTGTGCAAACTGAGAAATTCAATCTAGAAATGTGTTAAAAGATGTTATAACTTTCTCTTTACATTTTCTCTTTACTTATCCCTCATAATCTTTCTGATATTGATTGTGTTCAATACAGGATTACCAGTGTTCAAGCAATAAGAATAGTGGGTAGAAACCATTATTGAAAAGTTTTATCTGTTATTAATTATGAGTGATAGTAAATCCACTGAAGTATTTTCTAGTGAGGAGCATGTGGCAGAAATTTTTGCATTCCCATTTCTGATGTCAGCCAGCTATCCTTCTTCTAATATGGCTTGATTTATATTAAAGCTGTTATGTAGGAGCAACAATAAATGAATTATAACTAGGAATTCAAACTATTACGTATTTCTCTTTATTCCTTATTTGCCCCTCGATATAATGAAATGCAATGGCAGAACTCTTAAGGTTTTTTTTTATGTGCAAGAAGAAAATGGAAGTTTGAGAGAAGAATATTTTAAAGTGTATCTTCCCTACAACTATACCATCTTCTGGAAAATTTACTGTGTTATACAGTAAAGTTGAACTTGGATAAAATGAAAACAGTCTTTGATTTATAAAATGTCCTTGGCCTTATTTCATTCTAGGAACTTCATAAAATTGTTGATCATGGAACAAACGATTTTAGATTAATCAAAAGAGATCCATATAACAAGTCACATTCTGAAAAAAAAAACCCACATAAGCTTTATTTATTTGCCTTGCAATCCACTTCCTAAACAAAAAAAAAAAAAAGGGTGGGGGGTCAACATGATCTGCAAAGTGAAAACTTTCCATTCGTCTGCTTGGAACTATTCATCTGAAGGATCTCCTGGAGTTCTTAATTGTAATACTAGAGCTGCCTCAACTAGGGCCACTAGAGATGGGTTACAAAACTCTGGATGGCCACTAGATGTCAACAAAGAGTCCCAATAAAGAGTAATTTTGATTTATTGGTGGCCTTTAGTTTACCAGATTGTGGTTCCAGCAGGGTAGACATACTGCTTTAAGATGACAATTTAGCCAAGAACTCCCTCCACCCCAATCCCCATAATATGGATTTGAATGGTTATTATGTGTACATATGTACAGGTTGGCTTTCACTGGGAACAAGTATATGACTACCATATCTAGGAAGCAAATATCTACATGGCCATTATATAGCAGCAAAGATGTACAGAAAACTCCATTTTGATGTCATTTTCTGATTGTCTTCATTTTTGCTACCTAGATATGGAACTTCTGTATGTTAGTTCCACGTGGCTATTAAATGTTGCCACTTGATTGGACTTTAGAGGCATCCTTTTTTGGTCACCATCCCTATTTTATGGAATAGCCTTCCACCTAAGATCTGAGGGATTCCTACTCTTTTAGGCTTTTAGAAAGCCTTGAGAACCTGACTGTCCTCCCAAGTAAAAAGGCATTTCTGTTTTTATCCTTGTTTTTATGGATTGTTGTGATCCACTTAGAAACATTATATGAGATAGGCAGCTGTTTAAGCCATGCAAATAAGTAAAATAAATGAACTACTGGAGTTTCTTGAGGATATTAATAGATCTGCTGATAAGGGAAAACCAGTAGACACTATCCATTTAGCTCTTGGAAAAGTCTTTGTTGGAATCAATCATTGGAGACTTTTCCATAATTTCAGTAGTCATAGAATAAAAGGGCAAATCTGCTTATGGATAAGCAATTGGCTAAATAATTGAAAACAAAAAGTAAATGGATATTTTTTTGCAAAGACAGGATGTACCTAGGGAAACCTCCATGGTTCTGTGCTAGGACCAGTCTTTTTTAATATATTGGTAAATCATCTTGGATTAGGTGTGAAAAGTGAAATAGCCAAATTTGCGGATGACACTCAGTTGTTCAGAGTAGGAAAAACAGAACAAGATTGTGAGGAGCCCCAGAGGGATCTCTGCACATTAGAGGAGTTGACACATTATGGGGTCAGTGCTAGCAGTGACTGACGAGTAAGGAAATCTTGTAATAATTATAAACAATCCAATAAAGGTGTTGACACAGTATGCAGCAGCTATAAAAAAAGGCAACAACATGTTGGAGATAATAACAAACAGTACTAAAAATAGAGATGCCATTATCATAACACCCTAATACAAAACAATGGTGTGAATGTATGTGATTCTTGTTGCTGCACCTCCAAAAGGATGTGGAATTAAATAAGTTTCAGAGTAAAGCAACTAAGAAGATCTAGGAACTGGAGCAGCTTCATTTTGAGGAAAGGCTGTGACATTTGAGGCTTTTTCATCTAGAAAGAAGGAAAATGAGAGACTTGAATTTTTTTTAAAAAAGATGGCAGCTTCAATTACATGATTAAAGCCTTACTTTTTAATATGTACCATAAGAGTTCAATCATGTGATCTTAACTGATATTTTAGCTTTTTTGACCATCTCATAGTGGCTCCTAGTGGTTTTACTCATGTCCATTTTATCTGTTCTATTTCGCTTTAGATGAGGCCCATGGACTGCATGTGGCCTGGACAGACAGTAATGCAGCCCCACAAGATTGTAAACTTTTAACATTATTGTGTGATTTATATACATTAGCTATATTTTATATGTGGCCCAAGTTAATTCCTCTTCACCCAATGCAGCCCAGGCAAGTCAAAAGATTGGACACCCATCAGGAGTGTCAAACTCATGTCATCACAATGGCATCATGTGACGCATCAGGACTTTTTTCCCCTTTGCTAAATTGGGCATGGGCGTAGCCAGCGTGTGATGCATCCGGCTCATGGGCCAGGAGTTTGACAGTCCTGCTTTAGATTAAGGGAATTTTGAGAGTTTAGTTTTCATTTACCTTTTCAATCAGCATGCCTCAGGCTTGATAGTTTGGGTTGATTGAGGTCTACCTATTCCTAGAGTGGAAGCTCATATCTTGAGCCCATCTTGGTTGTGCTTGGGGCCATTATTTCCTTCTAATCTCTGTCTAGACTCTGATTGTTGTTTCAGTTTTATCTGGTCTTTATCAGGTATGCTCATTAGGCTATATTCTACATGGCTAAAGGCAATAGTTAACCTTTATACAATTATCTTAGTTTATTCTTTGTTAATTTTTTTCTGTCAACTTTCATCTTTAGGATATACCACTGCTTCTATATTTTATAACATACTGACAGGCACTTCAGTTACCTAAGGGGAGAGGGACACTTCTAGTGTTAGCATGTTCTGTTTGTCGGAAAGAGGAATCACATTTCCTGAATACATTCAGTGAAAAATGAACTCTTTATTATTTTAACTAGAATATGAACATAAATACATCATGTTCTTGTGTAACGAAAGAATGGGGTTTAAGTCTATGAACATGCAGAGTTGGGTTACAGTTGAATATATAGGCATCTCTCTGAATCTCAATTACTGTTTGTAAACTCACAACTGGAAGAGTTATCCCAATATACATTATATGTATGCACTTAGTTTGTAAGCCTTTGTTAGCAGGAGACTCATGTGCCATCCTGCTACATTGTTCATCAGTGTAATTATAATAAAATGATCCATTTCTTTTTGTGTGTCTTGTTTTATCCAGCAAATATATGTCAGAAAGAAAACTTATTTCCTAAACTGGAATTTCTGGCCAGTTGATAGACAGTGGGGAAAATGTTCTAATTAATTCCTAAAGTATAAGTAGGATGATCTTAACAATTACACAAGTCTATACCAAGAAAGAGGTTCTGACAGTAATTGGGTCCCAAGTTGTTCAGGGTATTATATATCAGGAACAAGATCTTGAACTGGTCTCCATAGTTAATAAGCAGCCAGCGCAATTGCTTCAGCTCTAAATGTAATATATGCATAATCAGACCCTTCCCTGAGCATCTTGGCTGTCTATTTTGCACCATCTGTGACTTCTGAATCAATAGCAAGGGTAAAATAAGTATCTTTCAATACTTTAAATAAGACTGAATAGGCCATGTTTTATAGATCTATTCAGCTAACGCAGCTTTTGCTATAAAACCGTAATGTAATAATAGTATAGTAATGATGATGATGATATCTCCTTTCATCATTTTTGAAATAATGCTGAATTCTCAAATTACCTGTGATATAACAAGAAAAAGAAGGTGAAAGATAACAAAGTTTTCTCAAATACAATTCAGTTGCACAGATGCCAACCCAGGTGTGAGGATTGCAAGTATAAAACTGGATGAGAGTCCATGAAGTCAAAGCAATTAAAAAAAGCAGCACAGCTGGAAAGAAATGCAGATGTCCCAATTCAGTCCAGCCAGACAAAAAAAATCCATCCTGTTTATTGAGTCATATTCTCTAATCACTGTTTTTATATAGTACAAGATAAAAATAACTAAACAATAGTTGTAAGTTATGAATATCACGTTGAAAAACCAACAATCTTGGCAAATATTTGTGTTGTATGTTTTGATAACAAGTACAGTTAATAGGACAGGTATTTGGTTTTTCTATAAAGAGGTATATTTTTTGCCTTAGGAGAGCTGCAGGGGTGAACAACAAGTTGCTAGGTAGTTTAAATTTATGGTGAACAGCATCTGTTCATAAAAAAGAAAGAAATATGTACTAGTAAGTGTATTAATATTCTTGATAATTTAGGAGGAGAGGAATAGCCATAATAGAAATAATTGATACCAGGGCCTCTAAATTAGAAGATTTTGAGACAGAGATGAAGCAACCTCAACTCTCTGTTCCATTAGTCAGAAAAATCTTCAGTATGTGAATTGAACTGGTAAAGTGACGAGTTTTAGAAGTGGGGTATATTCATTTCAGATGAAAAGAGTGTTTCCTTAATACATTCCTATTAGACCTCTACTTTGAGAATGGGCTGGTTATCAGTTAACTTCTGGATGCAATTCAGAATTCTAGATATTACTCTAAAGCCTTTCATGGTTTAAGGCAGGGGTGTCAAACTGATGGCCCATGTACAGGCCATGCCCATCCCAGTTCCACAAAGGCAAAACAGTTACAATACATCATGATATGTTTGTTGTGGTTCGCCAGCAGCTGGTGCAGATGGCAGAGGTCTCTGATAGTGAGGACTCAGACAAGGGGCCTGTGTGATGTAGGGATGAGGCCAGGACTATCGGAGAGGAGGGTGCTGCCTTCACTGCTTGTGAAGTCTAGCAGCAGTGATGCAGAAGACCCCGGGAGGCTGTCCCAGTGCGCATGCACAGAGGGCTGCTGGAAGGAAAGAGCAGCTGAAGCAGCAAGGGTGATTCGGGAGAAAGTCTGGAAGGTGATGGCCCATCTCATAAGGGATAAAACCAGCCCTCAGGGATGTGTTCTTTGCAGGAAGCAAAGAAGTTCTTTAGACTCAGAGTCCTCGTTGAAACCCTGCTTACTCTGGTTTGTTTTTGGAACTTCTGTGGGTGGATATTTAATCAGTAATTAATCTTCTGTCCTTGGCAGCCTTTTGCAATCTTGAAAGGGATTGCTTTTGATATCTGTCATGCCCCTGGTGGAGATTGACTCTGAGGAATAGAAAGAACAGCCAATAGGGAGTGGAAGTATGGCTCCAGAGGAGGTGGAGGAGGCTGGGGAAGAGGCCGGCTGAGCAATCAGAGGAGGATCCAGGCCCATCCCCTATCAATCCTAGGGCACGCAGGGACGAGAGGATCAGGATGAAACATGGTCTACTTGGGAGGAGAGAGCCATGATTCTCCTCATGGGTTGCAGCTGTGAGCTCGGTATAAAAGTTTAAAACTGCGTGTTCACAGATACTGAAGTCAAATTAGTGTTTTCCTTGGATGAGCTTTATCTTTGTTGGTGTTCTTCCCATGGACTCTCTCTGGTTATCTTCCTGGAATGTGTGATTAATTATCTTGGTTTGCTTTGGAATTCTCATCAATATGGTTTGTTTCTGGTTTCCTTTTGCTTCATTACTTTTGGAATTTAAACTGTGACTAATAAAACAGCAAAGTTAAGTTGAAGGCATTGCAAGACCTTGATTCTTGTTTTAGTTTTTGTGTTATTTTTGAGACACTATGGATCATCGCAATATTGGACAATTAGGTTTACATGTCTCTTGGCTGGGAATGCACTGAATTCCCAGCACCGCATTAAAAAGGATTTGCTTTTACACACAATTTGTGTCTGTTTAATTTGAACAAAGCTTGGGTCAGAAAAACATCATGTGATATGATCAAGTTTGACATCTGTGGTTTAAGACTGCATGCACTGTGAAACTGTTTTCCAGAAACATCTGACCACTTCATAAACTTCATAGATTGTACTCTGAGCCCTGTTCTCAGGAACTGCCATGTATTAGACCTTGGGAGCTTGCCTTTTCAGTTATCCTCTATTGTCTGGAATTGCTTGCCCCATAATTAGAAGAGCATCTTTTTTCCTGGCCTTCAGACAGTTCATTAAAGCTTATCTAACCCATCAGAATGTTATCTGACTACTGGAAGTGGTAGGAATGCCTTTTAATTTGGGGCCATTGATTATTATATTTTCAATTTTTACATATTTTTCCTATAAATTGTTGGGTTATTATTGTTTATTTATAAATGTTATTTGTTTTATTCTGAGTTACAAAGATTGGCACTACACCCACTCTGAGACAGCTTCAAATAGGCCCTTTATAACACTTGAAAATTACATGAAAAACAAATGGAAAATAAATAAAACTTCCTCTAACTGAAACAGCCATTACCAAAGCTCTGTGCACATCTGTTCCAAACAAACTTCTCTCACCAGCCTGTCTGTCTACTGGATGCATTTTTATTTTTCTGAGGAAAATATTCCCACAGTTTATACAAACAAAAAAAGAAGTTCTTTCATGCATAACATAATCTAAAACACATATCACAGAAATGGAAAGGAAAAAACAGAGGCTTGTAAAGGAAGAAGAAACAAAAGCAATTTTAGGAGCTTGGTGGAATTGCTGGTTAGAGTGCTCTGGACAAACTGAAGATGGTTCCTGAATTTATTGTTTAGGGTCAGAGACAGTGAGTCATTAATTCCAGACAGAGAATGCTGCTATATATTTTGCTAAGCAAAATGGCTTTCTAAAATTATGTGCATTTGTACAAAATTGGATATACTCACTGGGATATCAGTTGCTATTCCTTATTGCTAGGGTTTATATGGTACGATCACTGAACATACCAGTAGCTTTTGTTCCAAGTTATTTACAGTAAAAGTATGATGTAGAGATGGCAAAAGAGGATGATAAAACCAAAGGTGACTAGGAAAGGCATGTTCAATTCAGTTTTAAATATTGATTCTAATTTTTAGTAGAAGATATAAATGAATAGATTAAAGCAGCAGGAAAAACAAAGGAGAAAAGATTTGGACTCAAAACTTTGCATTAAGTCAAGAAACAGCATTACAGTCAGAATGGATGACAAGGATTGTCAAAGCGAAAAAATTCAGCTTTATAAATTAGAGGAAATGAATTGTGTTTTTCTGTTGCCAGCATACTTTATTTACAAATAACTAGGAGAATACAAAGAAAAGTAGTACATTCTGAGAAGCAAGCAAAAGAAGAATAAAATAAAAGTAAAGTAGAAGTGAAGTAAAACTCCTCCCCTGCACACATGCGCAGTAAACCAAACATCACAAGACACTCATATCTTGTTACTATGGTAACTTGATAACCAGTCTGGCTTATTCTGGAAACTTCTGTGGGAGTTCACCAGAGAAACCCAAAATAAATGCAATGACAAGGATAAAAAAGACCAAGTTCTTTTAGGATGGAAAAGAAAAAGGAGAATTTTGAAAATGAGGGCAGTCAGTGGGGTAGACAAAAAATGAATTGAATGGAAAATGGGTATAGTATTATAGCTCATTCTGTGATTTTGGTAGTTCTGGGAAGAGCCAAGAGGACAGTTGGGCAAGAAAACTGCATACAAGAAAAGACTACAAGTGATCAACTGATTAGAATGTAGAATGCACTAGAAAGGCAGTATTTTTGTTACCTTGTTAGGCAGACTAAGTATGGGGATAAGAAGGCTACAATTAAAAGCTTCATGGTTAATTAACACTACATAGCTGTATTTAAAAAGAACATAAAAATTAAACATGCCCCTGAAATGCCAATGACATACTCAGGTAGAAGTACCAAATAGTTGAACATGATGGATTGGCTGCAGTTGGACCTTCTTGGATAGAAATATAAAATAGGTATTACTATTGAATTGATGGTAGTGAAAACCTATAGGATATATTGGAGTTATGGAAGAAGACAAAAGAAAAAAATAGCATAAGGCTCAGAAGACCTCAAAATAAAAATGTGACACGAGAGGGATGGCTTTCCAAAATTGAAATGTCAAGTGACTGATAAGAAAGAAAGGAGGACCAAACAGAGAACAAAGTCACAGAAGGTGAAGGATCTCTCCTGCAGGAAATATTATGCTGTGCCTTCCTTGGGCAAAACTGAACAGCTCTGATAATGTGGGTACTCCAATATCACTGCACATTGATGCTAAGGGCAACAGGGCAAACAGGCCTTGTCAATGAAATTGGACTTCCTCTCATCATGGGGAAAGTCATATTAATGGATTGTTATTTGGAAGGAAGGGGGAGAATCAAAATTTAAAAAAGATCCTCCTGCCAAAAAAGATTTTGTAAATGGCTCCGTCCCCTAATTTTTACCTTTTTGGATGCAAACTTTGCAAAGCTTAGGATATGATATGAAACTGCCCAGCCACATACAATTGCTCTGCTAATTGTGCTATGTTTTATTGAGTTTGGGTGTATGTATAAATGTGCAATTGTAGCAGACTTTTCAGTACCTGTGCCTAAATCTATATATGAATAGGTGCTTCCCTATGCACAATATAATGCTTGTCTATATTCCTGATAGAGATTTTTCATATACAAACCAGTCTTACATTTTCAAATGGTAGGGAGCTTGAAAGTAAATCAAAAGAGAGAGGAAGAGAGTTAAGGTTCCATTTTCAAACCTGAAAGGTAGACCTGTCTCCCGCATAACACCATGTCTTCATTGAAAAGGCTGATGAAAGTTCGTCTCTGAGGATCAGGGTCCTGCCAGCTGGCTAGAGCTGTAAGACATTGCCATCATTTTGAGGTCAGATTTTGCATTCTCAGGATAAGACTTATTTCTGTTAATGGATAATGAAATGTTTGATTCAAATCTTTGCTCAATCAAGAAACACTGTCCATAAAAGCCACCGAATATTAAAGCAAAGTTATACACTTAATCACAAATGAAAATAAAGTGATGTTCAATATATTATTTATCCCAACAATTCCAACAGACTGTTTTACAACCAGTAGCAGTCATGTTATTTGTTCCCCATGTTTGTTTATTTTTAAAGACAGGGCTTGCTGGGGGATTAAATATAATATGTTTTCTGTTCCCACCCCCATATTCTAGCACACAAAGAGTCAAGTTTGAGTCTCTATTTGGTGCACCCAGCTTGTTTAGGTCTTGTTATTTCATAATTTTGGGGAGTCTAACCTAATGCATTACATTAATTTCTGAAGAAAGAACATGAAAATAATTAAGACAATGATTTCCTTTATATAATGTAGAAGTCATACAAAATACATACAAAACAAAAGTTGGTCAGCAATTTAACTTTTGTTGTGACCTCCACTGTACTTCAAGGTATGTCAGTGATTTTGTTTTGTGCTGGAAATGAGTTTTTTATTGTTGGAAGGACATTGAAGTGCATGCCATTTCTATTACTATGGCGGGGGGGGGGGGGGGGAATTGGATCTTTTCTTTGTTTTTTTCTTTTTAGTTCGGTTATTTCTAGCATCTTTGCAGTAAATATGGACCAGATTATTAGTAAGAGACCAATAAATTGCCCTTAATTCTGACCTTGTCGAAGGAGAGAAAGAGAAAGAAATACGCTTATTTTGGAAGTGATGGAAGAATTAAAAAGTTGGATCTTCAATAAGTTGGGTCTTCATTTTCAGGCCTGTATGTACATCTCTGAAATATAAGAAGCATTCCCATATCTATCAGAATACACAATTTTCAATAGATGCTGTTCCTATCCAATAGCACTTCACACTGAAATATTTAATATTACAAAAATTAAACAGATTATTTATTCATCTTGATAGGAAAGGGTTTTTAAAATTATTCATAATTATAGCATTTCACACATGTTGTTCTAGATGGCTCACAAACCTACAATTCTCTTCCCCCAAATTATAAATATGTAGGCATCAATAAGGCAATCAAAATGTCTACTAAAATTAAACTATAACAGAGAGACCAGCAAGAGATTGACAGAATTGAGAACACATTAGATGTTTTACTAATCAACACTTTTATTAATCAACATAAAGCGGCAAAAAGTGGAAATCTTATCATACTATCAATGCTTAATCATCATCTCTGCAGTCTTCAAAATATTATAGCTGTAGCTTCAAAATGTTTG
Organism: Bungarus multicinctus; assembly: GCA_023653725.1. Classification (NCBI taxonomy): domain Eukaryota; kingdom Metazoa; phylum Chordata; class Lepidosauria; order Squamata; family Elapidae; genus Bungarus; species Bungarus multicinctus. The sequence continues at coordinate 94,908,156 of CM042838.1, read as the reverse complement.
GCCCAGGATCTTCCAAGGTTGTCCTTGAAAGTTGACTGACTGACTGATTGATTATGTGTCATCAAATCAGTGTCAACTCTTAGTGAACGCACAGCTTTTCTGGAGGAGGATCTGTCTTAGCCTGGTCTTTAGATTTTCCAATGGTGTTCCCATCACTTTTACAACTGATTTTCTCTAAAACATTAAAATGGTTTAATGTGCTTAGTTTCAGAGTTACAATACGATTGTGTATGTTGCTTTAATTTTTGATCAGGAACTGCCCAGAGTTGGTTAGAAGATGGGTGGCCATTTAATTTTTTTAAAATAAATAAATCACATACCCCATGCCACCATAGTTTATTTTGGTATATCAGACCAATTAATAAAAGAAAACAAGCTACTAAAAATAATATGACACTCCAAAAATTGAGTATAATATGATTGGAGCATTTAGTTTGTATTAGTTCTTACTTTTTTTATTAAAACTTTCAATACAAATATATATTAAAAAAGAATTAAGTTCTACATAAATGCCATGTGTCATTCTAACACTATTTTGATGCTTTTGTGTGCTGGCACAGAAACCAGGTATTATTCAACTTTTTAAATATAAATTTTATATTTGTAAATGTGAACAGGCTCTGTTATGTTCTGCAAATGTCTTCTATGAATCAGTCTTCCAGCAGATGATTTGAACAATCACCTTTGCTGAGTGGGATAAACATGAACCTAAAATATGTCTTCTTTCACTAAATAGGATATGATGATGGCCACAGAGCTAGCAGCAGCAACCATCTGTTCATCACTGTGTTAGTGGGACACTGTCCAGTCTTTAGAACTGTGCATGCAGCTGCTGGAACAGATATTCATGCCAGAGGACACATAGGAAACAGTTTGGTAGATGGTTTCTGTTCTGTCAGACAATTTGCTTCTTCATTGGCTGACTGAAATGTGTTCTGGATTTATCTTCTTGACAATTAGGGACATGTGAATGCATGTGGCAAATTGTTCTTTATTGAATAAGGGTTCTTTACTTTGCCACCTAATTTGGAAGGAAGAATATAAATCCTTCCATTCCCCACCATTCAGTCAGAGCTAAAGAAGCTTCTTGGATGATAAACAAAATATCTTTAAAGAAAAAACAAGAAAGTCCAATTGCCTCCTGAAAAAGCACCTTTGGGATAGCTCTCCATAGCTTCTGGTCCTTAGAAACTATCCTTGTTTTGTCTACAACTAAATGTCTCTTCAGGGACATAGTGGCTCAGTGGCTAAGACATTGAGCTTGCTAATCAGAAAGATTGGCAGTTTGGTGGTTCAAATCCCTAGCACTGCATAATGGAGTGAGCTCCCATTACTTATCCTAGCTTCTGCCAACCTAGCAGTTCGAAAGCATGTAAAAATGCAAGTAGAAAAATAGGGAACAATTTGGTGGGCAGGTAACAGTGTTTCATGCACCTTTGACATTTAGTCATACCAGCCACATGACCACGGAGACATCTTTGGACAGTGCTGGTCTTTGGCTTTTTAATGGAGATGAGCACCGCTCCCTAGAGCCAGAAACGACTAGCATGTATGTGCAAGGGGAACCTTTACCTTCATAAAACTCTTCATAAAGTTTTTTTAGTTCTTTAATTTCTTTATCACTCTCTTTTTCAGGAACCTTTATCCAACTAGAACTTTTGTAACACCAAGGTGCTCATCAATTAAAGGAAACAATTATTGGAAGTACTGGAAGTATGGGGTAACTACAAATATCGCTAATGGGAAGAATTGCGACAGTCAAAATGTCCACATTACCAAAAATACTATATTTTTTCAAACCATACTGGTAAAATTGGATAATTATTTTTTGGGGGGAGGGGGGATTGGATAAAATAATAACTGAATTTGTCTGGGCAGGAAAAAAAACTAGAATAAAAATGGAATTACTACAGGATAAGAGAGAAAGGGGTGTCTTTGGACTCCCAGACTGGGAAATGTATTACCAAGCATCAGCTATGATATGGATTAAAGACTGGATTAACCTAAAAAAACAAAAGAATACTGTTAATTGAAGGCCATGATCTGCAAAGAGGGTGGGATAGCTTTTTATGGGATGGGAAAAGTAAGCAACATTCTTATTTTCTAAGTCATTTCATTAGAGACTCATTAATTCAAATATGGAGTAAAATTAAAAAGAACCATTATGTTAAAATACCACGCTGGCTGTCAACCATGGAGGCACAAATCTATCCAAACACAATGGATCTGGTGAAACTACAAAGACCTATTAGATGAACAAGGAAGACTGAAAACAATACAAGAACTACAACAACAGACATAGACTTAACCTGGTGGCATACATGCAAGTACAGGCAAGATACAAAAAAGATAAGGATAAAGAACAATATGGATTTTATTTGGATAAGCAACAATTAGATGGAATTCTACAAGGAACAGAAAAAAGATCAGAAATATACATTAATATATTTTCATAAATTGTATATCGAAAATATACAATTTCCTTTTAGATTTCAGGATGGAAGAGGAAGTAGTTAAGGAAACAATGGTAGTATAGGCAAAAAATATCAGACACAATATAGATTTGGAATATTGGGGAAAATGTGGGAACAAATTATAAACTAACTATATCTACAACGTAAAGGGAAAACATGTATAAAATATTTCACCAGTGGCACTTGCCCCCCGCTAGGCTAGCAAAAATGTTCATGAACCAAAGTCCAAATTGTTGGAAGTAGGCACTTATTTTCATATGTGGTGGACTTGCCTAGAAGTTAAAAAATATTGGAATAAAATTCAACTCTGGTTAGAAGAAATAATAAAACAAAAGATTAAATTTCAACCAGAATTATTTTTATTAGGCATAATAAATACAGGGAAATACAGTAAAAAAGAAAGATATATTATGTTACATATATTAACTGCTGCTAGGATCTCTTACACACAATTTTGGAAACAGGGAAATGTACTACCAGAGGGAGCAGTCATAAAGAAAATATTAGACTGTGCAGAGATGGACAAGCTTACATTAAAGCTAAAAGTTAAAGGGGAATTGACATATTATACAGTCTGGGACGCCTAGTGTGCATGGCTTAAGAATAAAAAGAAATTAAAGTTGCAATGAGGTAAAGAAAAGGAAACTGTATATATTTATTATGAAGAAAATAGAAATATATGATGAAAACATATAAATTTGTAATAAGAATAAGGAAAAGAATATGTAATTGTAATGTAATGTAATAAGAAAATATATAGAGAAATAAGATAAAGAAATATAAACGATGTCTTGATATTGACACAATGGTGTATATAATTTTATTTTATGTTTTTAAAATTTTTGAAAATTGAATAAAGTTTTTTTTTTTTAAAAGAACTTTTGTAGTCTTCCCCTTCCTTTCAGCCTTCCTTCATATCTTTATCTTGCAATTTAGGGACATAGAGATAATCATTCATTCTCTCTATGTCCCTAACCAATCTTAATTATCCTTTTCATTCTAAAACACTGACACCACTTGCTGAACTCATTCTAGTATGGTTGAAGTAATGGAAAAAAGACACTGCTTCCCTTTGCAGATGTATCTTTTATATTTGGGGGATTTATTTATTTTTTCTTTTGTATTTTGTTAGGTTTTTTTTTTCTATAAAGAGACATTGGAGAAAAAAATAATATTGTTCCTAGCTTCAGAATGGGTATTTATTTATTTATTTGATTTGTATAGCCACTCATTTCACATAGTGAGATTGATAGTTTACAATAAAATAGATAAAAATAAAATGAATAATATAACAGATTAAAAAAACAGCAGTTGAGATACAAAAAATACTTTCAATAAAATCAAGAAACAAGCTCTTTCATACTTCTGGGGTCCTAGGCCCAGCCATAAAACCAAATTTTTAAGGCTTTCTGCAAGGTCAGCAGTGTAACTTAATCTCAGGTGGAATGATGTTCCACATCATGGCAGAAAAGGCCTCTTCTCGGGCTGCACCAACATGTACTCCTTAGCATTCAGAGCATTTTCCTCTTGCCAGAGTTGGTGAGATGAATAGGAAGAAATCCTGCTCCCCCCACCAATAAAACTGAACATTTTGCTCTTGGCTATCTCACCATATTTCCTCATCTTTTTGTTGTTAGAATTTAAACTAGGAAATAGTCAAACTTAGCACCTCTGGAGATTTTGGACTTTTTAAAAATCTGTTTTCATTTGCATCTCCAAACTTGAGACATGCTCTTTTCTCTCTCTCTTGCTTCAGAAGGAGATAGTTTATGATCTCTGGGTTAATCTTCCCAGGATGGTAACTAATCTTAGTTATCTATGGAGATTCTCAGTCATCCAGGTCATGATTGTCCCAAAGGTGCTTTTTCAAGAGGCAACTGGACTTTCTGTTTTTTCTTTGACAACATTTTGTTTCTTATCCAAGAAGCTTCTTCAGCTCTGACTGGATGGTGGGGAATGGAAGAATTTATACTCCTTGCAGACAGCTGGTCATTTGCATTCTTTAAATGAGTTGTTAAGGCCATCTGGAGGTTCATCTGTGCCATCAAAGTCACCTGAGAAGTGCAAATGTGTGTTGAGCATTTCTTGAAACTGTTGAAAGGACTGTGTTGTACACTGGAGATATATGATATTGTATCCCTCCCCCTTCCATTTCCCACCATCCAATCACAAATCCTTCCATTCCCCACCATCCTGTCAGAGATGAAGAAGCTTCTTGGATAATAAACAAAACGTCTTCAAAGAAAAAAAAGGAAGTCCAGTTGCCTCTTGAAAAAGTACCTTTGGGACTAACCTTAGTTAGTTAATTACTTAGATATGGGGTGACAATTGAAGCAAGTCCAAATAAATGAATGAATGTGAATCTTAAAAAAGATATTTAGCTGTGTTACATTTATATAAAGGCATATTCTACCATTTCACATTCCCATCTTAATGTACTGGAAAACTGCATTTTATAGCACTCATGAACAGAGACCTGAAAACCATAAAAGAAGACTTGGATACTTCAAGTTGCTCTTTCTGAGATACAGTACATATCTATCAAAATTTAACATTATTGAATTTAGTTAGACTTTTTAAATTAGAAGCATTGTAACTTCTTTAGACTATAATCTGTACATAGTTCCCTTGGAATAAATCCATTTTTTTCAGTGGACTTTACATTTCTTAGTAGACCTGTTTAGGATTGCTAAATAGACTAAAAGAATTCCCAGAGGTCTCATTCATCAAGTAAGCAAAACACAATCACAGATGGCAAATACTATTCTAATAGTGCAAAATAAAATATTTGATGATAGACTTTATCTAGGTAAATAAATCAATGTTAATGCTCCTATCAGACTCTTAATGCTTCCAGCTGGAGTCAAAGCACTATTGTTAAATGAAATCACCATTGTTGGAACTATGTACAAATAGATATTTTGAATCTATTGCTAAACTTATTTTTGTTCAGGTTTAATTACCCAGCCCAGAAAATATATGTTCCAAATGGTTATTTATTCTGGAAATGTATGCTTTTATGACTCAATTATAAAAAGGAATATATTATCACTGACATTAAACATGAATAACTACATTGAGCAGGAAATGGACATTATTTAAAAACTAGCAATTCAGTCCCAGGGACTGAATAACTGTGCCATTTATCCCGCATAGTATTGTAACTATGTTCTCCAACACAGAAGTAATTTAAGGGCTGCTCAAGATTATAGATGCACAATACTAGTCTATAAGGGACAAGGACGATCATTCAAATAACAAATGGTACCAGAGTTGACTCTGATCCAAAATTGTTTGGACATGTCACTACCTAATCTTATCCATTTGAACTCCCATAATATTAAAAACAAATGATGATTATTATCAGCCTGAATCAATCCACTGCACGATGAAGACTATAGACTGTAATCTATCATACTGGTCCAGAGCTGCTTAATAGAAATATGTTTTTTACCTTCCCAGTCTATTGCTGAGACTCTCCTAACACTGAGACTCTCAAAATCACCCAGGCTAAGGTTCTGTGCCTAAGGAAAGATAGAATGGGAATCTCTACTTTTCTAGTACAGCATCTTAACCACTGTGTGACACTACAGTCTCAGACAGTCTGTCTCTCTCCCTCCCTCCCTCCCCCTCCCCCTCCCTCCCTCTCTTCCTCCCTCTCCCCTCTTTCTCCATCATCTATATCAATTGCAATTTTACACATGATTTTCTGAAATTACCCCATACCTTACTTTGGAAGAGACAAATGGAATATTTATCAGACAATATGTAAGATTTGTATATTGTGTTTCCATTACATCACCAGGGGAGATACCTGGAGCTACTATCCATTGCTAAATGGTATTTATGACTTAGGAAACAAAAAGATGCTGGATAAACTGTTGTACTCTTAAAGCATAATAAAGCAGTGGTATTGATTATTTCATTCTTGGAAGGACTGGGACAGATTAACATTGCTTAACCTGTCTTTCTGTAGTTACTTTCCTTTATGCTGCAATATCTTCCAGAAGCAAGTTAGCTAGGACAGCAACTCTCTGAACAACAGCTACCACATTGGCAAGTAGAGTTAGAAGGGAAGGAAGGAAGCCATGTTCAGTTTCCTCTTGTCCAAAGGTATCTTTAACTTGTCAGACTTTCCTTAGGAGAGGCAAGCAAAGCCATTTTTTAAAAGGCCAAATTGATGAACATGAAATATTTCCCCATGGAATGTAAAAAGAAAATATGTCAAAAGTGCTGAGAAAAGTGTATCACTAGCCATTGTGTATTCAAGCAAGAAATTCACAACTTCAGCTATGATGAACACTTTATTATTGAAGTCTAAAATGAAATATTTGGAACAGGCTTTTAGTTCATCAAGTCCAGCTCCCTGCTCCATGTAGACATACAATAGCTTTCTTGTTTTTGTGTTTTCTTGAAAATAGTTTTTCAGCAAACAACTCTGTGAAGACAAATGTTTATTAAATAATTTAGGGCACAAGTTCATTTATTCTGGAATGCTCAGTTGCTACAAATCTGAGTAACACTATTACCTTCATTAAGATAGCAATAGCACTTAGACTTATATACTGATTTATAGTGCTTTCCAGCCCTCTCTAAGTGGTTTTACAGAGTCAACACATTGCCCCCAACAATCTGGGTCCTCATTTTACCCACCTCAGAAGGATGGAAGGCTGAGCCAACCTTGAGCCTGGTGGGATTGAAACTGCCAAATTGGAGGCAGCCAGTAGTCAGCAGAAGTGGCCTGCAGTACAGCACTCTAACCACTGCACCACTGATGCTTTTTATTAATACCACGTGGTTAGTTCAGTGACAACCAGCAGACATGTTTCCTAACAAAAAAAAGTGAAAATGAGAGAGACCTACTTTCTATTCTCCACTTATTTTCTCGGGTTCTTTTTTTTTTCATTCAGAATTTATTGAAGGAAAATTATTGTTCAATTTTGTATTAGTGCCTAAGAAATAAGGAAAGCGATACTACTAGGCTCTCTTGAATTATGCTGTGGAATGGAGAAGAGTTAACAATTAATTGATGGAAATTCAACCTCACTTCTCTGGCCTGAGTTATGTTCAAATGGCAGTCCCTTGGTATTTTAAAGAAAGTGGTGCCTCTTTGCTGGTAGCCTGGCACCCATCAGTGTAGCCAGATGGAGAGAACCCTACATATTTACTGATTAAAAGTAAATGTAAGTCTCTGTAATTGTTGCCAGAACTATGCAATTAATTCTCAGGACAATCAGTGTCTTTGGCTAGGTCAGCAATAGTAGAAAAAATAAAAAATAAATAATAGCAACAACAAAAGTAAGGCACACAAAAGCATGCAAATCACATTTCCAAAAGAACAGCAAAATTATTCATTCATACCCTGCTGTATCATTTAATCCTGAGTGTATTCAATAGTTTTGGCAATTTCGTAGTGAACATCTAATAAATTGTTTTACTCCATGCAGTCTTCTGGGATCCTAGCTTGCAGACATCGTTCATTAGCCAGAAACATTTCTGTTAATTCTACAATTCCTTAAAAAAAATAAGTGACTGAAGTCTTCACTGATTTGCTATTTTTGGGTAATGTTACAACTGTTGTGAGATTTTTTTTCCCCTAAGAAAATATACAGAGAGTGGTATTACAATGTTGATTTACATTAGTACATTAATATTACACCACATTGACTTTATGTTAATCAATATTCATTTTGAATTTGAGATTCAGATTGGGAAGATTTGGTTCAAATTTGTGATCTGGAGATTCTATGTGATACTCAATATATGTTACCTTTATTTTCTCTGGAAATCAAAGAACCAGGGCATCATTTAAACTCATTTCAAATATGCCAAAAATTATTCTGAGTAAATAGACAAAAATAATTGACACAATGATGCTATTAAAACATACCATCTAAGTTTTAAGGAAAAGCGAGAAGTAAATCAGAGCCAATATCCTATTTTAGATTCCTATATGCTACTTCTGGGGAATCAGTCCTTCAAAATCCCTGCGATTATTTCTAAAATTAAAAATGATTATTTTTTACCTGCTGTGACATTCAGGATTAAAAGGAGGACCATAAAAAGTGCTTTAGTGATGTTTATTCTAGTATTTAAATTGTTGATGACTTTCATAATTGTCATTTTGATTTTTTTGTCTTTTCAGTTACTCAGTAATAAAACATTAATCCATGACTTAGCTTTCAAGTGATTCATGATTTTGTAAAGACTGAATAAGAACAGAAGTTTTGCATTTCTCCAATATGGCATAATATTTCTTTAACAGTAGCTGTTTCAAAAAACTTGATTGAACTTTACCGGTGAGTACGCCTGGGGGGACCCGGGGGACCGGGGGTTGGGGAGGCAACCAGGGTTAGAACAACCGAGGGTGGACCTTATTGGCACCGTAAGTGGGAGGGGCAGATATGGTAGGGGTAGAAGGCCATATCAGGTTAGGGGATCGCATGCCCACTATCTCGAAGCGGTAACGCGCTCCGACCCTCTCAACCCATCTTACAGGCCTGGTTGTGCAGAGTCTCAGGCCCTGAGCACCCGGCTGATGTTATACAATGCCAGGTCTGTTATAAATAAGGCCCCCCTGATTTTTGATTTGATTTAGGATGAGGGCGTGGACCTGGCAGGGGTTACCGAAACCTGGTTGGGCCCAGAGGGGGGTCTCCCCCTGGTAACGATGTGCCCACCAGGTTTCCAGGCATTTCATTGGCCAAGGGCTCAGGATAGGAGTGGTGGTGTGGCGGTAATTATTAGGGAAGATCTTTGTCCTAGGGAGGCTACTGTACCTCAGATGGCTGCCTGTGAATCCCTCTTTGTGAAGTGGGGTCAGGGAGGGCAGATGGGCCTTTTGATAATGTACCTGGCTCCCTGCTACGTATCATCGGCCCTGCCCGGGCTCCTCAGGGTAATAACCGAGCTGGCGGTGGAGACACCCAGACTGTTACTTATGGGTGACTTCAACCTGCCTCCGCTCGGTGAATCCTCTGGGGTGGCCCGAGAGTTCTTGGCTTCCATGATGGCCTTGGACCTGACCCAATTAGTTTCTGGACCCACTCACATGGGAGGACACACGCTAGACCTGATTTTTGCCTCTGGACAGTGGTTGAATGATCGGTTAGGGGATATAGTTATTAAACCCTTGTCATAGTCTGATCATTCTCTCCTTAGATTAGACTTCTGTACCGCCAATCCACATCACAGGGAGGCAGAGCCAAGGAGATGGTTCCGCCCCAGGCGCCTGATGGATCCTGAACGGTTCCAGATGGAGCTTGGGCCATTACCTGAACTCTGGCTCATAACTCGGCCACAGACTTGGTAGCCGCCTGGGATAGGCTGGCTGCAGAGGCTCTGGACTGAGTTGTGCCTTTGCGACCTCTGACCCGGCAGAGATCTCGCTCGGCTCTGTGGTTTCCGAGGAGCTGAGGGAGATGAAATGCCGGAAAAGACATCTGGAGGGTGTCTGGAGGGCCAGTCGTGCCGAATCCGACCGAACACAGGTTAGGTCCTATATTAGGACCTACCTAGTGGCGATAGAGGCGGCGAAGTGTTTTCACTTCTCCACCCTTATTGCATCGGCAGAAAATCGACCCGCTGCCCTGTTTAGAGTAACCCTCTCCCTGCTTGGGCCGGGAGCATGGGAGGATCTCTTGCAGGGAAGGGCGGAGGAGTTTTCTCAATTCCTGTATGATAAAATCGCTCAGATTCAGGACGGGCTGGACTCTAGTTGGGAGGTCCCGGGGAAGGTGACCTCCCAACTAGGAGTCTTGAGATGGTTATCTGGGATGAGTTTGAACCTGTGACCGCCGAGGGTATAGACAGGCTGCTGGGGCGGCTGAATGCTACCACATGTTTATTGGACCCTTGTCCCTCTTGGCTGGTTTCTACCGCCAGAGAGGTGATGCGGAGTTGGCTCCAGGGAATTGTTAACGCTTCTTTGATGGAGGGCTCGCTGCCCACTGCCTTGAAAATGGCGGTGGTGCGACCCCTCCTCAAGAAGCCCTCCCTGGATCCAACTCTTTTGAACAACTATCGTCCTGTCTCCAACCTTCCCTTTGTGGCAAAGGTTGTTGAGAGTGTGGTGGCATGTCAGCTTCCCCAGTACCTGGATGAAGATATGTATCTGGATCCCTTCCAATCGGGCTTCAGGCCCGGACATAGTACTGAAACGGCATTGGTCACGTTGGTTGATGATCTCTGGAGGGCCTGTGACAGGGGTTATTCCTCTGTCCTGGTCCTATTAGACCTATCAACGGCTTTTGATACTATCGACCATAGTATCCTATTGTGTATGGTTGGGGGGGTTGGGAGCACCGTGTTGCGGTGGTTCACCTCCTTCCTCTCCGACCGCCTGCAATTTGTGTTGGCAGGGGGGAGAGGTCCATCTCTAGGCCCCCAATTGTGGGGTGCCTCAGGGGTCGATCCTCTCTCCTCTCTTGTTCGACATTTATGTGAAGCTGCTGGGGGAGATCATCCATGTCTTTGGGGTGAAGTGTCATCTGTACGCTGATGATACTCAGCTGTACATCTCCACCCCAAGCCACCCCAACGATGCCATGGAGGTCGTGTCCCATTGTCTGGAGGCCGTGCGGAACTGGATGGACGGGAACAGGCTCCGACTCAATCCTTCCAAGACTGAGTGGCTGTGGTTTCCGGCATCCTGATATAGCCAGATACTTCCTTCGCTGGCTATTGGGGGTGAGATTTTGCCCCCTTCAGAGAGGGCTCGCAATCTGGGGGTCCTTCTGGATGCACGACTGTCCTTGGAAGATCATATTACGGCCGTCTCCAGGGGGGCGTTTATCAGGTTCACCTGCTCCACCAGATGCGGCCCTTTCTGGATTGGGATGCCTTACGCACGGTCACTCATGCCCTGGTCGCTTCCCGACTGGATTACTGTAATGCCCTCTACATGCTCCCGAGTGGGAGCATCCGGAGGCTTCAACTGGTACAAAATGCGGCTGTGCGGGTGGTTATGGGGGCGTCAAGGTTCTCTCATGTGATGCCCCTCCTGCGTGAGCTGCATTGGTTGCCAGTGGCCTCTCGGGTGCGCTTTAAGATTTTACTGTAACTTTTAAAGCGCTCCATGGCATTGGACCAGGATATTTACAAGACCGCATTCTGCCCGTTTCCTGTCACCGTCTGGTGCGCTCCCACAGGGAGGGTCTCTTGCGGGTCCCGTCGGCATCTATGTGCCGGCTGGTGACCCTAAGGAATAGGGCCTTTTCTGTGGGGGCGTCTGCCCTCTGGAATGGTTTTCCTCCAGAGTTACGTACAGCCACGGACCTGGGGACCTTCAGGCGTGCCTTGAAAACCTGTCTCTTTGACCAGGCCGGTTTGAGTTGATTTTAGATTTGGGTATTTTAATTTTAGGGTTTAAGGAAAGGGTTTTAACTGTTTTACAGCCAGGGTCTTTAATTTAATTTAGTTTTAACTTTTGTATACTTAATGTTCTTAATTATATGGCTGTGCACCTTCGGGAGAGGAGCAGTATATAAATATTATTATTATTATTGTTTATTTACTTACTTACTTACTTACTTATTTATTTATTTATTTATTTATTAGTTAGACTTATATACCGCCCCCTCTCCCAAAAGGACTCGGGGCGGTGAACAGCCAGGATAAAAAATACACATACGGAATACATGTACAATATGACAATATTAAAAATTAAAAGAATTAGATACGGTTTGGCTCTAATTAAAAATTTAAAACAAAAACATTAAAAGAGATTAAGAACCAGGTTAAAATTTAAAAACCCCTAGGCCAGTCCGGCTTGCCGAAATAGATGAGTTTTAAGTAAACAACGGAAGATCATGAGATCAGGGGAGGCCCTCACCTCCGGTTTGTTGTTGTTGTTGAAGAAATATCACTGTCCAACCTTCCAAAAAGCCTTATCCCCAGGCAAATACAAATAGCAATAGCACTTAGACTTATACAGTGGTACCTCTACTTATGAAATTAATTCATTCCGGAAGCTGTTTCATAATGCGAAAATTCCGTAAGTAGAGACTGAGAACGCGGCACGGTGTGTTACTCTCATCCTATACACAAAGATCCCTCCTAGCCAATGGGATGCCAGGAAGATGCTGGGAGATAACCAATGGCAGAGCAGCTCGGATGCGCCATTTTCAATTTTGAAATTTTTGGCCTTTCATATCTTGAAACATATTTCGTAACTAGAGACGATATTTTCTCGACGACGCGCTTCGTAATCTGAAACTTTCGTAACCAGAGCCTTTCGTAAGTAGAGGTACCACTGTATATTGGTTCACAGTGTTTTACAGCCTTCTCTAAGTGGTTTACAGAGTCAGCATATTGCCCCCAACAATCTGGGTCCTCCAACTCAGAAGGATGGAAGGCTGAGTCAACCATGAACCTGGTGAGATTCAAACTGCCAAATTGCAGGCAGGCAGCAGGCAGCAGAAATAGCCTGCAGTACTTCATTCTAGCCACTGCACCACTGTGGTTCTTAACGTTATGTTGTTACTGAGAACAGGCTGGCACCTCAGTATTTTGGTTCTAATGCTGAGTCATTCTAAATATTTCAAAGGCCTGTAAGTGGATGACTTTCCCCTGTGCAAAGAACTACAATATTTTAAGGGAAATGTTAATTTTTATGTTGCATGGTATTGCATGACATGGCAGAGATCTAAAGTAAGTTTGACTCCAGAGCCAAAAATGAATTCCTTTTCTGGATCGCTTTTACACCTTTTCTGACATTCCATGTTCGTCCTTTGCCTGGCATTTCTTTCCTCTTTGTCCTTCTTCTCATGTAACAGATTGCCAAGGAAGATATGGCTCATTTTTTATCAGCTTGCTTGCTAATTATGTCCATGAAAAAAAAATCAGGATTAAGACTTGTCAATGCTGCCCATGCATGCCTTCAGCACATTAACTGAATCTGTCATTGATTCACTGTGAATTCCTGTGCTGAGCATTGGATTGGAGTTGTTTATGGGCCCAGGGTTTTCAAGCATTATGATGGTTTGAATATGTGGAGGGGAACAGATGAAAAAAAAATGCTTGTGTGACCTCTAAAAAACTCTTATCACAGAAGAAAACTGCCACATGCAGTCTTTTGTCACATAGTAAGCTACATTTCACCATATTTTTTCCAGTTTTTCTCCCCTTGGGAATAAAGAAAAGGTCAGTGCTTTTCAGAATTTATAGATGGTATGCAATCTAGGCGTGCCATTATTTATAATCTGTTGGATCTTGATGTTTTTACACAATGAAAGTGTTCGACAGATTTTAATTGTGTAAATCTGAAAAAAAATGAACATAGTAACAGTAGCAACAATAATAGTTTCTTTTGAATCAAGTCAATTTTACCTTGAATCAAGTCAATTATATACTTTTCTCAGGAGGCAATATATGAAGTGTCAGTACAGAAAAAGTGAGAGCTTGACAGATTTCTCAAAGACTGAATCAAAACAATTTTAATACTGCAAACTGAATCTTAGTCTTTCTCATTTTAAATAACACTTCACCCTCAGGGATTTTTTAAAAAAATAACCCGACACATTCCTTTATTAATAGCAAACAATAAAAGTGATAAGATAGTAAAAGAAATCTTGGGGCAGGAGTAAAGTGTCACATAAAAATAGATACAATGAAATAAAGAGATAAACTCTGGAATAGGACAGGTTATTTGATCCTATTATATGGAGAGCAGACATCTTGATGGATGAATATATGTCAACATTTTGGAATGTATCTATGCAATATCTAAAGGTCTTTTTCTGAATGTCATAATTCCAACTTGTTTACAAGGGTTTTACAAGATTCAAGGAGTAAAAAATAGACATTAATTTGTTCATAGGGCCAAATCAGTGAACTAAAAATTAAAGGGCGTGTTGGTGTTATGTCACTTGGACAAAAGGATTGATGATAGGCCTGAGTATATCAATTTCAGTCCTTTTCATAGATTGTATTATCTACTCCTAACTGCCCACATAAGCAAGCTTGTGTTGGACATACTAATGATGCTTTTGGTAAGCAATATGTTGATTGTAAAAATTTGCCATCTAATATGTAGAACCAATAAAGCTAAGGATATAGGTAGTGCTTGATTTACAACAGTTCATTTAATGATCATTCAAATGACACTGAAAAAAGTGACTTATGACTATTTTTCACACTTATGACCCTTGCAGTATCCTCATGGTCACATGATTAAAACATGCCTCAACATCTCTCTAAAAGAATGCAAATGACCAGCTGTCAGCAGGGAATATAAATCCTTCCATTCCCCATCATCACTCAGAGCTGAAAAAGCTTCTCGGATGAGAAATGAAATGTCTTCAAAGAAAAGCAAGAAAGTCCAGCTGCCTCTTGAAAAAGCACCTTTGGAATTAGTTCTTGATTGTTGGTTTGATGTAGATTAATTTTGTAATATGTTCATCTGGCTATTGATTGCTGGTGGGAAAGTGCTTTCGTCTTTTTGTTCCCTTTTTGGCTTGTTGATTATGTCTTTTGCATAGTATGTAGATACTTTTTATGTCTAGGTATCAATTCATGGCCAATTTGTCAGCCTGCTAGGCTTCCAGGGATTCTCTAGTGTGTCTAGATTTGTCTTGATTGAAATAGTTTCCCAGTTGAAACTATGCTTAAACCTGTCCATATGCTTTGGAATTAAAGAGTTATCGTCTTGACTTCTGACTGGTAGTTGGTGTTCATGGATACTGTTTCTTCCCCCCTTAATATGTCTCTTTCCTTTTTAGATTTGATTTTATCAATTAGTCTTGGTTTATTCCAATTTTCACTTCTTGTTTTTCAATAATGTTATTACTGCTGAGAAGTCATCAAATCACAGGTTAATATGATAAAAAGATAATCAAAACCAGTTATCTTTCTTTTAATTCAAAGTTTTGAATAGAACAATAAGCAATAATACATACCAGAAGAAAAAAGCAGGAGGAAAAAATACAAGGAAAAAGAAGAAAAAGAAAATATATATTAAAAAAACCCTCTCTCACACAAAGAAAATTGACTTCTCACCTTCATCATAGCATAACCAATTCCAAAATGTCTTCATTTCTTCTTGGGTAAGTGTAGAACTCATCATCCCAAATACATCTCATAACAATAGGTATATCATACAAGTAACCCCTTCAATCTAAACAAAAACAGTTCTCAAGGATTCAGTAACTTAGCTGTTCCATTTAAACAGGTCCTTCAAACTAAGTTTGCTGTAACCAAATAGATTATTCTAATGAAAAAGGAGAGGCACTTAACCCAGTGGTATTGTTAGCTTTTGTTACATGAAGGTCACATTTGTTATGTGTTTCTATAGATCATATTAGTTCATCTTAATAGCTAAAAGCAGCTATTATTTCCAGCTATTGCAGGAAATTAAATGACAGTCAATGGTATTTGCTAACTAGATAAGAAACAAAGAAGCAATGTGGTTCCAGCTGCAATTCACACATAAAGTAGAAAGGAAGAAAAAGATACATTTGGGTGGGTGAGGAATAGAGAAGATCATCTTAAGAGACTGATTAGAGAAGAAAGGATAAATGAAAATATAAATGTTCTTTCTTAGCTTATTTACTGCTTTAAGAAGATCTGATTACATAAACTTTTCCAACTTCGTTGGCTTTTTCATAAAGCCCACATGAAATCATGAAGCTATTTTTCCCTTTTATATATCTGGTACCTTGAATATTTTTGATGCATCTGTCTGATACCATTCCAAATCTGATAATCTGATCCTTCCAAGATTGTACAGCCAACTATGTGGGCTGGCCCATTTACTGGAAACCATGATGCATTTTTGAATTATTTTATTTTGAACTGAATAATCTTAAATCCAAAATGTACTTCTTGGGGATAGGAGCACCACAATGGTGAACCATTTAATTGTTAGAGACCTAATTAAGTTTCGGTAGATTACACAGATCCCTCACCCCCGTCTTCTCAACAAAGATAGATATGCATATATTATGTGCATAATTCACCTTTGTATTATAGGGTAGAAAAGTGCTGATATAAAAAGAATGCACAGAAAAAGGGAAAAGAAATCCAACGAGGGAAAATATTAGAGGCCTGCCTGGAATATTTAATTCAAAGAAATATTAAAAATAACATTAAGGTAAATCTAGAAATGACAAGATTTTTTATTTATTTTTAATGTCAAACTATATTGAAAAATCAATAAAGTATACATATTGGTATTTAACTATGTTCTGGTTCATTTATTGGTTAGAAAATGTCAAGGAAAATATGATTTAGAAAAATTCCACCCTTTCTCACTATCCTTATCAAGGCATTCATCACAATTAATAACATAGTTAGTAACCTTGAGAGATTTCAAAAGCCAATATAATCAAGAATTGAAAAAGCTGATGCTATCCATCTATGTAGACTGAACAAATTAAATGGGATCCATGACAACAGAAGGGTTTATATAATCTAAATATTGATGTGGGATCTATTGATACAATAAAGGAAAGTATAAGAGGGGTGCTTGGCCACTAACAATAATAATATACCATTATTTTTGGTTGGAATCTATAAATTGTTTTTAAAATCTGTTTGGCCAGTTTCCTGTAATGTAGAAGAATGTTAAGTCTTTTTAAAAGAACTATGTAGCACAAGTGTCAAGGGAAGATCACATCCCTCATATTAATTAATTTGTAATATGCACAATCATTGCCTGTGATTCATATTTGCTAACATAAATTAGAAAACTGATTCTGCAGATTATGAGATTCAAGGTAGTTAATCTATCTTGTATCACTTTTGAAATATCCTTATTGGTTTGGTTTCCATCACATGATATGGTATGGCCACTACTGTAGGCACAGACCGCTTCTCAATTGTCATTGCAGTGACAGTGGAACAAATTTGTGGAATAAATTATAGGACAACTAATAGTGATCAGGAGGTGGTCTCTCTGAACCAAGCATCTCTTTCTTTTGGAGTTGCCCTGCTTAGCCTTTTCAACTTCCAAGAGCTCAGGCTTCTTAGTGGCATTATCAACATGTAACAGCTGAAAAAAGTAAAATTCTGGTTGTAGCTCATTTTGTTTTATGTCTAATATCCCAAGATCAATGCTCAAACATTAATATAACTGTGATGAAAAGGTCAATGGTGATCTACACCAGAAAACTATGTTCACATCAGAAAATTATGAATGTAACCCTTGTTAATAATTTATGGCACTGTCTTTTCCAGTGTGGTAACATGCGTTTATTTCAATTGAAGCCAAGTCTATATCCTAGAGTTCCCTAAATATTATCTTGCTAACACTAGAAAGACATTAACAAGGAAATGTTCTGTAAAGATGAGGCACACCCCTTCAGGATGATAGTTCAGATAGCCACACTCCATTTGCTTTGAAAAATGGTCCAATTATGCTCCATTTCAGTATGCAGAAAAATGATGTACTTGCATAACTAGAAACAATAAATCTAATACTTAGAGAAGCTCCCTCACACAATTAATTGCCAGACTGAAGCAATTTAATCTTGAAGGAAACAATAGTTGCTTCTATCACTCACAAAGGACAGATATAAAATACTAATCTAGTGGAAGAAATATTCAGTTTTTATTTGGATATCACATTGGGCTTTTTTGTTGAAGTTCCAGCCTTTTCTCTGCCAAGAACTCTTTATGTGGGACAGGAGAATTACTTATACTTGTCTTGAGTCACATTGTATGATACTAGTATAAAAGATTTAAACCATGGAACTATTTTCACTGTAGTTTTTGTGCAGTATACTAGAAATAAGCAAGAAAGAAATGGAAGCTGTAGTCAGAAAACAGGACTGGTTAACAACTTGTTAGATAGAAACATAATCCAATCTTTCATATAATGCTGCAAGTTGTAAATATGAAAATTTCAGTATCAAACAGCATTCACCAGAACATCTTTTCTTAAAGTTCTATTAATTTGTTTCCTGGATTTCTATCCACCTTTCCTGCAGAAGCTCAAGGTATGCACAATAAGCTTTCCTCCAAGTTTCCCCAGAACAACCTTGTGAGTTAAGTTGGATTCTTAGAGAATTACTGGCATCAACTGAATTTCCAGGACTGTGTGAGAAATTGAATTTCACCCCCCCCCCCCTTCTATTCCAACATCCCACACATTTGCCATGATACTGCCCAAAACAATATAATTTGATTAAGAATTAGTGCAGGACTATACACAAGTAACACTAACAAAATAAATCTTTATTATGTAGATGTATATGATTTGAACATTTATTGATTTTACAAAAATAACATCAATTATAATAAGGCTGAAAATATGGGGCACTATTACAGTGATACCAACATCTGTAAATGGCATAATATCAAAATTATTGTAACAAAAGTTATTGTAACAAATGTTATTTCTTCTGTAAAACTTCAAATAGAATGCTGCACCTCATACATATCACCAAGTCACCTATATTTCTGTCTTGAAAGAAATGGGGAGTGTATCAATATAGATTCATAATATAAGGCTGCTGTCAATCTCTTTTTCATTTTGGCAGTAAGGAAATTATATTTAATGCAAACCCTGTTTTATCCCAGGCATTAAAATTCTGGGAATGACTGGAATGAGAAGATTGGTTGTAGATTATAATAGTTTTAGAGTGTATTTCTTTATCTATTGCATACTATATTAATAGATATTTTTATAATGCCTTGCCCCTAATTTGTCTTGCATTTTTTTCACGAGTGAAATGTGGTGTTTTTATTTTCATTGTACCAACCTCTCTCTAACAGATACAGACCTCTGGGGAAGTTTAGGAAGAGGATATTGTGCAATAGAAGGCAACATAACTTTCAGAATTTAAGTAAACTAAGAGAAAAAAAGGGGAATCACTGAGAAAGTAATGGAGATTTCATTCCAGGATTTGTTGTTGTTTTAAATATAAAAGTCGTAATAAAAATAAAGGGTATGGGTTAGTGTTAGTGTTGGAACATAAACAGAAGTGAAAAATATTATTAGGATAGCATTTTCTTTTTCTATTTTTTTCTGGATACATAGACAGTTTTAGAGAAGCTGAAATAATTCACAGAAATGCAACAAAGATGATCAGTGGATTAAAAAATAAATGCTATGAAGAGAGATTGAATAATCTGGAAATGCTTGGGCTTTGGAAGAGAAGCCCAGGGGAGGACATAGTAGTGCTTCTCAAATGCCAGATAGCCTATAGTCAAAAACAAGATCAATAACTACCATAAGTATCTGCATAATTGCAGGATAATTGTTTCAAGACACAGGAAGGCAGTTTCTAAATAAATAAATTTGAAAAATGATAGGCTTTGTAGAAATAAAGCAAGGGAAGTTCACAAATGGCAATTACATAATTGTGGGAAATTATAACCTTTGTAAGTGTGACCTGCTTGTCAAGTGCCCAAAATTGTGATTACCAAACTTTGGGGACCCTGTGATGGCCTTAACTTCAAAGGATGGTCAAATGTCAGATAACAGATAAAAGAGTTGGAAGCGACCTTGTAGGTCATCTAGTCCAATCCCCCGCCCAAGCGGGAGACCCTACACCATTTCTGACAAATGGCAGTCTAATCTCTTCTTGAAAGTCTCAAGTGATGGCGTTCCCACAACTTCCGAGGGCAAACTGTTCCATTGGTTGATTGTTCTCACTGTCAGAAAGTTTCTCCTTATTTCCAGGTTAAATCTCTCCTTGATCAGTTTCCACCCATTATTCCTTATCTGGCCTAAGGCGCTTTAGAAAATAGCTTGACCCCTTCCTCCCTGTGGCAGTCCTTCAAATATTGGAAGACTGCTATCATGTCTCTCCTGGTCCTTCTCTTTACTAGACTAGCCAAACCCAGTTCGGCAAACGTTTGTTGTATGTTTTAGCCTCCAGTCCCCTAATCATCCTGGTTGCTCTTCTCTGTACGTTTTCTAGAGTCTCAACATCTTTTTTATAATATGGTGAACAAAAGTGGATGCAGTACTCTAGGTGTGGTCTTACTAAGGCTTTATAAGTAAGTATTAGTACTTCCCTTGATCTTGATTGTATCCCTCTGTTAATACAACTTAGGATTGCATTAGCTTTTTTGGCTGCTGCTGGCTCATATTTAGCTGGTTGTCCACTAAGACTCCAAGATCCCACTCATTCACTGCTGTTGCTAAGTGAATGTCATAAACCAGGGACTATCTGTAGTCCAAAACTAACCTAATCCATCACTAGAAAAAGAGATAGATGGGAGCCTTCTTTCCCACCAAAACAGATGATTCAAACCTGCTGCAGTGTGTTGGTAGGCAAAATATGATACTGAACAAGAATTTGAACTTGTGAACACACTCAGACTTATAAGACTGATGTAAACCAGATCAGGAAACAGATTCTACAGAAAGATTAGAACTCTACTTTTATTGTGGTGCTATCATCTTCCCAGATATATTTTCTTTCCCCTGAAAGCTCTTCTCTGGTGATTGTTTGATTCTAACAGTGCAAAATATCTTCTCAAATCTTTTGCTTCTGATTGTCACTAGACATGCTTTTTTGTTGTATTCTCTTCCTTGTGGAAACCTTCCACCATCAATTCCTGCTGCAGCATCTCCATTCTTTGGTCTGATTGTCAGAGTATATTCATGAACTGGCAGAGGCATAGTTAACAAAGTCAGCCAATGGGAGATGAATTGGGGGCTGAGAATCTGGGCATGGCTTAACTCTGTGCTATCAATTCTGAAAGAGAAACTAACTAGCTTGCTTGCTGAAACTGATATCTGCTTGGAGCTGCTCCTTGTTGTTTGTGTTATGTTACACTGAAATAATCTACAAATGGTATTGTAAACTTTACTCATATTATTAATGTTTCTAAAGAAGTTAATGATCCTGCTGAATCAGTCATCTGTGTGTTTTCTGGACTTGAATTTCTGCTGCAAACTCTAACACTGATAAACCTGGATTCTTTCACAGAAGCTTAAGTGTAATTACTTCATTTCTCTGATCCTTTTTCTTTAAGGATTTCTGTAGTCTTATATGGCTTGCAGATGTAAGCCAGTTTGTTCTAAATAGAAAGACAAACATTCCATAAATATTGCAGGTCATAGTACCATTGGTGAAAAGTTTTTATTTTGTAAGGCATTTTCAAGTTTTGATTTCAAGTCAGTTTTGGTACCTATTGACTGTACACTCCCTGTAGTTTTATCAGCTCACATTTTTGGAAGTGGATTGTCATTGCCACTTCCCTAGGTCTGAGAAAAAAAATGATTGTCTCAGAATCATCATGGCCAAAGAGGGACTAGAGCCAGGGGTAACATAGTGGTTAGAATGAAGCATGCAGGCTAATTCTGTTAACTACAGATTGCCAGCAGTTCAGCAGTTTGAGTCTCATCAGGCTCAAGATTGGTTCTGCCTTCCATCCTTCTAAGGTCAGTAAAATGAGGACCCAGATTGTTGAGGACAATATGCTGACTCTGTAAATTGCCTAGAGAGGGCTGTAAAGCAGTGTGAAGCAGTATTTAAATCTAAGTGCTATTGCTAGAATTCATATTCTTCTGGCATTTAGCCTGATGCCTCTAACAATTGTTCTTTCTATAGTCTTGGGAAAAGAAATAGGCCTTTAAGGTCCTTTGAAGTATTAGTAGAATGGGAAATTCCCTTCAACAGCTCACAAGTGAGACAACTTTAAAATTTTCTCAACTACACTAGTATTAAATAAATGTTTCCTCCATAATTCTGGCATTGTTAAAGAAAAGGTACAAAGTGTGCAAAATTTATTGGGTTTATCACCCATTACCTTGGAGTAAAGTCAGGAACTGCTGTGAGGCAGATGGGATGAGCAATGGAGACAGCACTTACTATACTTCCATGTCAGAAACACTGAAGTGCTACCATGATGAAAGGATTAGCTGGTGTCATCACCATTGCCCAGGTAATGTCCAGTTGGGTGCCCATTAATGAGCCACAAAAGTGGTACCTATTTATTTACTTGCATTTGCATGCTTTCAAACATCTAGATCAGCAGGAGCTGGAGCAAATGATGTGAGCTCATCCCAACACATAACAGCACTAAAGCTTCAAATGCAGCACTCAGGCTTCAACCTGAGTTTGAATATATGCTAGGCCGGTATAGTGTTATGCCAGTTCAAGGTCAAGTGGACACTGTGGAGAAAGTTCCATAGAATTGAACCAGTTTTACAAAAGATGATCATGGTGCCTAAGAATTATGTTTTTTTTTTCAGGAAAAAAATTAAAATGTAGTGTATATTGAAAGGTGGAATAAGACAGGAAGGGGATAGACAGATGGATTTGAAGTAGAACAAGTAAACATAAAATAATATGCCAGATTATACTGTGGTACTAAATGCCAGAGAGTTATAGTCACTATGAGTTTTCAGGATTTAGGATTAAATGCTGAAATATCCTTTATTAGTATAAGGCAACTCCATGGTTTAATTCAAGAATTAAAATACAAATTTTCATGCAAGAGCATAAAATAATATGCTTTTTTTTCCTGAGTACATATATTAGTAACTCTACTGTTGTCCATTTTTTCATCTCTCTAATATTTGAAGTAATCCCCCTTGTTTTCATCTTTTTTTCAGATTATAATAGCCAATTGGTTATGGATTGCTGGTTCCAATACAAATGTCTAAATACTGTCATCCTGATTATACATTGTAGGTGGGTAGTGCAAATTATAAACAATGTAATTAAATTTAACTCTAGAAAGGGCTTCCCATGACCTTTAAACATTTCCTGAAGTAATTGCAATGTTTTAAGTTCAATATTTCATTTTCAATCATTATCAGAGACAAGTTCAAGAGAGTCTTGACATTTGATTTTTTTTAGAGATTTATGATACTTTATGATTAGATTCCAGATTGGAGCCAATATTTTAGGACTATATTTTGAACTCAATAAGGCTTAGCCTGACAACAATTTCATCTCGAACTCAAAGAAGCCTCTAATACTTTCCCGCCCAATGTAAAAGTAAATACATTTTTTCTTATACATTAAGGCTTCTTGCTTTCTTTGGCATTAGACACCAGAGATGATACTTCACTGATTTGAATCTTCAGAATGTGCTAACTTATATTAGACCTGTGATAAAGAGGAGGATGAAGAGTAGAATATGAAGTAAACTTTTTAGTTTGGGATTCACTTTTTTCTCTCCCATCCCACCTATGCCAGTAATACCACAATTACTCTGAAGTTTCCAGAGAGAGAAAACAATGACTTTGTGACACTTTATAAGAAGAGTCAACAAATAGTAATAATTTCCCCCATCCTGATTTGACTGTTAGTACTACTATATATCTATCATTTTTCAGTTGTGTCTTTTGCTATATTTTTCCTCTTCTGCTGTTACTGTTACTAACAGAGAAGACCTTCACCTACCATCTTTTACATAGGTATTACTTCACAACTGAATGTCCAAGAGTTACTTCTCTTGGATTGGGTGGACAAGTTTATTAGATTCTCTGTAAGTGATTTGTCTCATTACTGATTTTGTTTTTTACTAGTTTGATAATCTTGAATGCAAAGGACAGATCAATAGTTGTGATAGGTGCTCTTGGGTTGCTATATTCCATCTTCCTAAAGATTCTCAAACTTAAATTTTATTTCCCCAGAAAACATTCAGTAGCATTTATGATTATCAGCTTCTAGCACTCAGTAATGATGAATGGCACTAAAGGACATCACACAGTCAACAGGATTTCATTTCCCCTCAATCTCCAAGAACCTAAAGTATCTCAAAACAAATGCAATCTGATATTAAACCTAAGGTGCAATTCAAACTGGTCAGATCTGCAGAGCAATTTCTCTTGCAGCTATCTTTACCATAAAAGAAACATTGCCCATGACACCACATATAGCTGAAAAGAAATCACATTTCTGACAAATAGGTTGCTCTCTTAATAACTGGCTTGGTAATTTAATCTCATGTCCACTATAAATATCCCTGAGCAACAAGGTGAATCCACTTCTTGAAAAGATCTATTGTACAATATCTTTGATTTGTGTTTGTAATGCATGTTCATTCATTTACAGGATTTTGGATATTTTTCTTTTGTACAGAATGCAGAGAAAGGCTCTCTTTGATATTTCTCTGACAACTGTTATAGCCACTTTTATTTCATAGTGCTGTTGGAAGAAATGTTCATCTGGGTTCAGCTCCAAGTGGAAGAAAGTCACTGGAAACATGGAGGCTGATCGGAAAGATGGTTTAATGGTGAAGCAGAACCACAAAGCACATGAGATTCTGGGTAGCTGACCACATGGAATGGAGAGTGAAAGATATTTATACCCTGTTGGGCTTTGAACTTGCTTCCTGTTCCTGTGGCAAGAAATGTACCCTGGTTGGATGTCAGACTCCCATGGGCTATGCAGGGGTAACTTTGTAGGTTATCTTGAGTGCCAAGCTTGGTTGAATCTTTCTGGGTGATGTAATGAAAAGGCTTTGGGCAATTCCTATTATGGCTTTGCCCTGAAAGATCTTGAGTGAGGGCATTTGCTTATGAATAGACCTAGCCATCTCTTTATCTCTTAAGTGCTGACATCTGCTGTGGGCTATTGAGGAGGGTGGGTCTATTAAGAGTGAATCTGCTTCCTGCCTAAAAGAATATGTTTCTCCATTTCTCACCCAGGGAATTATAATATTCTGCCTTTTTAATATTTCCTAGAATTTTTCATTCTTCTAGGAGAGGGGTGGGTACTACCTTCCTAAAATGCCATCATATTTTCTAGAACCTGACTCTACAGAAGCATATTTGAGGGTGTTCAACACTTCATTTTACACTGAACAGTGGAGTCTCTGCAAACAACCTTATGAAGAACAATGGAATTGCAACAAAACTATGTTTGGGCATTAGTTTCCTTGTGCTTTCCCCAATTAATTCCTCCTTTGTGGGTTAAAACTTTTATTTTATTCATTTAGCTCTAGAAATTACAAATCAAATTCACTAACCAAAGGAGCAAGAAATTCAAGAAACTTCCCCCCTCATTTCTGCATTTCCTTCTTGCACAAAATAATTGAAACATAAAGATCCACTATAGTAAAAAATCAAATAAACTTATTCTTTCTTTGGCTCTGGAAGGAAATGATTATGTGTATAAGTGACAGGAAGAGAGACATGCCACTTGGGTAGGAAATTAAAGTCTTCAGCTTGGAAATAGTTTATGAGAATGTGGAGTTGTATCCCTTCTATTACAAAATAACTTTTTCTTATTTTGTGATAGAAACATTTTCTCATTTTTTTCCTCATTTTCCTTAGAGAGATAATTTAAAATGTTGGGAGCTAAGACATGGAAGCCACTTAAAATCCTACTTTGGTTTGGTTGCAATGTCTGTTTTTAACCTGCATTAATGCCAAATATCTGGGTCAGAAATCAAAATTTAATTTGTTATTGTCATTGTCATAGAACACGGAAAATGATGTTGACACTGAAACCACTGCAAACTTCAATAAGTACATAGAACAAGATCAGAGGCATCTTGCACACTTTTCCTCTAATGTGATATATGCCATCATTCATATACCAGCAATGTCCTTCTGGTTTAAATAGGAAAAACTTTACACAAAAGAATTAATGGATACCAGTGTGACAGGACTTGAAATAAGTATAAAGTACTAATATATAGCATTTCAACCTCCCAAGACTACTATTACAGACTTTAAAGTCACTATTTTGGGGGAAAAATGAAATTTTAACAACATTGTTGAGTGAGAGATGAACTCTCATACATCAAAAGATTTCAGGCAATCTCAAAAGGTTTCAACAAACACAAAGGTTTTTTTTTAACACGAGTTGTAATCTGCCTCACATGTAACCTCTATCTGTATAACCAACCTGCCTTTTCCTGCCCTCCCTACCACTTCTTCATCCCAATGTAAAAATCTACCTCCATCTAGCCATTCTATGTAACTCATGAAATGAGCTGCAGCTCATGAAATTTTACGCCTTTAAATAATGTTGAAAGAAATATCCTTCTGGGTTCAATTCCAAGTGGGGAAAAAGACACTGGAAACATGGAGGCTGCTTGGAAGGTTTAATGGTTACAGGGCCACATGGCCTGAAGCTCCAGAGAGGAATGATCACATGCTTCAAGGTGAGAAGAGAAGGGGGGAAAGGGTTTGAGGTGCTGAGAATGCCTGGCTTTTATACCCTCTGTTGGGATTTGAATTGGAGCTTGTATTCTAATTGGTTGTCAGATTCCCAGGAGCAACTTTGTAGGCTGTCCTGAGTTTCAGGCTTGGTCTAGCCTTGCTGGGTGATTATGCCCTTAAAAGGGCTTTTAGCAATTTCTATAGCTTTTACCTGGAGTTCCTTCTTATGTAAAGTATTCTGGCCCAGGCCTTAATGGCCCACCCATTAACAAAGGTGGGGGTGAGATTCTGCTTCTGGGGTGAGTTTCTGCTTCTTGAATGACTATTCTTTTTAGGAGAAATATCCTGCCTTTTAATATTTCCTAGGCTATTTCAATTTTTCTAGGAGAGGAGTGGATGCTAACTTCCGACAATAACATTTGCTAGTCAGAAAAGACATGACCGGAATCATTCTGATTTTTGGCTTCCATAGATTAACATGGCTCTCTACTAATAATAGTTAAGTTTGCAAATGATTATGCACAAAAATATTAATGAACCTCAATGCCATATTGTTTGGAGTATTAATATCATAGCTCTTATTTTTAATTTTATTAAATGTACAGTATATGCCACCCATCTCTCTATCCAAAATGACTCTAATTGAGATTGATGGAATATAGCCCAGAGTCACAAGAGAAAAGGGCTCTTTCACAGGGTGCTGAGACAACATAGCTTGGAATCTTTGGTATGCGAGAAAAGGACGAAGGTGGACCCCGCCATAGCAGTTTTCAGTGCCTGGTTAATAGTTATGGAGAAAAGTGGTTTAGACTAGCAATATTTCTGTCTATAAGGGAACACCAATGTGATGAGCCAGGGCATGGCACAAAGGCAACACAGTCAGATAATCAGTAGGAGACCCTTTATTAGCTCCAACTTTATCCCAATGTCTTGGTTACCTTCTGGGCTGGAGAAAAACTCTCCCAGGAACAGCCTTTGGCTGCAGAGAATCAAGTTCAAACCGTGGTCAACAAAAACTGTAACTATAAGTCCAATCAAAGCAATTAGGTAATTAGTCCAATCAAAGCAATGAGGTAATTAGTCCAGCAGGGCAAGAGAAGGAATTCCAGATGTGAAGGAATGGCAGTAATTCAACACGGTTGGGACGCAGATAACAGGAATGCAGATAACCAAAGTCAACACAAGATAAATTCACATTTGTTCCCAGCAGACGCACACTCAGCTTGCATCTCTTTTAAACTCTCATCCCCAAGTGTGGCTAATGAAGGGAATCAGGGCCCTTTCCTCCCCCTAAGTCATGCAGCCCACTGCTTTCTTCTTCGTTCCTCCCTGCGTGCCCTCAGTTAAAGAGAGTCTTCCTCCCTCTCCCTTGTTCTATCTCTTCCCTGCTCTGCCCAGCCTGATATTGCCCTTCCCCAGTTTCCTCCACAGCCAGTGGAGCCAGACTCTCACTCCCTGTCAGCTGTTCGTCTTCCTCCTCGGATTCAGACTCCAACAGGAGCATAACAACCAATAAGGAAGCTACTCTGAAGTCTCTCCTTGTGTCATTCTTTTTTTTTTTAAGCTTGACAGATAGGGAAACTGGGAAAGAGAGGGAAAGAAGTGAATTCTATTCTTCCATCATATCTGCACTCCAAATATTCCTTCTACTTTCAGTAATATCTGTATCTTTGCAAAACTTATATCTGGAATCCTTTAGCATGATACAGCCTTTTGAGGTGGTGGTGGGCATGAGCAATCAGGAAATGATTAGTATACTTCATCAGTATTATTTTATTATCAAAATTAACTATTATAATCCTAACTAATTAAGCAAGTTAATACCTTCCAGAAAATGTTACTACCTTAGGATGATCATATTTGGTTTGCAAAACCTGAAGGAACAAGAAAAAGATACAGAAAACTCTATTTAAAAAAAAAACATTTTTTTTTTTTGCAAAATGGTTCAGCAGTTCTTATTTATTTATTTATGGACTTATTTCATAGGGCTTTTACTAAAATTTTAATGAAAATTAAAAATGTATAATAAAGACATTTGGAGCATATGGTACAATAAAAAAAAAACCTATTTCATAGGTAGTTGGCTTGACAAAAGAGCCAGATTTTAAGATATGTCCCAAAAGCAAAAGAAAAAAAAAAGATTGAAACATTCTAAATTTTGGATTCAAAGTTTTTACATCATGGAGGCAACTATATAGAAGGCATATTGTGGAATAAGAAACTACAGTAAACCTTCTCTTCTG
The DNA here is from genome assembly GCA_023653725.1 of Bungarus multicinctus. Lineage (NCBI taxonomy): Eukaryota > Metazoa > Chordata > Lepidosauria > Squamata > Elapidae > Bungarus > Bungarus multicinctus. The sequence continues at coordinate 94,879,420 of CM042838.1, read as the reverse complement.
GAAAGCCTGGAGAGGGAAAGCTAGAATAAGTATCTGGATGCAAACCATGAATACATTTAATTATAACAACCAGCACTTTTAATAGGACCCACAAGAAAATTGTCATATAGTATATATAATGCATGTAACTGAGTAATGCAAATAAATTTGCTACCACCCAGTTAGCAGATGGGTCCCTGCACTTGAGACCAACTGAAGCTTCTGCATTGTCATGAAAGGCAGCTGCAGTAGCCTAAATATGAGAGAACAAGGACATGAGTCACTGTAGCTACTGTACCTGTAATTACATGCATTCAGCCTAAGATCTACTAAAAAACAGATGTTTGCAATGAAATTCTGTGAGTCATGTTTATGTTGTGCCTTCCTTATTGGCTGATTGGTGTGTTGATGGCTGGCAATTGGCTGTTGTTTCCTTCTGCTGCCAAGCATGTGGTAAATCAGCACTCCTGTTAACTGAGAAGGGGTCCATTTTCCAGGCTTCAATCATTTCTCTTTCTATGTACCTGTATGGCCAATGATCTTAGCAGCTGTGAAATTAAATGTATGTCCTTGTTCATTGCAATGGGAGGCTACAAATGAGTTTGGGTTTCCTCATCTGATCACTGGCTTTTGTTCTTGCAATCTGGTGGTTAGCTTCCTCCCTGTTTGTCCTACATAGTCACAGGGGCAATCCATGCAGGGGATCTGGTAGATTACATTGGAAGTATCTCCTACCTCCAAACAATCTTTCCAATGCATTTGTCCATATGTATGGTAGCCTCTGGGCAATGTGCAATGGCTACTTGTAGATTTCGGAAGCTTTCAAATGTTTTGATATATGGCAGAGCGTGCCATATAGTTAGTTTTTTTCCTTCTTTTTTTCTTTTTTCTTTTTTCTCTTTTGCATTTTGCACAGGTGTCTTGTAATAAACGCTTATGGGTACCCATTAAGTTTGAATTGTTCATGTAGGTATCTTCTCTCCAGTTGTTTAGCTTGCTGGGTACCACAGGAGGTTCTCACTTTGATATATAGTGTTCTGATGCAGCTCTTTTTGTGTGATAGTGGATGGTTACTGTTGAAACTAAGAATGTATGAAATGTTGGTGGTCTTATAATAAACGGTGATTTCTAAGCTTCCATCTTCATGCCTGTTGACAAACACATCTAAAAATTGTAATTGTCTAGATGTTTCTTCCTCCTATCCATTTTGAATTGTATGTCTGGGACCTTGCAAATTAGAAAGTAGTTGGTTGGACATTTTCTCTTTCTGAAAGCTGAGAGAAAGATTGGCCCAAGATCATGTATTGCTTTGTTCCTAAAGTGGGACTAGAACTCATAGTCTTCTGATTTCTAGCCTGGTCCCTAAATCACTACATCAAACTTGCTCTCTGCTATAATTGCTACCAGCAATTTGCAGAAGCTATTACCACTGTTTATTAGATAACTTATAGAGAGTGGTAAGTATGGCAGAAAAGATCATTGGTAATTCATTTCCTTCAATCCAGGACACAGCAAACAAGTGATGCTTGAGCAGGATCTGTAGTGATATCTGGGATGCTACACATCCTTTTCACAACCTGTTACCTTTTGAGAGGAGGCTTTGTGATATTCAAAGCAGAACATCTAGATTCAGTCAGTTTTGTTATATATAACATAATATATCATCAACCTTGTGAACTCACAATTTTTTTCTTTATATATTCTCTTTATATATATATATGCGAGTATGCATTTATGTATGTGTACAGCATGGGTATATGTGTGTTATGTATGTGTGTATATAGATATATACTTTCTCTTGAGAGCAGGCAACAGAATTTCATTTTTAATGTGGGCCAGTGTGCTTACAATAAAAAAAAAAAGACAATAAAGTTTTCTTATCTGTCTTATCTTGCTTTGCTGAGGGAAATCAGTCTTGTCCTCTTTTCCCCTCAAAGGGACAGAGCAGAGATAGCTGGTAATGAAGAACTGAATTTTCTGTATTTCTTTCGCTAAATTATTCTGGTAATATTGATATTTATAACCCAGATCTTGTAATCTAAGTTTATATGGATTTTGGAAGGCTATTGTTTATTTATAAGTAATGATGATTTGAATGAAGTCACCAGTTAAAGAAGCCACTCGTTGCAAAGGATGATTAATAACAAAGTAAAAAACTCCTTAAATGGAGTTTAGATCCTGATGTCAGAAATAATCCACAAATATAGGCCTGATTATTTCTTATAAAGGAAATTTACTGCTTGGCCCATCATTAATATAGGCCATCAACTATTTTCTGTTAGAATAGATTGTTGTTGCTCATGCTTCAGTTTCAATTAAAAGTGTTTATCCTAACCTGAACTGTCCTAAGACTTTCAGAATATATGAGCTTCATCCTATTATAGTAGCAGCCTCAGGTTTAGTTGGCTGCAACGATTGGCAGAAGCCCTTCCCTCCAAAGGCTGCCATTTCATCCTGGTCTGGTAAATTGCTATTTGCTGCTCTATGGGACTTTCTGGTGATTTTTTTTTTTATGTGTGGTGGGATTTTTCTTTGTAATCCTGAGATTGATTAAGTTGATAAAGAAACTCTTACATCTCCTATTGGATACCATTTTAAGGCCAGCTGAAACATTCTTTCTGAGCATTATCACTTCCTATCCATAGTAATACAAAGATTCCTTCCTTCCTTCCTTCCTTCCTTCCTTCCTCCCTCCCTCCCTCCCTCCCTCCTTTCTGTTTCTCTGAAGAGAAACTGTCACTTGTCCTTGCTACAAGTTTCCATGGTCACACAGAGGAGTGTAGCATTGAAAGAACTATCTATTCCCCTATCGGCCTGGGTTTTATAGTATCCAAGCAACCATGGTAACGTGCAGAGAACAGAAAAAGAAAAAGAACGGCTTTACACTAGTGTGGGAAGGGGTGGGTAAAGTCACCCATGTCCACAATTATATGATAAACCAAAGGAACAGCATGGAAACTGGAAAGGTAATAATCCCTAAAGGAAAAAGACAGGGTCTGAGAGGCCAATCTGCAGTGTAATTAGCTAGCAAAGCTTGTCTTCCCTGAGTGGGTTGGAAGGATAAAAGATGAGATTGACTAATTATGTGCTGTAGTAATCCTAGTTCAGATTGAGTCGCAGCCCAGCATAGTTGCCAACCCATTAAGATTGGAATTTCAAAACTTAGTTTAAGACACAGGTGGCACGGGAGACAAGCAGCTTAGGTTGTAGTGCTTAATTTTGATAGAGCAAATTGTGCTGGTCAGCCAAAATCCAGGGCTTGCTTATGAAAACAATCAACATCTTCAATTGCAAGTGCTTTAACTAGCTGTAGATGGCAGTGTTGTCTTAAAATTCCCAGATCATGGAAGGAATGACTGACATAATTCTTGTGTTCTGCTCATGGCAATTTTGCAGCTGCTGCTATGGAAGGAGGACTACATGCTCACTAGGCCCACGTGCTTCTTCACCACTGTAGCCAGCACTTTTTTCAATGCCTCCAGGCTATCCAGAAATTAAGAAGATAATCCTCACACTATTACTTTGTCATTCCTTTTCTTAGGCCGTTTGTTGTCCTTGTCCTTGTTTGTTACTGATGATGGATATCCCTGCATAAGAAATAATGAAGAAAAGTTATTTCTGCATGTAACTGAAATTGAACCAAAGTTGCCCGATTAAAGGTTGGGTGGTGCTGAGCTGTACTTTGCTTAGATTTGTTTCCTTTTCCTCCAAGGTGTATGCACATTTTTATGCTAGCTAAAACTACATTAATCAATAGGGATTCAATACAGGGACTGTGTATTTTAACTGCAAATTGTCAGTTACAATCCTTCACTACTTAGCTTGTCTTCCAGCACTATTTTTTTCTTGTTCTCTATTAATCAAAGTAGCAATGGTGATGGCAGTTTGGGAAAAAAAAATATGCACAGGTTTTTCTTGTCAAGTATTTCTCATCCTCTGACATTTTATTTACTGAAAAATATTTCTTCTTAATACCAGCCCCAGGGTTACCCAAAGGAAGCTCAAATAATGTATTATTTAATGAACATGCATATTTATTTCAGTTATGATCATAAAGCACTCAGTAAAATAGTGGAGAACTTCAAACAGAGCCTGGATGGCCATTTGTGTAGGATACTTTGTATGTGTGTGCATGCGTGCCTTTGAGTCATTGTTGATTCCTGGCAACTGCTTGAATAAATCCTTGCAGTTTTCTTGGCAAGATTTTGGAAATGAGTTTTCCTTGCTTCATTCATAGGGCTCAGAAAATGTGACTGGCTTGTGATCACCCAGATGGTTTTGGACCTAAAACAGGACTAGAACTCAGTGTCTCCTGGTTTCCACCCTGGTGACTTAACCATTTTAATGTAGGCTACCAACAACTGGATTTTCTGTATGAAGCAGGAATGAGGAGGCCTATGAGAATTAATCCAACTCTACTTTTTGGTCTTCACTTGCTTAAATTTGAACATAAAATCAGACAGTGTAAGAATGTACTTTATGAGCCTATATCTGAAACAAGAAAAATAATAAGAGGATTTCCCCCCCTCTAATAATATCCTTCTCAAAGGCAAAATATCTTTGCCTTCAAATATGTTTGGAATGCAATTCTGATTGACACCTTGGCAGGGATTTGGAGTCATCCTGTATCTGGAATGGCAAAGCTGCAATGCAGTGGAAGTTAGTTGTTGTCAGCCCTGCCTCGACTTGAATCCTAGGCAAGAACAATCCATGACTCTATTTTAAGAGTGAGGTATAGTTTTACTAAAGTCAAGTAAAGCAAAGCCAGGTCTGAGGTTCCCACGCCAATTCCCAAGTGAAACCCCTGTTTCAGTGATGTGATTCAAATTTTTTTGCTACCGGTTCTGTGAGTGTGGCTGGGTGGGTGTGGCAGGGGAAGAATACTGTAAAATCTCCAGCCAGAGGTGGTATTGGCCGGTTCTCCAAACTACTCAAAATTTCTGCTACTGGTTCTCCAGAACTGGTCAGAACCTGCTGAATACCACCATTACCCTGTTTCCCATGTCTGTCCTCCCCGATGGTCCCCTTGTATCCAATCATGTTCAAACCAGATGTTTTGGAACAGTCGTCCTTGAAATGCAGCTGCACTTTTCTTTTGGGCTGGGCATCTTTGAAATGTTGTCTCTGACCAGAACAGAGTACTTTGGAGTTCCCCCTTCCCTCTTCCCAAATGGTTTCCCTCCCCCCAGAGTCAATGGTAGGCTGGCACTAAAGCAAATGAAAGTGGGAGCAAAGTGGCAGATCTGACAGTTGTATTTAAGTGTCAGTAGATATCAGGCATGACATTTAAAATAGTTACATGCCATTTTCCCCATTTAAAAATTCTCTCAAAGCAGCTTCTCCAGAATTTAAACACAGATGAATTTAAACATTTCTGGACTGGATTCATTGTGTAAGGCAGCTGAAGCAGACTTTTGGCTCAAGACTGATTTATTATCACCTTAGTTATGTATATAAACTTCAGAATCAGAACAGTGATCAATCTGGCTTTTTCAGATGTGCCTCATGGATTTGTGCCATCCACTATTCTATCACATATATGCCACAAATTAGGACAGCAATGTTTCATTTCTTCCTCTTGTCATAACATTAAGAAAATAAAGAAAATAAAAGGTGACTAACATAAATAGCTGTGTTTGCTGACATCCCAACCGTTAAACCCAAATATTTGTTGATATATGAAATATCTATCAAATTATTGTAATATCAACTCAGAGTGCCGGGACTTTTTTTACCCAAGCTTTTTCTCACCTTAATTTACATTATATCAATGAAGAATAACCTGTTATGCCTCTAAAAGTCTTTTAGTCTCAAAGGATGCAAGATTTCTATCAGACTGAAGATCTTTGTTCTTGTGAAAGATATTTCTTAATGGCAAGTACATACAAATCCAGGTTGTCCATCATCCAAGTAAGATAAAGATTTGCTTTGAGTCACAATATTGCTCCTATAGAATATTATTTTAGACATATTTCATTTAGACTTATACTCCTACTCAATCAGGAGCCCCTATACCATTTCAGTTAGGTGGATGCCCAGTCTTTTCTTAAACACCTCTAGTGATGAAGCACCCACATCTTCTGAAGGCAAGCTGTTCCACTCGTTAATTGTCCTCACTGTTAAGTTTCTCCTTAATCCCAGATTGCTTCTCTCCTAGATTAGTTTCCATCCATTGTGTTTTTGTCTGGTGCTATGGAAAATAAGTTAATCTCCCTCTTCTTTGTGGTAGCCCCTCAAATACTGGAATACTGCTATTATGTCACCCCTAGTCATTCTTTTCTCTAGACTGGTCATACCCAATTCTTGCAACCATTCTTCATATGTTTTGGCCTCCAGGCCCTTGATCATCTTAGTTGCTCTTCTTTGTACTTTTTTCAAAGTCTCAACATCTTTTTTGTAATATGGTGACCAAAACTGGATGCAATATTCCTTGTGTGGTCTTACCAAGGCTTTATAAAGTGGTATGTGATTTTGATTCTATGCCTCTGTTTATACAACCAAGCATTAGCTTTTTTGGTGGCTGCTGTCACACTGCTGGCTCATGTTTAAGTGATTGTCCACTGGGACTCCAAGGTCCCTCTTACAATTACTATTTTGAGCCATATTTTACCTAATCTGTAGTTGTACCTTTGGTTTTTCCTGACTAGGTGCAAAACATTGCTTTTCTCCACATTAAATTTCATGTTGTTAGATAGGGCCCATTGTTCAAAACTGTTAAAATATTTTTGGATCCTGAGCTTGTCTTCTGAGTTGTTGCTTATTCCTGCAAGCTTAGTGTCATCTGCAAATTTGATGAGTTCTCCTTCTATTCCATCCCAGTCATTTATGAAGATACTGAGAAGTACTGGGCATAAGACGGAACTCATGGTACCCCACTGCTTACTTTCTTCATGTATATGTAGTACCATTACTACTCTTTGAGTATGGTTTGTCAGCCAGTTACAAATCCACCTGATGGTGTTGCTGTCTATCCAATATATACCCATGAAGTTTCTATTTCCCCTGCACTGATTAAGTTACTTGAAGCAATTGGGAATCATGGAATAATTTAAGATTCAAGATTTTTTTTAACAAGGCAAGAAGTTTTAAATGTTAGAATATTTTTTTATCTTAACAGTGAGTTTAGACAATTGGACTTTTTTATTCCTAAGAGAAATTGCACTAGGTGAGATTCCAACAGATGGCTGTTTTTATTGCACAATAAACATGCAGATGCTAGGCAACTGTTACAGGGGATCATTCATAATGCTTAGCCTAGGACATCTGGTCTGAAGAAACAGCACTTGTCAAGTAATAAACAATAGCATTCTATTAGGGGAATCTTCTCTCCTCCCCGCTTGTGGTATTTATTTATCTGATTTGAGTTCCTCCCTGGATAAAGGTGAGCAAATATCATAGAAATCAGTTAGTGGTGCTTGATTGCTTAAAGTGACCAATGGTGAGAAATTCTTTCCAGTTCTATTCCATTTTGAGGACTAAAATAATCAAAGCTTGATTACTGGGAAGAAACAATGACATTCCTTGAAAAGGCTATTGATGGCTTTCTAGACCCATTTCAGAGTAGCAGTGCTGATCTTTAAAACTTTTGCAAAATTAGGACAAGACAACTGAAAGGCCAACTTTCTTTCAGGAAATCAAGGCAGTTCACAGATAGGTGAACTATCTGTAACATTGTCTTCCTGTTGCCACCTGTAGAATGATTCCTTTATCCAAACACATAATTTCCTTAATTTGAACAGCTACTACTTGAATCCCAGAACAAACATGATTACTTCAAGACCTTACTAGATTCAAGCCAGATCCAAAGCAACTTTGCATACTTTGGATCTGAATATTGCACACATCTGCTGCAAACTTAACTAGATTTCTTATTCCACTACCTTGTTCTGAGGATCAAATGCTGTAGATCAAAAAACTGAAATCTAAGTTGCTGAAGTTAAATTGTTTTCTATTATCACATTGATGCAGATTCTCAACCTTGGCAACTTTAAGATGTGTGGACTTCAACTCCCAGAATTTACCAGGTAGCTATTGTATGTGCATTAACTTTTTGATTGCTCAGACAATGCCTTCCCATATCAGCATTATAGTAATAATTAGGTTAACTGAAAACTGAAAAGCTAACACTCTTGTTTCTAAAAACTCTTCATCATATAAAATGATTAAAAATCAACCTGAAAAAGGAGACGATTGGTAAGACAAAGAGGAAAAAGCAGTTGTTATGTGATCCACTCCAAACCAAATTATCACAAACATAATAGCAGGTGACAAACTCTGATGGTGGGTTGGCATAGGCATTATCTGTACATGTCAGGCTGCATCAAAAAGACAATAGAAACAAGTCACTGTTCGATTCTCTTTCTTGTAATCAAAATGTAAAGCTATTTCCATCCTTTTACAATTACCCAAATTCTTAGAAACAGAAAAAGGGAGAAAGTTAATACACATAGTCTGTATATTAACAAAGCCAAATACACTGTAAATTATTGTGTAGAGTAAGGTAATTCAATAAAAATCCAATCAGAAAGTCTGATGATGGGAGTAGGGGACCAGAGGGAAGAAACGGAGAATGCAGTAGAATATAAGAGAGTGTTTCATAGTGGTCAGGTAGTTAGATTTGCACTGGAGATTCAGATTCCTCAACCGAAATCTAGCTTGCTAAGTGGTTTTGAAATAATCATTTTCAGTCTAGTTTTTCTTATAGGTTTGTTGTTCTGCATCGAATGTATCATAAACTAAAGAAATAAGGTATGTATTCAATAAGCAGATTAGGAACTAGATCAGTGAATGGTTATGGGTTAGGGTTAGGGATGGGCTTTAATATTCAAGGCAATATATGATTATTCTTTTATTTAATCAATTTAAATGCTGTTTCTTAATTATAGGAACTGACCTAAAAGTTCAATCCACTATATCCTGCCTTTTAGTGGTGGGATTCAAATAATTTAACAACTGGTTCACCCAGGTTCAGGTTGGCTGCCGTGGGAGGCGTGGCTCATATAGGTCTAAATGTTCTTCCACCGCATATGTGGGATGAGCCTCTTGCAATGGCCAACCTAACCCTGGGAGAACCAGATGTTAAATTACCCCCACCCCTATCAAACTGGATCCTGGGCACTGTGTTGCACTGCAATGGAGAAAAGGGCAATGAAGCAGTTGGCATGAGGGAAGGAGGAGAAAAAGTGACCTTCTCCTTCCCTTGTGCTGGCCACTCTGTTGTCTATTTCTCCATTGCAGCGCAGCACCTAGGATCCACTTTGATAGCGGGGGTCAGTGGGTAACAATTGGTTTGCCTGAATTGGTGTGAACCAGCTGAATCCCACCACTGCTGTTTTTGCGCTTTCAGTTGTGATGATTCCAAAATACCCATAAATATCACAATATACACTGAATATTAATTAATGCAATTAATCATAGATTTGTCAGGAATTCAAAAGCCAATCTAATCCCCTGCTCAATAGAGGCTCTATTATAAAAATCGCTAACAGATGAGCATTCAACTTCTATTTGAAGACTTCTAGCAAAGAAGAATTCACCTCTACAAGTCAATCTATTAATTGGTTGAAAGTTTACACAATCAAGAAATTCTTCCTGATATCTATCCCAAAGGTGCTCTTTCAAGAGGCAACTGGACTTTGTTTTTCCTTGAAGGTATTTTGCTTGTTATCTGAGAAGCTTCTTTAGCTCTGAGCTGAAAAAGCTTCTTGGATGAGAAGTGAAACATTTTCAAGAAAAAACAAAAAAGTCCACTTGTCTCTTGAAAAACAACCTTTGCTACAACCATGACATGGATGATGGAGAATCTTCATAAACACTCGTATCTAACTTGAAATTCTTCCCTGTAATTTTAATTCTTAATTCTAGTCCTGTCTTCTGGGTAATAAAGAATAAATCCATTCCCTCTTCTCTGTGACAACCCTTGAAATATATGTACTGTTGTTGTTAAAGAATTTCAAAAGTCTTAACAACCTAGATATTTACCATTTTTACCATCCAAAAAGAGGAACCAACAGCTGAATCTTGATTGGGAGTATTCTTCATTGAATTTTGGCTTATAAACTTGTGAAGCATACACTGAGTTTATGTGTCCAATATTTTTTGCATTTCCTTCAGCATTTTGAATAAATTTTATGTTTAAAATAATTAAAAGGGATCTTCATAGGGATCAAGACATTTACCTTATATTTATCCCAACAACTGAGCTTGCAAACTTCAGAGAGTTTCTATCAGCTGTAAATATTCTTCAGTGTATAAGAAAGTAATATATCTAGTTTAATGATGTTTTGTGAGTGAACATTTGTTTGATGAAATCACAACTCTATATCTCTTTGAATGTCGCCTCCAGTGAACTCTACTTCTAGTGGATTTGGAAACTTTTCACCAGGTTTTGACAGCACCCAGAACAGTCTGTTCATGGAATCTGTTCCATCTAATTCTAGGTAGAAAAAATATTTTTATATGTTCCCACTAAACATTAAGAAATAAAATTAATTTAAAATAAAAATTATTTTGGACATTATTTCAAGGGTGGAGTGTGGGAGGTTTGCGCCTATTAATTATAACTAGACACATGCTGGGGGTGAATGATCTGTTTTTCAAGGATAAGGAGATCTTATTCTTAAAAAAATGATTGGATAATTTCTCCTAGTCCCAGAAATATTAAAAAACATGGTCTCCCCAATTTCTCTGCTGCCTCTATTCAAAAAAAGTCAGGAAAGGAAGTTTTTATAATACTAATCAGTGAGATTCATGAAAACTTTGGGTATATGAATCTTATTTTTACTTTGATCTTTCATTTGGATACAAGAGCAATATCAATTAAATTTGTATACCATTTCATAATGCTTTAAGGCACTTTCTAAGAGTTTATATAGTCAGTATATTGCCCCCAACAATCTGGATCCCTATTTTACTAAACTTGGCTGAGTCAACTGTCAGTTGGTTAGGATCGAATTCCTGGCTGTGGGCAGAATCAGCCTGCAATACTGCATTCTAACCACTGTATTACCTGTACTTGCTTTTGATATGTTCTGAATAAAAAATCTTCTAATTAATCCAATCTGGTCACTGGGACCAGAGATTTAGTCTATCGAGCTTTTAGACTCGTGTCACACATTCTGGTGAAAGAGAAGTTCATTGACGATGGGCTCCACCATAAGTCTACCAGCTTGGAAAACTAAACTTCTGGTGCCAGTGATAGACTCAGATTAGATCCTGCCAGAGAGGTGGTATTCAGCAGGTTCTGACCAGTTTTGGAGAACCTATAGCAGAAATTTTGGGTAGTTCAGAGAACTGGCAAATACCACCTCTGACTGAAGATTTTACAATACCCTTCCCCTGCTATGCCCACCAAGCCATGCCCACAGAACCAGGAGTAAAAAAAAAATTGAATCCCACCATTGTCCTGCAACATTATTCTGGAAAACATATATTTGCCTTCATCTTTCTACTTAATGCTCACCCTACTGATGTGTTCGGAATATCAATTGGGTAAGCACTAACTAGAAGATTTCCTAATATACACTCTAGGATGGTGGTGGGGGGCGGGGGGGCGGGCAGGGAGAGAAATATCATGAATATTTCAGTTTATTCATAAGAGCAAATCATTTTATTAATCAAGGTTCCCACAATCTGTAGTTTCCCTTGGGCTGACAGGTGTGTTTCCAAGGATTCTAATGAGGGTCAGAATTCACAGGCCTTATCAAGGTGTTAATAATTTTTTCCCTGCTTAGTTAAAAATGTTTGCTCCTTATAGCAAAAGCTAGTTGTTGCATATGTCACACTTGCTATTATGGGAGATGGGGTAGAACTCTTTTAACAATATATTTACCATTTTTGTTATATATATAAAACAAGAAGAACAAAAATTAAATTCCATCATAGCAGAATATAAGGATTTTTTTTTATTCAAATTCATTTTTCTTAGCACCAAAATAACTTGGATGAATTTTAAAAGTGTTTCATCTTTAAGTTATTGTTATCTCTACCAATAATATACTCAAGATCAACCAAATTAGGGCATAAAACATACAATAATAAAGTTGAAAGGGACCTTGGAGATCTTCTAGTCCAACCCCCTGCTCAATCAGGAGACCCTATACCATTTTAGACAAATAGTTGTCCAATTTCTTTTTGAAAGCTTCCTGTGATGGAGCGCTCACAACTTCGGAAGGCAAGCTATTCCATTGGTTGATTACCTTCACCATTAGGAATTTTCTTCTTAGTTCTACATTGCTTCTCTCCTTGATTAGTTTCCACCTTGTCTTTTGGTGCTTTGGAAAATAGATTGACCTCTATTATCCACTACTAACAGATAGGACACAGTGCATCTGACTATGTTATCAATGAAAGGACACCCTTCAACCCTGAAGCATGGGTTTCAACCCCCTCATTTTTGTAGGAGCCTATCAAATATCAGAACAATGCTATCCTGTCTCCTCTAGTTCTTCTTTTTTTAAACTAAACATAACTTAGACATAGGGCATTAGACATTATGAATTGGTCCGGTAAATTTTGGATTAAAATTGTTATGACATATTGCCCAGGTTACCAAACTCAGGTTGAACATGTTGCATTATGCTGTTCAGACTCTGATAAAAGAGAGATACTGGGGCTAATACAACTCTTTTACTATTGTTGATGCAGCTTCTCAATCAATGGACAATCATGAACACATACTGAGACTAACTTCTGCTCTGCATGCTGACTACTGCTTTGCAAACACTCACAGCCAGATCTCTTACCAGGTGACAGCTACAGCATTCTTAAAGCAATAGAACTGCTCCCAAACACATCATTCAATTCAGCACTAATTTTACTACTGGACCCAGTAGCGGTTTCATCCAAAGTTAAATAACATCAATTTTAATTTTGCTAAAAAAAAAGAGAGAGGGAAGTCTCTATGCCATAAGGCAGCATGCTACTGTCTGGAATTATTTTTACTTATAAAAAATGCCTATGGACTCCAAAGAGTCCCTTAGACATGCTTAGAAATACAAGTGACAGGCTGCAGCTCAGTATTTTGACTAGAATTGTTTTCATAAAAATAAAAAAGTTCCTGAACTAGGAGGATGGTGATGAAATAATTTGTTAATATTATAAAGAAATGTAGAGATTACTTGGGGAGGATCAATTAATAAACTATTAATGAGCAAAAATGGAGACTGGTTTTGTGGATAATGGGGTTCTCCTAAGTTCTGTCACCATTCTCAAGATCTAATGGCAGGGTTCAATACTTCTCTGATTAGAGAGTAGTCAGCTTTCAAGATGGATGTCAACCCTTTGGAGTGGGCCAGGTCAAGGAACAGGCACCACAAAGATTTGGGGAATATTGTTTTTATCGTGTATAATAACAGAATCTTGAAAGCCTGTCAGAGATTTTTTTTCTGCCCCTTCTTATATCTGATAAGAGTGAGTTATTTTAAATTTTGCTTTCTTAGGATTGAGTTGGCATTTCTTCCTCCCTTCGTAATTTCATCCTTCCTTCTTCATAGTTGACTATTACTTCACATGTACAGTAAAAGAACTTCTGAGCCTAACAGTGCACATCATTATGAATTGATATATAGTAGGCATGTTGTAAAGACACAAGTGCTATTGTCAGCCTTCTGGGGACACATTCTTAAAATTTAAAATGTGCCTACTGACTCAAATTATCCTGGTTTAATCTGATGACTATTCATACATGGACAATTTTGTTCAGAAGAAAATCAATCTTTAATATTGTTTCTTTAATATTGTGCTTCCAATGGCTTTTACTTAATGTTGCTAGTGTTTAAACACACACACACAATAAACCAACAGCTGTGTTACATACACAGACTCTGACTTTACCATTTATACATTGTATGTATACATTATCAAAATTTTGACTTCAAGCAAAACAAGCATGGTAATATTTTGTTTAATAAAAAAATCTGTTGAAAATAGTTATTGTATGAGAAAATTAAAGATAAATAATGAAATGGAAAAAAATATTAAATCAATGCATAAATAGGTAAAAAAAATATAATGGAAGTTATAATGGAAGATTGGAGTGTAATAAATACAGCATGTGGGCATGCATTAATTATATCCTTTTTTTTTTTTTACCCAGAAATCACTGCCTTCTAACTCATACACCTTCTGGCCCTTCTAGATGCCAGAGTCCTGTTCCTTTTCAGGTTTATCTACAAAATTACACAGGTTTCAAGATGTGAGAGGAAGATGAATCATTCTTATTAAAAAAATATTTATCTTATTCTTAACAGGGCTCACTAAGAGCTATACATTTATTATATCACCAAAAAATACAGGATAATGGGCTCCAAATGAGCAAATTTATCCAGCATGTAATCTCAGATGTCTTCTAGGAAGAAGAAAAAAACCTTGCCTTATATTTTTACTGGCCACATACTGCAAAATAAAGCTATTATGAGTTTATTTGTTGATTTTGCACTTGTGCAATCTGCCTTCATTACTCACAGGCACTCAAAGCTGGCAGCTGGTAGTGGTGCATGCTCAGAATGTGATCACTTTAACCCCTGAGCTCCAATGTTCCTGGTTGTTCAAACTGACCAGAAGCACACTTGGAAATACAGAAATGCAGTTTATTGAGGAGTACTTTAGTTCCTGAGCAATCTTTTGTCTCAGGTAGTTCCAAGTTTGAAAAAGTCAGGTATACCCCAAGGGCATGAAGCATATAGAAGTGACCTTTCAAGTAAATTGCAAGCACTTTTTTTTTTTTGGGGGGGGGGTGAGAGAAAAATCCTTGTAAAAAAAAGAAGAAAGAAAAAGAAAGAAAACTAATCAGAGTTCCTGTTAGAAAGGTAATATTCATATACACATGCCAGCTAAGGCACTGTAGCTCATATTTATACAAATTTCCTAACTGTGAGGACAATTAGCCAGTGGAACAGCTTGCCTTTAGAAGTTGTAGGAGGTTTTTAAAGAAAAAACTGGAAAACCACCTGTCTGAAATGGTATAGGGCAGTGATGGCTAACCTTTTCGTCTTCGCGTGCCGAAAGCGCATGTGTGCCTGCACCCATAATGCAATGTGTGTGTAACCCCCTGCCCTGCCCCCTGTGCATGCACAGCATGACCCCCCCATGCATGCCCCACACCTCTGTGCATGTGCACACATCTCCCCCACATGTCCCGCCCCCGTGCATGCGCAGCAGATACCCAACAATCAGTTGGCTGGAGGGAGGCGTGCGTGCATGTGCAGTGAGCCTGATCTGGGGTGATGGTTTGCGTGCTGGCAGAAATGGCTCTGTGTGCCACTTCTGGCACACGTGCTATAGGTTTGCCTTCACGGGTATACAGTCTCCTGCTTGAGAAGGGGGCTGGACTACAAGAGCTCCAAGTTCCTTTCCAGCTCTATTCTAATTTATTTTTATTGAAATATACAAATTTGGAGAGGCTAAGGATCTGGATCAATACTCCAAAAGGCATATAGGCCAAGAACAAAGAAACAAGTCAAAAACTAAATGGAATTTAATTTTAATTAAATGTACATTAAATTCAATATAGTTAATAGGACCTTTCAAGCACAATCATTTTCTCCTTCTATCATATACAATTTGGTGGCAATTTCTGGAGGAAATCTGAGGCCACACCCAAGGCTTCTGAGGACTACAATGATTGTAAAGCCCCTGCAGTTCACCTCTGAACTAGAATAAGAAATCCGAAGTAAAGCCCAGAAATTTTAGCAAAAAAAAAAAAAAAATTGTAAAGAAAATTGAATTCTCCAATGACTGATTTAGCTGGCTAGTTTTTATTTATTTATTTGTTATTATATTTATATATCGCCCTCCTCCCGGAGGACTCAGGGCGGTGCACAGCCAACCATAAAACTTTGTTACAATTTACAAAAGTTAAAAATAAATTAAATATTTTAGGCTGTCTAAAATTATACCCTCCCCCAATAAGTTATTGAAACCCAAATTTTAAAATCCAGATTAAAACACAAATACTAAATTAAAAATCTCATTTCAGCCTAGGCTGGCCTGCTCGAAGAGCCAGGTTTTTAATGCATGTCTGAAAGCTTTCAGGTCCATATTATTGCGTATTTCCGGAGGCAGACCATTCCAGAGGGCGGGGGCCCCCACAGAGAAGGCCCTACTCCTAGGGGCCGCCAGGTGACACATAGAAGCCGACGGCACCCGAAGAAGGCCCTCCCTGTGGGAACGCACAGGTCGGTGGGAGATTACCGGCAGAACGCGGTCCTGCAGATAACCTGGTCCAATGCCATGGATCGCTTTAAAGGTCAAAACCAGAACCTTAAAGCGAACCCAGAAAACCACCAGCAGCCAATGCAGCTCGCACAGGAGAGGCGTCACATGGAAGCTTCGTGACGCCCCCATAACCACCCACACGGCCGCATTTTGTACCAGTTGGAGTCTCCGGGTGCTCCCCACAGGGAGCCCCATGTAGAGAGCATTACAGTAGTCCAGGCGAGAGGTGACAAGGGCGTGAGTGACCGTACGTAAGGCATCCCGATCCAGAAAGGGCTGCAACTGGTGAATCAGGCGAACCTGATAAAAAGCCCTTCTGGAGACGGCTGTAATATGATCTTCTAAAGACAGCCGTGCATCCAGGAGGACGCCCAAATTGTGAGCCCTCTCTGTGGGGGGTAAGATCTCTCCCCCAATAGCCAGCGACTGGAATCAGCTGACTACATCGGGGCGCCGGAAACCACAGCCACTCAGTCTTGGAAGGGTTGAGCCAGAGCCTGTTCCCGCCCATCCAAATCCGTATGGCCTCCAGGCACTGGGACATAGCCTCCACAGCATCGTTGGGGTGGCTTGGGGTAGAGATGTAAAGCTGGGTATCATCCGCATACAGATGACACCGCACTCCAAAACCACGGATGATTTCCCCCAGCGGCTTCACATAAATGTTGAACAAAAGAGGGGAGAGGACCGACTCCTGAGGCACCCCACAAATGAGGGGCCTAGAGGTGGACCTCCCCCCCGTCAACACAAATTGCGAGCAGTTGGAGAGGAAGGAGGAGAACCATCGCAGGACGGTTCCTCCAATCCCCAACCCCTCCAACCGCCGCAATAAGATACTATGGTTGATAGTATCAAAAGCCACTGAAGATCTAACATGACCAGGACAGAGGAATACCCCGTCACGGGCCCTCCAGAGATCATCAACCAATGCGACCAATGCTGTTTCGGTACTATGCCCGGGCCTGAAGCCCGATTGGAAAGGATCGAGGTAAGTCGCTTCCTCCAGGTACTGAGGAAGCTGACGTGCCACCCCACACTCTCAACAACCTTTGCTAGAAAAGGAAGGTTGGAACTGGACGATAGTTGTTTAAAACAGCCGGGTCCAGTTTGGGAGAAGGATGCTTTGGAAGCATACATAAAATATAAAACGTGTTTTATTCCATATATAAAATAAGCAGTTGTCAGTCTGGTTTGGTTGAATCATTCCAGACAGATGTCGTTCAGTTCAACTGAAACCTGGAACATCTTTCTTGTTCCAAGTTTGGACGGAGAGAAATTTTAGAAGAGTCTTGTGAAGTAAGGAGAGCAAGTTTGGCATCCCACTCTCCGTTTCTCTTCCACTAATGGTGGAAATGCTCATTTCCTAACATTCCCCTTGCCTAGTTACCACTGCGCTTGAAATAAACCCATTTCTCTCTCATTTCTTCTAGCTGTAGCTCTTGAATTCAAATAGTCCATAACCTGTTTTCCTTAATCTTTGCAATGCCTTCTTTTTTCTTCTCTTTCTTTTTAGCTGCACCACACTACATCTTTTTCCTCTCATCTGGAACACCTGCACACAGACCTCTATGAACCACTCAGTATCCAAACCAAATACATGTATATGGTTTATATACAGACTGCCCAAACATGTTTCTTCCAGCATAGAATAGCTACAGGTAGAATATTTTTGCCCATCTTAATAAAAAAAAAGCAAGTTGATTTGTACTCTACCGATCTACAACTAGGAAGTGTCCATGCTCACTCCAAGGCAGGTTTCAAAGATGGGCACTCACATGCTGGCATATGAGAGAAAACACATCTGACTTCTTCCTGCCACTGTACCACATTGCCAATGCTAGAGTCTTAATGCAACCACCTCAACCAGATCTTCTGGGCTGCAAAGTGGCTATAGACACTCAACAATCTAAATATTTTTTAAAAAATAAAGGCTGATTGTATACTTAGCTGAAGTTTACCTGTTAATGGATAACATAAATTTTCATACTGAAATCCCATGATGTTTCTGCTATCAAATGAGGAAAACATTTTAATGCCTCATTTCATGGAAGCAAATTGGTCAGTCAGGTATATTCACAGGATAATACAATGGCTTCAATTACAAGGCCTGTATCAGAATTCTTTTTTTTTTTTTTAAAAGTGACAACTTAACAATTTAATTGGAACATCCTTTTGTCCATTTGGCTACCTTGATGTGACATATCATACATAGCAGGGGTGGGATACGACAGGGTTAACTACCTGTTTGGGATTTACGAGCTTCACTGCATGCTGTGAGCCACACGCCTGTAACTCGTCATCAGCATGCTGTGTGCAGAGACGCAGCCTTTGAAACAGTCCTGTTTTCCTGGTTTTTTGACTACAGCTGTGCCTCGTTGGGCAGCTGAAGTTGAAAAAATCAGGAAATAAAGGTCAGGTAAGAGCCCAAGTGGGTGGATGGGCAAAAACATCAGCAGACATAGAACCGGTTCTATGTCTGTTGCTCTTCAGAGCTACCGGTTCTACAGAGGTGGACATTGTAGCAGATAATTTTGTGTATTATGCTTAAGTCCAACCGTAAACGGCATAGTCCAACATTGTCCAAGCCCAAAATTTCAAGCCTGGTGGTATAGAGTATTCTGTTGCGAGCAGAGGAATACTTTTCTCATGAAGTACTTCTGGACTCGCTCAATTTTATTAATATCCGATATACAGTGAGAATTCCAGACAGATGAGCTGTATTCGAGTGTTGGTCTAGCAAAGGTATTGAATGCCCTAGTTAGAAATTCAATATTTCCAGAGGAGAAGCTTCGTAAGATTAGTTTTACAACTCTTAATTCCTTTTTGGCAATGCTGTTACAGTGAGCTCTAGTACTTAGATCATTAGATATGAGTACTCTGAGGTCCTTGACAGAGTGAGGGTCATCAACGAAGTCATATTTGTCTAGCTTGTATTTGGTAAACTGATTTTTTTTACCAATGTGTAGGACAGAGCATTTGTTGGTCAAGATTTGGAGTTGCCAAATGTTTGACCATTCAGACACATACTTAAGGTCACTTTGAAAAACAGTAGCATTGTTGGTGGTGTTGAATAGTTTTACATCATCTGCGAAGAGGATGCAGTTGTTAATAAGGTGATCGTAAAGGTCATTTATATAGAGTACAAAGATTGTGGGTCCTAAAATGCTGCTTTGGGGGACACCACTGTTGACTGGACCAGGGTTTGATATAGTGCTCCCTATTTTTACTATTTGTTGCCTGTTTGACAGGAATGCAGTAATCCACTTATGAAAGGATCCAGAAATGCCATAAGAGTTTTTCCCTTACTTTCTGTACAATGAAATGCAGAAGATTATCATGTTATTAAATGTGATGAACAAAAGACAAGAGTAATTAATTTGGAACTTATATAAAAAGCAACTGATATATATCAGAATAAGTGGTATTCAGGCCCATGTTCAAGTATCAACTATCAGGCAAAGCAGATGCTCTAGCTGAGAGTTCGCTGCCAGATACTAGCAAGTATTCCTGGGATGAATGTGGGATTTTTCTTCCATAACTAATGCAAGTTCAAAAAGATATTTTTTTAAAGAGCAAATAGAAGTACAGTCTCATCCATGTGGTGCTCTAATGCAATTACATTTATAAAATTACATTTTTGCAGCCTACGAGTTAAGGGTGCATTTAATACAGTAAGTGTTGGCAATCATAGGAACAACTCTGCATCTGTTTTTGGAAACAGTCCTACACAGAACTGACTGCAGTGGAGTTGAGGCATGTTGGAGAGAGACAGAGAGAGGGAGGGAGGGAGGGAGAGAGAGAGAGAGAGAGAGTGAGAGAGAAACTCTTTCCTTTCTCTTGGAATAACAACATTTCCCAGGAGGCCATCATGCTAAAAACTTAAAGTCAAATTATATTTGAATTTATTCATATCTTTCAGCAATTGCATGGGTGATGACTTTATAAATAGCATCTATTATAAACAGAAAACATGCCGCCCCAATCCTTAATCTGGCTGTGATACGAGTAAAATTCAAAGTAGTTCTGTTTCTCTCTCACTCACTTACCCATTATCCCTATTTGTTTCTTTGATCCCAGTATTTCCTAATTATTGAAAAATAATGAAATTCACAAAAACGGCTTAAGATAACCACAGTACCAAGTCTAGTCTATGTCAACTGAGGGCCTGAGGGGCTGGCCTATTAACTTATTAGCCAACATGAATTAGCTTCAACCAGAGCTACACCATTTTAATAATTGTATTTGGGCTTTTGCTGAAATTAGCATTCAGGCAGCACCCACTTTGGCATCTGTTCGCAAAGAGCTGACCGCAAATGTTTCATTTGTAAGAAGTGCCAGTTTAGCTGGCAGGATGTGGCTTTGTAATAGTGTTGAAGAATTTTGCAAGTGAGCCCGTTACCGGAACAAGCAAAAGTAATATGGCTTTTAGATTAACTGTGGTCAAGAATGTCTGGTAAAAGGTCTGGGGGTAAAAAAAAATCATCATTAGCATGACACTCAGAGATGGAAGGCTTAACTGATTAAGTGCACCCCACCATGCATGTTAAGGACGTTATCTTAAACTGCACATGTCTTCAATAAACCAGAGAAAAGTGATGAAACATTATGGGTTTCTGATGTGTATGTGTGGTTTTATGATATAAAAACAGCTTATTGAATAGAAGCAGACATGGTGGATTTGAAGTAAGATTCCAAGTGAGCACCTTTATTTCTGCCCAAAAGTAAAGTATTGAATTCCAATTTCACTACTCAGTGTAATCTTGCTGGCTCAAATTGCACAGGGTAAAACAAACCCAGCGTTGGATTGGACCAATACAACTAAAAACTTAAAGCAAGAATTAAGTCATCATTCATTAAAGTGGAGATCATAATTCAGGTGTCATGAATGTTTCCTTCCATCAAATTTTCCAGTATTGTGTAATCCAATTTGTGATCTCTGGGAAGGAAACAAAGAAATTAAAAATAAGATGAGGTGAAAGAAGTAGTCAGTGACAGACAGCCTCCAAGAGAAGATGTGAAAGATAAATAAAAATACAAAAATTGTATATGTTGTTTATTAAACTTTGAGACAATGGAATCTCAGTCACTCTCCCTCCCTTTCTTATATCAGCTGGGAGTGTTGTCTAAAATATAATTCAATTCTTCACTGTTCTAGGCATTTCCCATCCTATTTTGTACATTCTGCCAATAAATATTAAACAATTAATAACATTTTGACATGCCATATGAAATCGTCACATCTTCGGTTGTGGTGCATATATAATAGATCATTGCTGGACTCTGTCAATTTAGATTTATATTCCACATGCCAAAGAAATGGAATATGGCTAGCGGTGAGTGGATAAGACCATTTGCCTTATCCAATAAGTCTTATAGAATTTCAATCAATGACATTGCTGGTAAATCATTAAACAAGATTTCTTTTATTTGCTATGATGCATATTAAATACATAATTGTCTAAAGAAACATTCTAATATGTCCCCTAACTTTGACTCATAATATGTGCTATGGTGACAGACAACATGATCAGATGAGAGCACCAGTCCACTTATGGAACAGATTCTGCTCTGTGATAATCAATCAAAGCTGTTGCTGTATTTTCCCCATCCATTCGGTTCTGTCTTTCTGTCGCTGCAAATAACTTTTTTAAAAATGGAAAACTGCCTTTTGCAGCAGTGAGTGAAACTACAGAAAGAGTTGTGATTTGTTCTGCTTTGCATGGAATTGTCTCTCAGCCAAAAGGGTAAGAATCAATGGAGAGAGGAATTGGTTATCTCTTATATGTCTCAGTTTGGATAGCACGTGCAGTGTGGTTCCTTGTGGAGAATGGCATACAATTGACAATAAATCATACATTGTATCAGGAATGCTAACATTTCATTAGCTATATTTAGGGCAGTATCTCAACAGTGGACAAAATTAAAAAAAAAAAAGCTCACAGTTGTACTCTGGAAGAGCTGTACTAGGTGGTCTTTAATAGTGGCATCTTTGTGAAAAATATAGTTGTTGGGAAGTATCCAGGAGGAGGATTCAAATCAGGGATTTTCCTTGAATTGTTGCTCAGTCTAGAATTAACAACCCCCTCACCTCCACAGAATCCTACCTAGCTGTTTCCAAGAGAAGGCAAGCAGTCTTGGAAGATTCCTGTATTATAGGCAGAATACAATAAAATAGTTAGCTTGAGTTGGTGGATCTGGTTGTTTGCGTGCCTGACAATGGTGCTTATGCCGGGGCATTTTGTATGATCAGTTAGCAAATGCAAATTTGATCATGTCATTGAAGACACATATACCCCCCCCCCCACAAAAGTA
The DNA here is from genome assembly GCA_023653725.1 of Bungarus multicinctus. Classification (NCBI taxonomy): domain Eukaryota; kingdom Metazoa; phylum Chordata; class Lepidosauria; order Squamata; family Elapidae; genus Bungarus; species Bungarus multicinctus. Next base: position 94,856,914 of record CM042838.1, on the reverse strand, counting down.
CAATACATGTATTGTTTATCTGGTACATAATATCCAGTAAATCTGTAGTACTTTCCAACAGTACATTCAGAAGTTTCAGCTTGAAGACTACGCTCTGCCAGCTCACAGAGAAACACACAACCTTGGGGTTGATAACACTTTGAAGACTCTCCCCTTCCTCTTCAATTTTAGTTATTGTATCCTTATTTCAAAAGCCTCCTTTTACTGGATATTTTTATATGATTTTTGTTAATTGTATGCAGAGTTGCTCCTTGAGTGAGATGGGCAGTTTCTAAATCTGATAAATACATAAAAATCATCAGTCTTCTAACCATTTAATTTGGCTTATTTTTCCAATGTTATGAATCAAGATTGCCAGTGTACGGCTGAATTTTTTTAAGATAGAAAATTGAGATGTTTCCTTCTTAATCTCCCTGCTATAACTTTTGGATTAAGGAAAATCTGAAGTTGGTGTCTGTTGCTTAATTAAGGGTTTACAAGATAATTGCATTTGATTAAAACATAGTGAGTTTGGTTTCACTTGATTGGTAATTAAAGATTTTTTTTTCCTGGCTGTTTCACTATCCATTAGCCTTAAATAGTTAATTGTCCTGTAACTTTCTGGAACCATGAAATTTAAATATACAAATGAAGGTAAATAAGCTAAACAAAATCACATAGTTGCTATCAAGTGAATGGATCTATAATATGTACCCATTATCTTCTGTATCTATTTATATGTGTAACAGATATAGAGCCAGTTTAATGATTAAGACACCCGGCTAAAAAATCAGGACACTGTGAGTTCACATCCCACCTTAGCCACGAAACCCAGCTGGGTGATCTTGAGCCAGATACTCTCTCTCAAACATTTTTTGTTTTTGTCCTGGGGAAATAGGAGGAATGTATATTGGATATGTTTGTTTTCTTGAGTTATTTGTAAAAATAAGAAAGGAAGAATACAAATAAATAAAATAATATGGAAAAGATAAGTGAAGGATCTGCTGAGGATTAAAACGATAGGATAAAAGAACATGTCAATTTAACAAAACAAATGCAATTGAAATATGAATTCCTCATGATATAGTGTGAGATATTTTTTTTAAAAAAAAAAACTGAAGGTATGCTGTAAATTATTTTGGATATGGGAATATCTGGTATAATTAGGATATTAGTAGAGGGGATAAGCTTTTAGAAGAGGATGAAGAGGATGAAGTAGCCCCAAATTCATTGTAGGTCATTCAGGGCATCCTGAGCAGATGATTTTTCATGCTGGTTATATTTCTATGCATTTTTAACTTAAAGTAAGCCCCACTAAATTGAGTGAGGCTCAGATAAAACAGCATATACTATATGCATAGGATTGCATTCACTGCCTAATATGAGATGCTACTGCTTCTAAGGCAGATTTGAACAACAGTATCAAAATGTTAATCCAATTCTCACATACCAAATGATAAGGGATATTTGAAGGTCTCAGTCCTCCAGAGTGATCAATCAGTACTACAATTAACACGCAGCAGGTTGGAGCCATTGGAGAACAAATTCTGACATCCTTCTTATGACTATACTTACACTTACATTTTATCCCATCTTTATATATATATAAAGACAACGAAACAAATAGCTTTCTGTCGGTATGGTCTCTGGTGATGAGCCGAAAGACAGAAAAGAAAGCAGTATGCTTTCTCCCTTAATTGGGGATTAACAGGGTGTTGTAACACAAAGTATATATATATATATATATATATATATATATATATATATATATATATATATATATATATATATATATATATATATATATATATATATATATATATATAAAAAAAACCTAATACTCCTGCCTATTTTCACACAACAATCTCCCAATGAGGTGGCTAGGCCTGAGAGTAAATTGTACCAAGCAAGTTTTTGTTACATCAACGTAAGTCTCCAATCTGGTCCACACTTCGAGCAGGAGCTGGAGACTGTTTCTATTGGCTGAGCCATCTGACAGTGAACGATGGCATCAGCTGTTGCTTGTTGCCTGTAAGCTGAGCCTTCGCAGTTAGTCGCTACCGCAGCAACCTGTTACTTATTACAGTAAACAAAGTTAACCTTCATGATCGTTGGGGTTTTCTTTGCCTCTATAAAACTGGCAATGAAGGTGGGATCGACATGGTGAGGTGAATTAATTGAAGATCTTGGAAGTGGTTCGAGGCACATTGTGTTAATTACCTCAGCCAGCTAACAAGATGTCATCCACTCCATCATTTCTGTGTTTCCATCCTACAACAGAGACTTGGTATTTTTATATAAATAGATTTGAGTGTTTCCTGGATGACATTGATTTGCAGACATTTCGAATCATAGACAAAAAGCTTATTTCCTAAGTTTTTGTGGGGCAGCAGTTTTTGACAATGCCACCATATTATTGGTGCTTCAGACTGGCAAAGAAGTTTCCTGGGAAGCCCTTCAAGAAATTCTTAGTAACCATTAGGCCCCCAAGCCCTCTAGAATTGGGAGGCAACATGCATTTAAATGACATGCCCAAGCTGAGAGAGAAACCATTAGCATGTATATGCAAATAATATTTATTTATTTATTTATTTATTTATTTATGGATTTTTATACCACCCCTCTCCCAAAAGCAGGACTCTCCCAAAAACAGAACAAGCTATAGGAATTATAGAGTTAAAAACAATTTAAAATAATTAAATTTGTGGCCGAAAGATAAAAATTGTATCAAAAACATATAAAACAGATAAAAATTAAAATACCAATTTAAAACCCCCACAATTGTTACTGGGCCAGGCCGGCCTGTTGGAAAAAGTGGGTCTTTGCTGTGCGCCGGAAGATTAGAAGGTCGGTGATGGCTCTTAAATATAAAAGGGAACTGTCAGATGGCATCAGCTGTTGCCTGTTGCCTATCAGCCAAGCCTTTGCAATTAGCAGCTACCACGACAACCTGTTACTTATTACAATAAACAAAGTTCATGATTGTTGCGGGTCTTCTTTGCCTCTATAAAAGTTTTCATGCCTAAGGAAGGCCCAAGAAACCAGTTTCTAGATTTCTAAGGCCAGCACTTTTAGTACCATATCAAATAAATACTTTAAAACTTCATCCTAACACCAAAGAAAGAAGTTCAAATTGGAGGGTTTTTTTTTTTTTTTTTGGCTCTGTATTAGGCTCATAACAACTGCTTGCATGTTGTAATTACAACTTTATTTAGATCACTATGTGATCTAGGTATATATCTTGGTTAATGTAAAGATTGTTCCACAGAATCTGCTGATGAGGAGGAATTGTATCTCCCCAGCAACAGGCATCACAAGAGAGAGGAAATAGAGGAATTACTAGTAAACATCTCAAAGCAAATTTTTCTCCAGAAGTGGAAATAACTAGAAATAAGGAGCAAAAACAAAGCTAAGACTAAGAAATGGGAGAAATAGGACTACCCTGACTGATTAAGTAGCACATCTCAGGATATTTGAGGAGGCTCAGGGTCCATTCCCATTATTTGGGACAGAAAACTATTCACTTGTTTCTGCTAAAATTCATTGTCTTGAAATGAACATTTTCTGTGAATTTCTTTCAGAGATTTTGAATTTTATTTTCATCTTCTAGAATATTAGCAATTTTTTCAAGTGTTGTATTATGTGAAAATATGAAAAACATTTCCTCCTTTTTTTTGTCCAACATAGTGATGACAACATTAAAGAGTTCCAGTTCCAGAAACTTTACATTTCACTGTCATTTGATGAGATACTGCTTCTGAGTAATCTTTCAGCACCTTTTAAGCCAATGGTAGGTGCACTGAATAATTTGTCTTTTAACACATTTCATGTAATTAGAATTTTAGGGGTACTTAGTAAAATCTTTTGGTGAAATCAAGATATATCATATCTGCAGTATTCTTACAGTCTACTAAGCAAGTTAGATTGTTAATGAGATAATGTTAAGCTGTCTTAGTCTTCATAGAATTCTTTTGGTAGAGGTTTGCGTGGGCAGTGTCAACCAACCAGCTGTTAGGACACTATAAAACTAGACCACTTCCATTCATTCCAAAGCTGATCTCTGCTATATCTTCACAGCATTCTAATACTCATTTTCCAATAGATTGTGAAAAACAATTAATATATAGTCACATCAACAACTAGAAAGCCCTTTCAGTATCCTAAGTTTAAATTCCTGAGTATTTGAATTCATTTAAGGACAGTAGATTTAGAAACAGTATTGATATCATTCTGGTAGTTTTTATAGAAAGATAAAAGGTAACCAAAATGTAAATGCAATAAAACCAGTGATATTTACTTTGAAATGTTGTTCTTTCCAAGGCATGCACCTGCTTTGAAGATTTATTATGTTTTTTATTGTGTAAGTGTGTTAAATGGAAAGTGATTAGATGTACAAGTACTGCTTAATCCCATCTCTATTATTCTCTTAGCAATGGTCTAGTGGCACAGTTCTAGAGCCTTGAATTTATTTCTGTAATAAGTTCACATTTAGCCATCAGCCCTGAAAAACAATATTGAAGGGCAACTTGACTGCACTATAACGATGGTGAAAACACCTTCCAACACTGAACTTCAACAAAATGCACAAACTTTTCTTTAGAAAGAAAATCAATATATTAATAGTAGCATTTTTCAGGACTCCTAATGTGAAGAAGTAAACCAGGATTTCTACTTATTCATGAAAGAGTTTATCTATCGTGAAAGCCAGTCCGGATGCTTGCATGCATAAATAGATACTGTGGCCAAAAAAAAAAAAAATTTTGCCAGTCCAACCTTCCCAGTTTTTTGGATTGCAGATTAAAGGCTAAGTCCCTATCCACTTTCCTTCTGATCTATGTCCTAAGCAAGTTAGTCACTTGTTCTGAGAACTCTGAATTGTGGATCAGTGACTGATGGCTATACCTATGCATGGCAATACAACAAATACAATTTACAATGCAACAATCCAAGAGCTTGATCAGAGCACATTTTTACTGGTTAAATGCAGTAGACAAATGATCTGGTGAATGTATGAAAGTATGTCTATATGTGTGTATGTGTGTGGGGTGGCAGTAAGATCATGTAATGGCTTCTTGTCTAATACATGGTTTGTACCTCATTATACATTTTACTGTATTGTTTTGAGACTTTATTGTTATTTCCAGAGACATAACAATAAAATATTATTTACTTATTGTAGTCTTATTGGAAGATCTTACTGGTACAAAAAGATTGTATATAAATATTCTCCAATTGCAATAGTTCTGTCGTATTTTGTCATACATATCAAAACATGATCATCTATATATATAGACCTGGTATTTAATGGAACTACATTCACATGGAGGAAACTAAGCAGCGGGTACTCCAAGGTTCTATTTTGGCTCAGTACTCTACAATAGCTTTATAAATGATCTAGAGAAGAGAAAGAAGAGAAGAGAAGAAAGAGAAGAGAAGAGAAGGGAAGGGAAGGGAAGGGAAGGGAAGGGAAGGGAAGGGAAGGGAAGGGAAGGGAAGAGAAGAGAAGAGAAGAGAAGAGAAGAGAAGAGAAGAGAAGAGAAGAGAAGAGAAGAGAAGAGAAGAGAAGAGAAGAGAAGAGAAGAGAAGAGAAGAGAAGAGGAATTCGTCAAATTTGAGACAACACTAAACTGGCAAGAATAGCCATTTCCCCAGAAGATAGGCTCGAGATCAAGATGGATCTTGACAGAATTGAACATTGGGGCCTATCTAACAAAATGATATTCAAAGTGGAGAAAAGTAAGGTTTTACACTTAGCCAAGACAATTTTTAATACAGGTACAGATTGTGTGAAACTTGGTTCAATACCAGTAACTGTGAGAGAAATCTCAAAATCCTAGTGGATCATCATTTAAATATGAGCCAAAAATGTGCAGCAGTAGCCAAAAAAGCCAATGCAATCCTAGGCCGCATTAATATAGAGTGACAGAATAAAGATCACATGAGCTATTAGTACTGCTTAGAAAGCCTTAGTAAGACTACACTTGGAATACTGCATATAGTTTTGGTCTCCATAATATATATATAGTATTTTGTTCTGGAGATGAGTGTCTCGGCTACGGAATTGATCTATGCTGGGTGGTGGTGTGAGAGTGCATGTAGATAGCGGTTTGTATGTGTTTTCTTCTGATAGATGGTGTGTCCTAGAGAGCCATTGGATTTTTTGTATACTAAGACATCTAGGAACAATCAACTTCCCTTCCTAGATGTCTTAGTATACAAAAAATCCAATGGCTCCCTAGGACACACCATCTACCAGAAGAAAACACATACAAACCGCTATCTACATGAACTCTTACACCACCACCCAGCACAGATCAATTCCGTAGCTGAGACACTCATCTCCAGAATAAATTGCTTAGCCGACGAACAACACTCTCACACCATCCATATATATATGGATATTTGGTTCTTTGGGTTTTCTCCCACGTAGAATTGGAAGTATCTAGGTGACATTTTGATGAAGTCTCATTCATCATCTTCAGGCTTGTGTCTTCGGCCTTGTGCTTCTCGGAGTCATGTGAGCTTGCAGCTGCTTCTTCCTTTTAACTGCTAGTGGGGGTGTGACTTGATTGGTTGGGTGGTTGGCTGTGTTCTGATTGGCTGGGGGTGTGTTCTGTTCCGGTAGGGGTTTAGTTGTACTTAGGTTAGTCTTAGTTGCTGGGGGATTTGAGCTGGTGAGCTGTGATCCTGTTGTTTGGTTTTGTGTTCGTGGTCGTGCCACATCTTCATGGTGGGTGTCAGTTCGCTTCATGTATGGGATGGGGGGGTTTGAAGCAAGTAGTGATGCAGCTGCGGTGCGGCTTCTGGTCCATGGTCGTGTCTCATCTTCTGTGTGAGTGTGAGTCTGCTTTCTACATGGAAGTGTGGTGGCAGCTTCTTGTGTGGCCCTTGTGGGTGTGGGTCTGGTGTCCTTCATGTTAGGTACTCGTTTGTTAATGAGGGTGGGTTTCCAAATGGCTGATAGGCGGGAGGTGTCATCTTGTTTATTCATGCTGTGTGGGTGTTTTTCTATCTCTATGGCTTCTCTGATTATTCTGTTGTTGAAGTGTTCAGTTTTGGCGATAGTTCTGGTATTTTTAAAGTCAATCCTATGTCCTGTGGCTTTGAGGTGTTGGACCAGGGAAGAGGTCGGTTCTTCTTTTTTGATTGAGTTCTTGTGTTCTTCAGTGCATGCACTTATTCTTCTGTTAGTTTGTACAATGTATGTGGTGGGGCAGGAGATGCACAGGATTTCGTATACTCCTTGGTTTTCTAACTCAATTTTGTCTTTAGGGTTTCTTAGGATGATGGAAATTTTTCCGTTTGTGCAGAATGCTGTTTTAATGTTGTGTTTTTGGAGGATCTTGCTGATTTTGTCTGTAGTGCCTTTTATATATGGGAGGAGGGCTTTGCCGTTTTCTTTGTTCGCTGTCTTGGATTTTGGTTGGGGTTTCTTTTTGGATTAGGTGAGTAATCTTCTTTCTTTGGAATCCATAGGCTGTTAGTACGTTAGTGAGAGTGTGTAGTTCGGTTTTTAGGTGTTGTTCGTCGGCTAAGCAATTTGTTCTGGAGATGAGTGTCTCGGCTACGGAATTGATCTGTGCTGGGTGGTGGTGTGAGAGTTCATGTAGATAGCGGTTTGTATGTGTTTTCTTCTGGTAGATGGTGTGTCCTAGGGAGCCATTGGATTTTTTGTATACTAAGACATCTAGGAAGGGAAGTTGATTGTTCCTAGATGTCTTAGTATACAAAAAATCCAAGGACACACCCTCTATCAGAAGAAAACACATACAAACCGCTATCTACATGCACTCTCACACCACCACCCAGCATAGATCAATTCCGTAGCCGAGACACTCATCTCCAGAACAAAATACTATATATATATTATGGAGACCAAAACTAGAACAAAATACTTAGCTGACGAACTACACATGGAACATAGAATAATAGAGTTGGAAGGGACCTTGGAGGTCTTTTAATCCAAACCACTACTCAAGCAGGAGACCCTATACCATTTGAGACAAATGGCTGTCCAGTCTCTTTCACTGTCCAGTGAAAATCCTCATTGAATCCAACTTAAATTTATATCTAAATTAAATAGACACCTACAGGATTTTATTATCCATCCACAGTACTGGGTTGGATTGCAAATTATTGAACATACTCGGAAACATTTATAAATGTACTCTTTAATGTCTTCAAGTACGCATATATCCATATTCATTGCTTAAGCCTTGATTTCAAAAGATACTATTTTAAGCACCACTGTTTATAATTCTTTTAAGATCAGAGATGTAGAGAATTCATCAATTAACTTGATCTAAATAATGCTGGAGATGCCTGACAATTAATAAAGCAATCAATATCTGAAAAGAAGAGGTAGCAAGAAATGTACAATTTATATTATGAAACTTTTCAAAAGCAAATAAAATATTTGAACTTCAACAATGTAGGAATATTTTCCCTCTAAGATGTGGTAAATATAAAATTTCTTAGTGATGTGTTGATAAGCAGACTCTGCAAAAGGGGTTATTTAGTTGGAAAACTGTTAAATATATGAGGAGAACTTAATATTTTGCAAAAATAGAATGGTAATTAGCAATTATGACAATGTGATTTATACTAATTAAAATTAAGTCAGACAAAATGACAACATTAGTAATCATTTGAAGTACTATATTACCCATTAAACTATGCTTTGTAAACATCTCTCTTGAAATTAAAAAAATAATTAGTAGCATTTTAGTCTTTTAATTCACTATAATTAGTATTTTAAAGAAACTACATCCTGTCTGCTGGAACCTTTATTGTTTGGTTTGAGGAATGATTTTACTTGTAGCTGACGTTTAAAACTTTGAGCAATAGTTCATTTTATATTGATATGTTCTTCACAAAGCCAAAAAGCAATTGTATAATTAAAGTATTATTCAGTTATTGGAAATGAACAGAGATTGACAGCCCAATCTATTTTAATGCACTAATGAGTTTTGACTTGCTCCAAGAAATTAAGCCCTTTTCTGATTTGCTATTTCAGACTCTAGTGAGAGGAAGATCAACCAGTTGTACTTTTGATGATTACTTGGATAAATATATAATTTGCTCTCATCACTAGACTGATTATCAGCATACAGGGAAAATTCAGCAATAACATACAAATAAATATATCAGTTTCATTTTTCCTCAGTTTCTCATTTTTGCCACATTGCAAGTTTAGTTGATAAACTTGTAAAGAGATTTTTTTTTACAAAGAAATGCTTATAAAGTTTGCATAAAAATGTCTATGTGTTTTATTTATTTCACTTGTTTATTTGTATACCATACATTTCCAAGGGCTCTGAACAAATAACAATCCAACAACCTCATTAAAAATTCTAAAAAAAAAAACACTCAACCCATAATCTCCACAATGCCATAAGGGACAAAAAGTAATATTCAAAGCATGTGTCTACTAGTACATGCTAACATTTGCAACATACTTTCCTTTTGGGGGAGATGGAGAACCTTAAATCTGATCTTCTGATATCCAGGATGCAAATGGTAAAGTAGATACCCATAAGAGTTCCAAACCATAAGAGTGGCGATAATGCTTCCTTTCTAGGTCCCACCACATGGCATTACTCAAATAGATGGAATCTGGAGGCTACTGATCCTGTTTTGGATTTGATTAAGTAGGCAAATGAATACTGTAGAAGCAATTCCATAGATCATCAGGTCTGCAGCCATGTATAAATTTAAAGGTAACAACCAATTCCTTCAATAGCAACTAGAAATCAATCGCCAACTTATGCTGAACCCAAACCAGTGGGCATAAGCTGAAACCCAAAGCCACTTTGCTTAATAGAAAACAGTAACGATTTATGACCTTATTCAAATCCTGTCATAGAACAGAAAACAAAGCAAGAATAACCGAGGTGATGCTCAGTCAGGCCATAGCTGATCAAAAGTTTCATTTTGAATTATGAAAGTAATTTTGGAGGAGATTTCTGGCTTATTGACTGAGCTAGTTATCTTTAATAAAAGCCTGGGTATGAAAGACAAAGACACAACTATATGGAGAACAAAATCTATTGCACCAATTCTAAAATGGCATTTGGTATTAGCTTAATGTGATCTATCTTGCATGTTTAGTACCACTATGTTGATTCAAGAAGTGATAGGCTTGGGCAATTGATTCATTAAGAATTATTATCTGAATAATATAAAAGGTAGTGATTTTAACTATTCCCTTCAACTCAGCTTAGGGATCTTATCAGTGAGCCTAGCAGCAGTCAATTTCACATTCCTCTTAGATTTGCAGCTCACCAGGGAAGAGAAAATAATACTTTAATGAATGAAATTCATCTTGCTTTCCATCTGAATCAGATCCTTTAATGAGAACTTATACTGGTTCATCTGTAAGGTTCTTTTACACAAAAATTGGAAGAAAAATTAATTCAGACCCAGCCTGAATAATGTATTTGATACTTAGCATACCATTCATGCATTGCAATTAATGCAGCTTGACAAGTCACTTTAATTGACATAATTTGTTTTGTAATAACCAAGAATCCAACTGTCAAAGTTCTTGTGTGTCCCCTTTTACATTGATTTAAACCAGGAACTGCATTAAATATTTCAACATTTTGGTTTAGGGAGCCCACATAATCTCCTAAATTTCAAAGAGGGTTGGCTTTTTTTGTGGGATGGGGTTCATTTCTATTTGTCTTTATAGATCCTTCCAATGTTGCTACTTAGGCACTGCTAATACATTGTACTTGTGGTTACTACATTCCTTTTAGGGTAAGATAGAATAGTAAGTTTACCTGCCTGCTTTGTTTGGTAGATTTTCTATAAATATTTTATGTAAAAGAGTTGCCAGGTCATATGGATGCCCAAAATAAAGTGAAATCTTTCTTAAAAGAGCCCTCCACTCTCTTGATTGCAGTAGGCATTTGTTTAGGTGTAACAAAAGAAGATGGATGATCGTTGTCCATGTCAACTTTTTAATAAACAAAAATGAATGCCTATGTATTCTAGAATTTACAGTAAAGTCCTTTTTAATTTCATCACTCTGCCCACTCAATGTTAATGGGTGATTTCTAGCTATTGGTGGTAAAATGAAATCATAGTTGATTTCACTGTGTATCTTTATAAGTGAGACACCAACATGTTTATAATCATCTGATTTTGGAACAACCCATCTCAAGAAACAACAACTAGCTGATCTTAGCTCCTGAACATATAGAAAATTGCATCGATGTACCTGTGCAGTCAGGAATCAAACAAAAATGATAGGTAATGAAGTTGTCTTTCCTTTTTACTATCCTAGAATAGCTCATAGACTGTCCCACGTTTTCTTGTGCTAGGAGATTTACTTTTCTCAAAGCTTCTCTAGCTTAGGTTAGATAAAACAATACTATAAAAGACCACAAAATACCAAAAAAGAAGTTTTTATTTTTTCTTTTTTTTTATTCCATTACATCCTCATCTGCTTCTATGTGGAAGATAAGTCAGTGACAATGTAATAATGAAAGAATAAATGCTATAGCAGTGAGGCTGGTGGAGGGCAGAGTCATACAGGATTTAAATGGTCCTTTACATAAATCTGTTCCTTTGCCTTAAAGAAGCTATGCTTGGTTGTAATTGTCAACACTTTTGTTATCCAAAAGTTCATCCTTGCTTTGGTGTGTCTAGGCAAAAGTGCAAGTCCAGGCATGCATAAATGTGCTCCTAACAAATAAACACTCAGCCTCATGACTTTGGAAACATAGCAATTCAACTGAGATGCTGAAGATAAATAATATAAACAACTGAGTTTGGGTTTGGGTGTCTTTGGAGCAATATGTTTGTAACAAAAATATTAGTCTGCTTCATTAAGTGCAATGGAAACAAACAAGTAATTTCCACTTAAAGTGCAGGAGAATTCTAGTATTAATGATACCCTGCAGCAGCATATCACAGATTTTGGCACTTTGCAATTTGAAGTTAATGCTAATGTCATAAGGCAAATTTCTGCTGTTTGCTGGTTGTCCAGTATAAATGCAACATCCTCCTTGTTTTTCCCATTGGATGCAACCTTTAATACCCTTTCCTTTCTGTATTTAAGATGTTTGCTTTTGTTTCATTTGTCCCCCCAGTTAAGAGACAGTAGGTCCATTCCCCCCATCCCCAAGATCGGAATGCAATCAATATATTTTATTTCTTTTTTCATCATAATTCTCTCCACTTGGAGTCTATAGTTTATAGCATTCCTCTAGATTGCTTCTGTCTATAGAAAAGGTTTCTTGACATTGATCCTTGGGTTTTTCATCTTTTCAAACCATATTATTACTATTCTGATAAAGATTATATATCATGCTATGGTGGTCATATGATATTTTCATTAGAAACATTTTGTCAATAAGAACATTTCAAACTATATTATGACTATTCCAATAAAGATTATATATTATGCTATGGTGGTCATATGATATTTTCATTAGAAATATATTTATCAATAACTGTTCTTCAAGATGCTTGTTATTAAATCCACAATTTCATAGGAAAGTTCAGATGGACTTCTGAATCTACTAGTGAGACATTTTGCAATCACTGGAAATAAGGGAGAAAGTAAATGATGAATAGAAATGAAATTATTATTTAATGAATCCATTCTATTCCTTTATAAATTATAATAATTGCTTCCTCTCCAGAGTCAGAAATAAAGTGTGTTGGCAGTAGCAGTATGGAGAGAGATTCATTCAAGAAGAAGGTCTGCTGGTGGTATTTTTCCAAGTTAAAGTTCTCCTTGAAAACCTTAGAATGTATGTTTCATATATAACCATCAGCATTGTAGTTTAAATTAATAGATTACATAAAACAATGAACTCAATGGCGGATGAATTATTTGATTTTTCCCTGTCTTTATTTTTCTACAATTTAAGCAAAATGTTAATTCCTTCTATCTTCCCACAACAACTTAAAATGGAAAGGTACGTTGGGCAGACACAGAGAGAGTCACTTGCCCAAAGTGACCCAGCTGGCTGAACCTAAAGCTCCAGCACTTTCACCATTCCACCAAATTGGCCAAGATGGTGACTGATGATTGATGTTGTTGTTGTTGTTGATGATGATAATGAGAGAAACTAGATCATAGTCCAAGAAGATAAACCAAAATCTCATTCTGGATTAGAGTTGTAAGTGTTGACTGTAAAGTTCCATAAACTGAGAGCTCTTTGTAAATCACCATTCTCTCCCATTATTATTTGTTACTGCTTGTAATATAAAATAACTACTTCACACTGTAAGGATTGCAATTACACTGTAGTTAAATTACAGTTATGAGCTCATCTGAAAGTGCAATTCATAGAATTAACCTTCTGTTAGGATTTTGCAAAAGTTATATGTACATGTACCAATTCAGGATAATTACAAGCTAATGTATTAAATATGACACTACTAAGATAATTATAAGTGATTCTTCATTTAGTTAACCTTCTAGTTTAATGAATTAGTGGCAATTACAGAGGGGAAACAAAAAAACACACAATATAAATAAAATTGCTAATTTCAGCTCCCTTCTCTGGAAATCTACCATACATTTGAGAAAAGTATTTCCTATATTCCAGCCCATTGAGAAAAACATAGGTGAGACAAATGATATCTAAAAGCAAAAGGGAATAAGATACCGGGTAGAAAGCAGGAAGAGTGAATACAAGTCCCATCTTAGCCATGAAAGCAGATGGGTGACTTTGAGCAAGTCTCTCTCTCTCTCTCAGCTGAACAATTTCACATATTGTTATTATGGGGAAAATAGGAGGAGGAAGGTGTATTAGATATGTTCACTGCCTTGAGTTATTTGCAAAAATAATAAACCTGGGGAATAAATAAACAAAATAATAAATAAAACAAATAAATGTAAATGTTTGGCTACAGATTGCCAAGTCTATTCAGTTCTTTATCAATGCTTTATATACAATATTTATACCAGTTGCGGCCCTTTCTGGATTGGGGTGCACTTCGCACGGTCACATCCTCCCTTGTCATCTCCCGTCTAGACTATTGCAATGTTCTCTACATGGAGCTCCCCTTGAAGAGCATCTGGACACTCTAGCTGGTGCAGAATGCGGCCGAGCGGGTGGTTTTGGGGGCTTCTCAGAGCTCCCATGTTACACCACTTCTGCGCGAGCTGCATTGGCTCCCGGTGGCCTTCCAGGTGCGATTCAAGGTGCTAGTGGTCATCTTTAAAGCACTCCATGGCTTGGGACCTGGGTACTTACGGGACTGTCTACTGCCACCATCAGCCTCCCATTGGCCAGTGTGCTCCCATAGAATAGGCCTCCTCGGGGTACTGCCGGCTGGACGGTGCCGGCTGGCGACCCCGAGGGTGTGGGCTTTCTCTATGGGAGAACCCTCCCTTTGGAACGAATTACCCCCGGAGATGAGGACCATCCCTGACCTACTAGCCTTCCGGCGTGCGCTGAAGACCCACCTATTCCATCAAGCCGGTCTGGCCTAGAGTTATTGATAGGGTTTTTAATTGATTTTAACTGGTTTTAATTTTTTTTATTTTTTAACTTCACAGTTTGTTTTATTCTCAGCCACTCATTTAATCTTTTTAATTGTATTTTAAATATTGTACTGGATTGTATTTTATTTGGCTATAAACCGCCCCGAGTCCTCTTGGGAGATGGGAGTGGTATATAAAATTTGAAAATAAATAAATAAATAAAAATAAATATTTAATCTTTCTTGGCCTCACCTACTCACATATACTAGTGAGATGAAGATGAAGACCTTTTTCCATTATCTCTAAAAGGACAGTTCATGGACCAGGAAATCTAGGCAATGAATGAGTATTTAACTTAAGGTATTCTAGGTTGGCCTAGAATATGACCAATCAATATGAAAACATCCATAGAGTATCAAGTACAAATATGCACATGTATGAAGCAAAAAGATCCATTAAATCAATGGGGAATGCATACAGTATTTTATGCAAGTTTATTAATACTATGTGGAGGATATCTTTATCTGCCCTTTGTTGTGGACAGATCATTCTCTGATTCAGATGCACTTACACTGATCCATTTCTTCCACAGGACTGAACCTACTTGGATTAGTCTCAAATCTCTAATGGATCTATCTGGTTTCCAGAAAAAACTTGAAGTTTTCCCTAAATATCTTGTTTGATAAGTTTGGATACAGACGGGTGATTGAACAACTAGCCTTGTGGTGCAACTGGCACAATCTTGAACTAAACACACTCAAAACCATAGAAATGGTGCTAGGTTTTAGGAGAAACCCTCCTATATTACCACCTCTTACAATACTAGGCAACACAGTATCAATAATAGAGACCTTCAAGTTTCTAGGTTCTATCATATCTCAAGATTTAAAATGGACCTAACCTGTATACTGCACGAGTCAAAAAGAGGGCTATGAAAATATCTACAGACCCCTCACATCCTGGACATAAATTGTTTCAACTTCTATCCTCAAAACGACACTATAGAGTACTGCACACCAGAACAACTAGACACAAGGACAGTTTTTTTCTGAATGCCATCACTCTACTAAATAACTAATTCCCACAACATTGTCAATTATTTACTAAGACTGCATTACTATTATTCTTCCCATCCTTCCTTGTACCTATTTCTTTCCACTTATGACTATAACCATGTTGCTTGTATCTTTACAATTTATATTGTTTTATTTGTTTTCTAGTATTCCGCCCAAGTTGCCGGGCATGATGGCCAGAGGGTCGATCTGGTTGCCTTGGTCTCGGCCTCAGCGACAATGACAATGGCGACGACGGTGGAGGAGCCCGTGGCTGACAGAATGTGGTGGCCAAGTGAGCCAGGCCCAACTTGCCGGGTCTCTCTGTCCCCAACACCGGAGGCCGCCTGCGCCAGATCCGTTTATGGGAAGCTTCCGGGACCTTTTTTAGTTCCCCTGGAAGCATGGGCGGCCGGGCACTGTAAGACTGGGCCGATTAGGTACTCGTTGGCAGACTTGTGGGCCCTGGGAAATGTCCCCCTTTCCTTGAGGTGGCCCCCCGGATTGTCAATGGTCTACCTTAAGGATGGATCCTGGGATCCCGAGAGGTGGCATGGCCAGAAGAAGCTTTTTAGGGGTACAACCCAGTTGTTTTCTTTTTTATTTAAATTTTTATCTGGGCTAGGGAGGGTGACCCGGTTGGGTTTGGGGGACAACTCACCTGAGACGGGGGTCAGACCGGAGGTTGAGCATGGCGAGGAGGTTTTAGGGTTGGGGATGGGGGGTTATTTCTGGGAGGGAGAAGTGAATTTTATTTGCACAGTGAGCGGGAGAGGCAGATATGGTGGTTGTAGGGGGCCATATCATGTTTTGGGAGCATGCCCCTGCTGTTTGCATGCGGAGGGGTTGCGGTGGTTATTAAGGAAGATCTGTGTCTTAGGGAATCCACTGTTCCTCAGACGACCGGATGTGAATCCCTCTTTGTGAAGTGTGGCTCCGGGGTTCAGATAGGTCTATTGATAATGTACCTGGCTTCCTGCTACATGGCATCGGCCCTGCCTGAGTTCCTGGAGGTTATAGCCGACTTGGCTGTTGAGACCCTAGGCTTATGGTCATCGGGGATTTCAACCTACCCTCTGCCGGCGGGACCTCAGGGATTGCTCAGGAGTTCATGACCTCCATGACAGCCTTGGGCCTGACCCAATTAATTTGGGACTCCACATGGACTGGGGTTCACACCTTGGATTTGGTTTTTGTCTCTGGCCAGTGGCAAGATGATCTAAGTATGGGGAATGTTGTTATAGAGCCTCAGTCATGGTCTGATCATTCGCTCCTTAGGCTGGACTCCCTCACTGCGGGGAGGCGGGGCCAATAAAATGGTTCCGCCCCAGGCACCTGATGGACCTGGATAGGTTCCTAATGGAGCTTGGTCCTTTTCCCGAGGCTCGCACACACGACTCAGTTGGGGACTTGGTAGCCATCTGGGATAGGATGGCGGCTGAGGCCCTTGACCAGGTCGTACCCTTGCGGCCTCTGACCCAGTGCCAATCCCAATTAGCTCCTTGGTTTTCTGAGGGAGATGAAGTGCCAGAAAAGACACCTAGAGAGTGGTTGGAGGACCAGCCGCTCCGAATCTGACCGAACACTATTGCAGTCCCATATTAGGGCCTATTTAGTGGCGATAAGGGCGGCAAAGCGGTCTTACTTTTCCGCACTTATTGCGTCCACAGAAAATCGCCCAGACACCCTTTTTAGGGTGACCCGCTCCCTTTTAGATATGCGAGTGCGGGAGGATCCCCTGCAGGGATGGACTGAGCGGGAGGATCCCCTGCAGGGATGGATTTTTCGAGATATCTGCAGGACAAAATCGCTCAGATTCGGGATGGGTTATACTCTGACTGGGAAATTCTGGGCGGGATGACTGGGGCAGATCCCGGGGAGGTCATTTGGGGCGAGTTTGATCCTTTGACCCTGGAGCACGTGGATAGGATACTGGGTGGGCTTAATGCCACCACATGTTTACTGGATCCGTGACCCTCTTGGTTGGTTTTGGCCACTTGGGAGGTGTCACGAGGTTGGTTCCAGGGTATTATTAACGCTTCCTTGAGTGAGGGGTTTTTGCCTGCCACCTTGAAAGAGGCGGTGGTGAGGCCCCTCCTCAAGAAACCGTCCCTGGACCCAACATTATTATCAAACTATCGTCCGGTCTCCAACCTTCGCTTTGCGGCGAAGGTTGTTGAGAGTGTGGTGGCATGACAGCTCCCTCACACCTGGATGAAGCTGTCTATTTAAATCTGCTCCAATTGAGTTTCAGGGCACAGCACGGAGATGGCGTTGGTCGCGTTGGTGGATGATCTCTGGAGGCTGGTGATGGGGTTGTTCCTCTGTCTTGGTCCTGTTAGATCTCTCAGCGGCTTTTGATACTATCGACCATAGTATCTTATTGCAGCGGTTGGGGGGGTTGGGAGTGGGAGGCACCATGGTATGGTGGTTCTCCTCCTTCCTCTCCGACCGTTTGCAATTTGTGTTGGCAGGGGGGTAGAGGTCAACCCCGAGGCCCTTGATTTGCAGGGTACCTCAGGGGTCTGTGCTCTCGCCCCTGCTGTTTATGTGAAGCCGCTGGGTGAGATCATCTGTGGTTTTGGGGTGGAGTTCCATCAGTCTGCTGACGATAGTCAGTTATACATTTCTACCCCAGGCCACCCTAACGAAGGTATTGAAGTGATGACCTGGTGCCTGGAGGCCATGTGGAGTTGGATGGATTTAAACAGGCTTCGACTCAACCCAGCCATGACCGAGTGGCTGTGGTTTCCTGCTCCCAGATACATTGCTGGCTCCCAGATTCATTGCTGGCTGTGGGGGGAGAAATTTTGACCCCCACGGAGAGGGCACGTAATCTGGGTGTCCTCCTGGATGTATGGCTGTCATTGGAAGATCATATCACGGCCGTTGCCAGGGGGCTTTTTATCAGGTCCAACAGATCTGCCAGTTGCGGCCCTTTCTGGATCAGGACGCTCTTCGCAGTCACTTCTGCCCTCGTCATCTCCTGTCTAGACTATTGCAATGCTCTCTACATGGGGCTCCCCTTGAAGAGCATCCGGAGGCTTCAGCTGGTGCAGAATGCAGCTGCACAGGTGATTTTGGGGGCTTCTTGGAGCTCCCATGTTACACCGCTCCTGCGTGAGCTGCATTGGCTTCTGGCAGCCTTTCGGGTGCAATTCAAGGTGTTGGTGGTCATTTTTAAAGCGCTCCATGGCTTGGGAGCCGGGTACTTACGGGACTGCCTGCTGCCGCCATCAGCCTCCCACTGGCCAGTGTGCTCTCACAGGATGGGCCTCCTTGGGGTGCCATCAGCTGGGCAATGCTGGCTGGCAGCCCCGAGGATGCGGGCCTTCTCTGTGGGAGCACCCTCCCTTTGGAATGAGTTACCACCGGAGATGTGGACTATCCCTGACCTGTGAACCTTCCGGCATTGAAGACCCATCTTTTCCAGCAAGCCGGTCTGGCCTAGTACTATTGGAAGGTTTTAATTTTGTAATTTTTACCGTTTTATTATTTATTATAGTCTTAATCTCTCAGCCATAAATTTAATTCATTTTTAATCTATTTTTAAATTTTATATTTGATATTGTATTGTTTTAGTTGAGCTGTGCACCGCCCAGAGTCCCAATTTGGGAGAGAGGGTGGTATATAAATTAAATTAAATTAAATTAAATTAAATTAAATTAAATTAAATTAAATTAAATTAAATTAAATTAAATTAAATTAAATTAAATTAAATTAAATTAAATTAAATTAAATTAAATTAAATTAAATTAAATTAAATTAAATTAAATTAAATAGTGTGATTTGATTGCTTATTAATAACCTATGACTATCACTAAGTGTTATATCTTATGATTCTTGATGAATGTTTTTTATTTTTTCTTTATGTACACTGAGAGCATATGCATCAAAGACAAATTCCTTGTGTGTCCAATCACATTTGGGCAATAAAGAATTCTATTATTTTAAATGGCAGTTTGCAAATGGACCATCAATGAAATAATTCTTTAAATGCCTCTTTATTGAATAATTTTAACTGGCCCTGAAGACCTTCAGGAAACAAAGCAGCAAAATCAAAATCAAGTCATTAACTTTTACTAATTACATAGATTTTTCTCCATGGTAATCTGCCTCCAACCTAGTCCTTTGAGGCAGGGGTGGGATTCAACCAATTTTACTACTGGTCCGGTGACTACGTTTTGCATGCACGCTTGTAAAAACTCTTAAGCTGTACTGCCCAAACAGCTGAAAAGCGCTGTGCATGGATGTGCAGCATTTGAAAAGTCACTTTTTTCCTGCTTTTTCAACCACAGCTGTGCCGCATAGCTGAGCAGGAAATAAAGGACAGGTGGGCGGGTGGGCCAAACAACACTAAACACAGAACCAGTTTGGTGTCTGCTGCTCTTTAGAGCTACCGGTTTTATAGAGCCAGGCAGAACCATAGCATCCCACCCCTGCCTTGAGGTGTCTCAACTTCTGTAACCTTTGAAACTGAATCCACCGTCCTTGATTATTAACTTCTTATCTTTCCTTCCACATTTCCCCAGCATGATAGACTTCTCCAAAGAGCTAAGTCTTCAAACATTATCACATTTGACTCTGGTTATTTTTGTTTTATAGGTAACTGGTGTGTTCACTTGATTGATTCTCTGTTTCTTTGATTTTGTTTTTGGCTATTCATGATATTCTTAGAAGTCTTCTTCAATACCAAGCACAAAAGCATCAATATTTCTCTCCTATTTTTCATGGTCAAACTTATTTCATAGACTGTCACAGGGAATGCTACTGTCTACATCATTCTGTTTTTTGTAGGTATAAACAATCATGGCATCTGAATATCTTTTTGAACACCTTCATTGCCACAGACAATACTGCTACCCTTCAAAAAGATCTCAACCATGTATCAGAATGGTCAAGCAAATGGCAACTTCAAATCTCAACAAATAAATGCTCTGCCTTACATATTGGCAAAAAAAATCAGAAAATAAAATACAAGCTGAATAGTCAAGACCTTGTTGATGATCCAAACTCTGTCAAGGACCTTGGAGTTGTCATCTCTAAGTGTTAGAGTCCACTGTAACTACATAGCCAAAAAGGCATTAAGAGTTGTTAACCTAATCCTATGTAGCTTTTTCTCTGGTAATATCACACTACTAACAAGAGCATACAAAACATTTGCTAGACCAATACTTGAATACAGCTCATCAGTCTGGAACCCGCATTACGTATCTGATATTAACACAGTTGAGAAAGTCCAGAAATATTTCACAAGAAGAGTGCTCCACTACTCTACTCGTTGCAGAATACCTTATGCCACCAGACTTGAAATTCTAGACCCAGAAAACCTAGAACTACGCCACTTTCGGTCTGATCTAAGTATAGTATATAAAATTTTACATTGCAATGTCCTACCTGTCAATGAATACTTCAGCTTCAACCATAACAATACAAAAGCACACAATAGATACAAACTCAAGGTAAACCACACCAAACTTGATTGCAGGAAATACGACTTCAGCAACAGAGTGGTCAATGTCTGTAATACTCTACCTGACTCTGTGGTTTCTTCTCCAAACCCCAAAAACTTTAACCTTCGACTGTCTACTATTGACCTCACCCATTTTCTAAGAGGTCTGTAGGGGGCATGCATAAGCGCACCAATGTGCCTACCGTTCCTGTCCTATTGTTTCTGTTTTATTTTTCTTATATGTATCCATTTCATGTATCCATAACTATGTTTATACTTATACCTGTTATCTTATAATTGCTTGACAAAATAAATAAATAAACTTTGCTAATGATGATCTGTAGTGTATTTCTTGATTGCTGGTTTCTTTATTGTGACAGTTGATCCTAATAAGCAGAAACTAGCTACCATTTTAATATCATCACTGTCTATTTCAAAGGATATCTTTTTTTTCTATACCTGTTGTTTGATCCAACTTTTCTTAGTATATATTTAGTAGATAGGTTGAATAACTATACAGCTTTATCTATATAAAAGCTGTGATGGTGCATTGGTTAGAATGCAGCACTGCAGGCTATGTCACTGCTCATTCCAGGAGTTTGATTCTGAATGACTCAAGGTTGACTCAGCCTTCCATCCTTCCAAGGTTGGTAAAATACCCAGATTGTTGAGGAAAATATACTGTAAACCACTTGAAGAGGGCTGTAAAGAACTATGAAGTGGTATATTAGTCTAAATGCTATTGCTATTATATCATTCCTTTGTTATAGAGGCTAGACCAGGTATTTGTTACCCAGGAGCCATTATGCATGTTCCATCTAGTCTGGATAACATGTGTAGAGGTTTCTCATGAGGACAATGAGATGTTCCAAACACAATGCAATATTGACAATTGTGTCAATCATATCACAGTTTGATATGATTAACACAATTGAAGCCCTTTATGTAATCAATATATATTGACTTCTTTTTGATATTCTTTGGCTTTCACAATTATCCAAAGTACCTTAGTAATAACATCTTGTGTTAATTGGCTTTTTCTAAAGCCAACTTGAACATCTGGTATCTCCTTTTCCATATAATGAATATTCAATAGTGAGATGTTATATGTTATAATGAATTAAATGTATGCTATGTTTCTTCAGCATTACATCCCCCCCCAAGATTGAAAAAACATATCCTTTATTAAAGGTGAGCTGATCTATGTCAGTTCATACATTTATCAAGTCAAACATATCTGATTGCCATGGTGATCAAGTAGGGATGGTTGATACCATTTCATAAAACAACATAATACAGGGAATTTTTACATATGCAAATTCCATCTGTAAATTTCTTCCCTCTTGAGTATTATAATGTTAGTGAATGCATTGTGTATCTACATTGCAGGTTCTCAAGATATTTGTATAGTAAAAAAAGGAATTTGATACAATTTATGTGATCTGGAATGTATACCAAAAATCTAATTCTTACCTTATCGGTGAGATGGGCAGCATATAAAGTTAATAAATAAATAAAAATAATTCACATCTCAGAATTCCTGGGATCTTCAACTTCACTAAGTGGTTCTTTCCATGAGACTTCTATTCAATATCTGCAGTTATTAATTGTGGAGGCCAAAATGTATAATACCAGGAGATGGATCAAGCTTTGGAGATTGGAAATTTTAATCCCAGTGAAGAGTAGTAGCCAGAGAGGACTGTACAAATGTAAAGGGATGATTGTATTAGAACAGGACCATTAATAGAAAAATAGTATGGAGGCTGGCAGGAGAAATAGAATATAATATTGTCTTCCCTTTCTCTAGCTTCTCTTTCCCCCAAATCACCTTTTTACAAGTAGCTCCTCTTGCTATATGAAGGGCATAAAATACCAGCAGATATATCTTCATGCAGTATGTATTTTGATCTTTCTTTCTAAAGCATAAATCTTCCTAATAGCCACTGATTTTAAATAACTTAGTATTCCTAACTATAATTCCATCAACCTGTGTGTTGGTGAAAAAATATCTATGTGAGTGTATGCTTTTGAATGACATTTTCCAGATGATTTGGACATGTCATTTTTAATTTGTTTAACAAGATGATGGTGATAAATTACCAAAAATGTGATTAGGCTTTTTATAGAATTACCATCTAAGATTTACAGCTCTCTCTGTGTTTTTAAAAGCCCCATAAAATGTAATCTGTATAAAATAGAGTAGGCTTTGTATAAAGAATTTTATAAAAATTAAATAAACTTGTCATTATTAAAATACTGTTATTAGATTAATAATTTTTGTTTTGAATAATGCAGTAATATTCTTAGGGGATGTCCAGGTTTCTTTAGTATAATGTGTTCTGATGCAAAAAGAATACTATTGAAAATCCAATAAAGTTTTGTGCACTTCACTGGCTTTGAAAGACCGAATCCAAATTTGAATATATTTTAAATAGATGGCTTAATTTGGAGAATTTAGAACCTATGTTTTTGTTATAGACTATTTGCCAGTTATATATTAGTCAATGGAAATCATGTCTTTTGTAAAAGAATATACATAAATATGCAGCTATATAGTATATGCTTAAATCAGGAAGCAATATGGCTACATAATGGCAAGAAAGGGAAAAACACCATTAAATGCTAATTTGCTATGTAAATAATTGAACAATGTATGCCCTGGTCACCTCCCGTCTGGACTACTGTAATGCCCTCTACATGGGGCTCCCTGCGGGGAGCACCTGGAGGCTTCAACTGGTACAAAATGCAGCCGCGCGGGTAGTTATGGGGGCGTCGAGATACTTCCAGGTGACGCCCCTCCTGCGCGAGCTGCATTGCTTGCCGGTGGCCTTCCGGGTTCGCTTTAAAGTACTGGTTTTGGTCTTTAAAGTGCTCCATGGCATCGGACCAGGATACTTACAAGACCGCATTCTGCCAGTAGTCTCCCACCGACCGGTGCGCTCCCACAGAGAGGGTCTCCTCCGGGTCCCGACGCCTTCTATGTGCCGCCTGGTGACCCCGAGGAACAGGGCCTTCTCTGTGGGGGCACCCACCCTTTGGAACGGGATGCCCCCTGGACTACGAACGACCAGTGACCTGAGGGCCTTCAGACGTGACCTGAAGACCTGGCTCTTCGAGCAGGCCGGCCTGAGCTGACTCAAATGGGATTTTTAAATGGGGTTTTTAGATTAGTTGGGATGGGGTACAAAGTTTTAATTTATTTTAATTGGGGGTTTTTAGATTTTTATAGGGACAGCCTAGGATTTAATTCTTTTTTAACAATTTATATTTGTCTATATGTATTTTAGTTGGCTGTTCACCGCCCTGAGTCCTTCGGGAGAAGGGCGGTATATAAAACCTAAAAATAAATAAATAATAAATAAGTATGCCAGGCTGACTACCCTTTAGAAACTTTCTATTTTATCTGTACCTTTCATCTTAGAGGTGGCATTTGTATTTCTCCTTTCTAATATTTGAAAGAAAAAAAAAACCTCCTCTATCACAATTTCCTCCTCTAGTGTCCACCAGAGAGTTCATCTACTGATCCATTTTACTTATGAAATGCTGCAAAAGAGGTTAAGGTATCCTTGAACATGGCTAATAGCTCTGAGGTTAAAGATTAGGAGGCAAAGGATTTTGTTGGTAGGGATAAATCTTACTCTTAAGTCTCATAGAGCTAGTGTGTTTAAAAAGAATAATAGTCACTATAGAAAGTAAAAATATTCGCAATATAAGTAATAGAAATCAAATTAGCAAGTTCACCAAATTAGTACTCTGGTACCCAGATCACTATAGAAAGCTACAACCTTCATTTTCCATCAAATTTGAGAGAGTGAACCATTGAGATCATAAACAAAATAATTCTGAGTTGTTTGAGTTGCAATTTATTGCAGATAAGGGAAGCACTCAGAGAAAGAAGGTAAAAGAAATCATTACTTAATGTAACAATATGTCTTACATCAGTGGTGGCTAACCTTTTTAGGCTCCTGTGCCAAAAATTGTACACAGAAGGCAATGTGCACTCTCCCCCCACCCATGCCCTCTTACCTGCCCTGCGGCTCCCAGCTGATTTTTGGCCATTTTGAGGCCTTTTTCTGCAGGCTTTGCAGGCCAAAAATGGGCCTGTTTTGTCACTTCTGGTATTTCCGGTAATGCAGAAAGTGATGAATCAAGCCCATTATTCATCCTGCAAAGCCTGCAGAGGCTTTCCTCAAGCCTCTGAGAGGCCAAAAAAGGCCTCAAACCAGCTGAAAATCAGCTGGGAGTCATGCGCATGCACAGTGAGGTAAGTTTGTCTGCGGCTCATGTGCTGACTCTACGTGCCACCTGTGGCATGCGTGCCATAGGTTTGCCCTCATGGTCTTAGATGATTGGCACTTATTATTATTAGTGCTACTTATAAAGAAAAGACAATTCAGTGTGTCATTCCAATACAGCTTCACCCCTTACATCTTCAAGCTGTTCTTAAAATCAGTATGTCATTTTGATGCATTATCTCCATCTACCATATTGTTTCTTTAGAGGAGAGATCACTTGGTGTTAAATCCTCCATATCTATTCTGCTGCTATTATGTATATTATTATCTATATTAAAGAGTTAAAAGAGTTAAAACTGAACTAAGTGAAGGTCACTCCCTTTGGATTGTCTGTGCTTATTTCCACCTGTTGCATCTCTTAAAAATTCCATGCCTTTGATATAAATATGTAGCTATATAGATAAACGTAAATTCTTGTTCACATTTTTTGTGCCTTGCTTTTACTTGCCCTTTATTTCATTTTGCCAGTTAACTTTTTTTTATGTTTGCTGATGTTTAATCAATAAATGTCAAGCTATATTTCACTAGCCTAGAGGTAGGGACTGACTGGGAATTTGCTGGGTGCAAAGTAAACTAAAATTAACCCACAATAATTTCCCATCAGCCTCTCAAAGAAATCAGATACAAGCTTATCTGAAGACAGCAAAGGAGCTAAAACTTACTCTTTATTTCCTATTCAGAAGATATCCATCACATGATGATAATTACTATTTTGAAACATTTCCCCTCTAAGAGTGTGCTTTTGAAAGAACTATTTTGATCATTTGGAGAAATACTGTATTTAGTGGCACATTTTTCAAATATACAAAAAGATACAGTATATGCTCGGTCCCCAAATTTCCCTGTCATAAAGCCCTTGTGATCCTCATCTGGATTCTTCGCAATATTTATCTGAGAAATATTCAACAACAACAACAACAATAATATGTCATGAATTCGGAAGCTGCCAGTAGGTCATTAATGATTATTTATACAATATGCTTGCTGGCCAAGCAGTTCATTGGTAAGGTACATCATAAATGGTTAGCAATAAATCTCAATGAATATTTCATGACTCTCTCTGGAAATTAAAGTTTAAATGATATCTCCCATGTATAGGCTATAAAAACAGAATCCAAAGACTAAGTAATATGAAATTGCATGATGTCATTCAAAATTCCCAGTAGATTCAATAAGGCCTGGAGTTTAGAACAGTCAGACATAGATCTCCACTCTTATTATTATTATCTGGCTCTCCATCTATGAGCACTGCTAATCCATTTCTGAGGATCAGTTTTGTCACTTTCAAGTAAAAGCAATAAGCTCTGTGAGGTTTCTAAATAATCACAGTAAATCATCTCAATTCCACTAAGTTAGTCTATGTTTTCTAGACTCTGGAAAAAGAGCTAAACTACAGTGTCACCTGGGGGTGATTGGCAGTATATTGTTAATTTGACTCTACAGCTGCACACAGTTAGAAAGTTGCCAGGCCTAGTGCAAGGACTGTAGATGACATATTAAGAATTCTATCATTCCATTAAACTAAATGAATCTCCAAACTTTATCTCTTGTTTTTGTTTGCTTGTTACAAATCAATCATGAAAGCAGCCTATCCAGGGGTCTGCGCTACAGGAATGTGTACTTCAGCGAGTATACAATACAAGGGAGCTGATCAGTCTCAGATATAAATAGATTAGAATTCAGGGTGACTGTTCTTGGGTATAATGACCTCATAGTCTCAAAAATGGGCAATATTCCTATGAAATTTTACATAAATGAGTAAGATAACTGAGCATGTCTGTTCATGCTCACTCAATAATGGTCCTGATAACTTAAGTGAAAGGCCAAGCAGCTAGCAGGAAATTACAATTAAGTGACAATTAGGCTCAGCAGAAAGTCACTTTTAGAATCAAAATGGCTCTCACTGCAAGAGTTCCGGGTGCTGAGTTTGGTCATTCATTTCTGGATTTGTTTGCCATTCTGGCAAAGTATCATAGTTCCTTACTTAAGACACATGACTCTTACTAAAACTATAAAACAAAACAAAGCGCACCAGGGACGTGTCATTCCAGGAATGACAGGAATGTATCAAAATTGTTTGTAATGGATTATGCTACTAAGGAGAAATAAAACCCTAACCCAGTTAGTATGGGATGTATGCTGTTTAGTGAAAGTTTCTAGAATCAAGGATTGAGGGCAGCCCTTAGCTGACTTTATCTTATCTGGAATGCTAAGTAGAATCAAGTTCCATTAATATTTGGATGTGGACATGTTGATAAATTTAGAGTTCTAGCCTAGACTGAAGAGTAAAAGAAAGAGAGGGAAGGAGGGAGGGAGAGAGGGAGAGATGCCAAAGACAAATTATTTTTGCACCATGCCAAAAAAATTGCATTGTTGCATTCACATAAATCAGTAGGAGATGAGCTCAACTTAACGGTGACTTTACTTCACAGCATCAAAGCATTATCTTCTAAACATGATGAGACATTAAAAAAAAGTCCTTTTCCTTTTTCCTCCTCCTTACAGGGAATCCTGAGAAATGGGTAAAGGAATACACTGCAATTCTCATAAACCAGGTCTCTAATCTTGATAGTTTTGTTTCAGCGGACTAGTGACACACACTGATAAAGGGAATGCATGGTTATGTATCTTGGAAGCACCAGAGAGAAATACTACACAATGAATTTGCCTTTTTCATGCATTACTACAACCTAGTGTGAGCACAAGAAATCTCTTTTGAAATCAGGTAGGGCCCAATGTTGTTTTCATTTTAACCTTGAAGTGGCCTAGGAGTGTATAGAACTGTAATGTCTGGTGATAAATGGTCTAACAATGGTGATGGTATCATTGCTGATTTTCCAGCAGAAGCAATTTTACTTCTTTATGCAGGCAGCTAACATTAAAGTTTATAACCCACCTATCCCACACATACATGCATATACTTAACTAATGTCTTCTTAACTAATCCTGATGCTGGAATGCTCTTGCCACAGTACCAGGCATTGAATGGTCAGTTGGCATTACAAGGACATCTTTAAATAGGCTGCCCTGAGTTCTCACTTCTTTGTGGGGAAAACTGCATAACACAGTATTAAATCAATGCTAATATTTTCTTTAATAATTGATTGCACAACTAGTTCTCCAAAAGCAGAAAAACATCTCTGATCCATAACACTGCTCTAAATCTAATTTCCTGCTAATATATTATTCGGGATTCTGGTTCATGCCTCTTAAAATTAATTCACAAGATAAATCAATGATTTTTCTTTTTATAAGAAAAATGAATGATTGAACTATCTGTAGCAGACATAATTTTTGAATGCACATTTGTTTCCTTCTAGGTTCTTCCGATGAGAATCTGCCATATAAATTTATCCTATCCATATTTCTGGTCATTGTCTAGAAATTCATTTCTACATATATAGTATGTACTGTTCCAAAATATTTTTTCTAGCACTGATACCAACCCCCACAAAATTCTGTTGGTTTTTATTCCGTGGTAGCAATCAGAGAGATTTATACCATTTTTGAACTGAACAAGGGTGAAATTTTCCTAGCTTCTTTGCAAAACAACTTGGTAATTAGATAAACTATGCAGAATACACTTGGATGTTTTATAAGAATTGCCCAATCTGGTAGTCCTTTCATATAATATAATTCCTGATCAGTTTTTGTCTTGAACTATAACAGTTCTAACAATTTGGGTTTACAATATGTTCGTGGGGATGCAGATATTTTTTAGTATAGTGAAAGGTGATGTAATTATGGGCTATATTTTCAGTGGCTCGGGAAAGAGAGCATGTAGGTGAACAGCAGTAGCTATGTTTAAAAAGTGTTGACAAAATGGTTGGTAAATAGATAAATATTCAAAGAACCTAATTTAAACCAAAATATATCTAGCTAGGACTCAGATTTACTAGGAGGGGAAGACAGAAGCCAAAGAAGTAATAAGGTCATATTTTAATATAGCTGAGAATTTTAAACAGGGGAAAAATGCAAACAAGTTGAATCAGATACAGTGAATTCTTTAATATCTTTTTTTGCAAAACTAGTCAGACCCTCATAGTAAAGCCAGTTTGAATAATATCACAGATGTCTTGATTAAATTTTATCTCTACATTTACCATCTGACATGGTTAAACAAAGGCTAGCAAAAGAAACTAAACAGATTTTACATGGCCTGTAAATATATTTTATTATAATATTCACTGGGTGACTATCATTTCTTGTAGTTAATTTCTGTTACATTCTGACATACGGTTTGCTTCAGAGACACAGACAATTCAAGATTCAATTGTTGACATTAATGAAAATGGATTGTTGTTCTTTGTATGAATGTTTTGAATTCACCCAGTATGTCTCATGTGAAATATTATTTATTCATTTTGTCAGAAATGTTAACAATTATCCATATCATTTGAGGCATAGAGACAGGAATGTCAAACTCACATCATCATCATCACGTGATGTATCAGGTCTTTTTTCGTCTTCACTAAACCAGGCATGGGCATGGCCAGCGAGTGACACATCTGGCTGCAGGCCAGAAGCTTGACAGCCCTGCTCTAAAGTATAGCTTTTTAATAAACTTTATTTCATTGGCTCTGTCCATTTGGTTTTCTTGTAGACAACCTATAAAACAACAATGCAATATTTTTATGATACAGGCTTTCATAATCTGGGCCATGCCAACAGCTTGAGACAATATAATTTCTGAATAGGAAGTAACACAAATAAGACTGATGGAGTCAATGAATGAAAACACTGTTTTATAAACAATGCTTTATAAGTTCATTCTGTGCATTCTCATCAATGACATTATATAGCCGAGGTTTTTTTCTAAATCTGCTATCCCATTTGAAGGTTCAGAGGTAAACTTTATATCAAACAATTCACCATTATATTATTTAAACCATTGAACTTCATAGTGGCTTGTAGCTGACATGTGTAGAACTCAGTGTATCTACAAAATCGCTTTAGGTAGACCAAAACATAAAATTCTAACATGTCTGGACATAACCTGGCCATGCTTGTCACAAAATTCCCCATGCAGAATCACAGTTTTGTCACTTAACCATAATAAATATCACTGGTACTTGTCTGACCATCAGAATTTCTTGGCTTTGCTGGAGGAACTGCAATAAAAATTTCTAAAAGTCATACTTCAAAAAATATTTATGTGTATTTGCAAATGTGTATTTTCAGATTAAAATGTGCAAGCAATGTTTTTTTTAATTTTTAGAAAAGGTAAAACTATCAAAGGATTTCACTTCCCTTAAGACTTATTTGAATCCATATAGGTTTGAGATTCAGGTCTGGATTAGGTTAATCACTCTGGGCTTGATACGATTTATGGTAATATTTTTTAAAATTTAAACAGTTTTAAAAATGCCTACCAACACAACCTTGTCACTGGTGAATGGTGGCTATATCTGCATCTAAGGGAATCCTTTTCCTGAATTTAGAGGGCTGATTTTTAAAAACTCATTTGGCTATTATTTATTTCACAATGCATAAAATAGTATTGTGTTAATTATTGCTTTATTTAATTTTGATTGGAATGCACATAGAGTTAGGCTCGGGGTTAAGCTAATCACACACCCAAAGGTTGACTGTCACATTTTTCTTGATGGGGTTAGGTTCAATACATTATATCCATTTAGGGTTATGTCCTTGTTAGTGTTACATCATGTGGGGGAAGAAGGTTATGCAGGTTATCTGTAGGAAGGTCATGCACCTCATATCTTTGGAAAGAGGAGGGTTATGCATATCATATCCAGTGGTGGGTGGGTTATGCACATCATTTCTGGTGTGACCTGATGATGTCACTGATTAAACAAACAGTGGTGCCATTTAAAAATGTATACTCTCTTACTACGCTAGAGTTTAAAGCAGATCCAATTGCAATAAAATACAAGCCGAGATACAAATACAAATGGCTTTTGCAGCACCTTTAAGTTTCAAAAATCTTTACAGCACTGTAAGTAGTTGTAAACAGGGCAAAAGAGGCCTCCATTTACTCTAGCAAGAAATGCCCTGTTACCAAGGTTACCTGACATCTCAAGGACACATAAAACTCCTAGCACATTCTTATTATAATAGTTCCTAGCCTTACAAAGAAGTTAGATGAACAAACCTTGCTGTACTGTCATTAAAAACACAGAGGTCTTGCCAAATTTCTTATCTTTGCCTTAGTTGCTAAGTAACTGCTATGCAGTTGCTCCTAAAGTGTACCGTGTATGTATTCAAATTTAAAACATGTGTAATTTATAAATGTTTCTGAAACATTTTCTATGGACTCTTGGACCCTAATGTTTAGGGTACAGTGATTCACTACACTGGTAAATAAAGCAAAACTGCCATTTTGATCCCTTCCAATTTTTTAAATAAGATTGTTGAATGCCACAACATTCAGCTAGTAAAAAAGTATACCTTGATGTGTATTCATTAAATACCAGCAAACATCAGACAGGTTAAATAGCAGAAATGGAATAAAAAGCAGTTAAAAGCAAATCAAGAGAAATATAACAACAGACAGGAATTAACTCATCTCATTTAAAAGGTATAGAACTTTCAGAGCTACTGGAAACAAGATTTTGGGAAATTAGCTTGGATGGTCCTGAAGGAAGTGTCTTTGGTTCTTCCAGCTTTATCTTTTTTATGTATGTAACAGCAGCATAATATAGCTAACAGAATTCCATGTGATACTTCCTGTACTCTCTACTATTAAAGAAACACTTTGGTGAATGGGCAAAATGTGTCCAGCAAAATATAAAGTGATCACACTAAGTACAGCAATCTTCTTCTTCAAAAAAAAAACACATCTCATTGTTAGATTTACAACCTGCCTTTCTTTGAGGTACAGAAAGATATGTACATTTTTCCTATAATAAACTTGGCTGGATTAAGAGAAGGTAATGAGTCCAAAGTAATTCAGTGGGTTTTGGCAGAGAATAGATTTGATTCTGGGTCTCTGTGATCCTAATCCAACACCTGAATTTTACATTAGACTGATCCTCTCTAATCCCAGTTGCTATGCATTTTTCAGAGAAAGAAAATACTAACTGTCCATGTTGCAGTATGGATCTTGCTTGGAGCCACTGTTAAAATATTCAGATTTAGTGGCTCTATGGTGAAACTGTTTTTAATTCCTAGTTTTCACCATCCAAAGATGGTAAAATCACTAAACATGCTTATGTCGTTATATACTAAAAATAGTAGTTCTGCATGAAATAAAATTGGCTTGAGTTAGTCCTTCATAAATATACATCTGGAATATTTCTGCATAAAGGGAGAATAGAAGAAAGAATTTATTGTAAGATGGATATTCATCAGCTCACTTGCATGTCTTTTGAGTATTTGCATAAATTATTTGGTAATTAGTAGGTTTAATTGCTTTTTGATACTAAAATTAAGCTGGCTGTCCTGCTATGAGTTAGTTCTTAGTCAGTACCATTATCATTAATGTTATTAGAATTTATATCAAAGTTATGTTTATCATCTGGCACCTCTTTCATTAAATAAGGTCAACTGATATATAAATCAATAAGATGGTTCATGACAATTTTATCAATAAAGGAAGGCAATCATTTGTACAGATTTCATGTATACCTTTGCCTATCTATGCTATTGCTATTTCCCAGATTTTAGCACAGTTTTATAATGTGTTAAAACCAAAAGTTCATTCTCCTTTCAAAAGGAAACAATCAGTGGTGGGATTCAATTTTTTTACTACCGGTTCTATGGGTGTGGCTTGGTGGGCATGGCAGGGGAAGGATACTGTAAAATCTCCAGTCAGAGTTGGTATTTGCCAGTTCTCTGAACTACTCTAAATTTCTGCTACTGGTTCTCCAGAACTGGTCAGAACCTGCTGAATACTACCTCTGGAAATGATGCAGCTTATGTGGCATGGTCTTCCAAAATGTGAATTTTACAAACATATCTATAATGATGATCACCAAACTCTAAACAGATTACAGTGCCAAAATATTCAATTGGCTAATAGTATAAAAAATAGTATATTAATGGTGTTAATGTAACTGGTGTTAGAAAATCTTTGAAAGATTTGTGCTGTCCCACCTAAAAACCATCACGGATCTGCTGTTAGATCCCATGCAGTTTGCATACCGAGCAAATAGATCGACAGATGATGCTGTTAACATGGCTCTGCACTACATCCTACAACACCTTGAATTTCCAAATACCTATGCAAGGGTCCTCTTTATAGACTTCAGTTCAGCATTCAATACCATTGTTCCAGACACTCTTCTAAGTAAACTAAACCAACTAGCGATACCTGAACACACTTGTAAGAGGATCATAAGCTTCCTAACAGGCAGGAAGCAGCAGGTGAAGCTAGGCAAAATCACATCCAATATCTGTACAATCAGCACAGAGGCCCCCCAAAGCTGTGTGTTATCTCCATTTCTCTTCTCCCTATATACCAATGACTGCATCTCAAATGATCCATCTGTTAAAATACTGAAGTTTGCTGATGACACAACAGTGATTGGTCTCATTCGAGACAATGATGAATCTGCATACAGACAGGACGTTATACAACTTGCCTCGTGGTGTAACCAGAACAATCTGGAACTGAACACATTCAAAACCGTAGAAATGGTGGTAGACTTTAGAAGAAGCCTTCCCATACTACCACCTCTTTCAATACTAGACAACACAGTATCAACAGTAAAGACCTTCAAATTTCTAGGTTCTACTAAATCACATGAGCTAAAATGGACACCTAACATCAAAAACGTCATCAAAAAAGCACAACAAAGAATGTTCTTTCTGCGTCAACTCAGAAAGCTCAAACTGCCCAAGGAGCTGCTGATACAGTTCTACAGAGGAATTATTGAGTCTATCATCTGCACCTCTATAACTGTCTGGTTTGGTTCTGCAACCCAACAGGACAGACACAGACTTCAGAGGATAATTAGGACTGCAGAAAAAACAATTACCACCCACCTGCCTTCAATCGAGAACCTGTATACTACACAAGTCAAAAAGAGGGCTGTGAAAATATTTACAGATCCCTCACATCCCGGACATAAACTTTTTCAACTCCTTCCCTCAAAACGACGCTATAGAGCACTGCACACCAGAACAACTAGACACAAGAACATTTTTTTCCTGAAAGCCATCACTGCTAAACAGTTTTCTAGTATGTTTTGATGTTGATTGTACCCTATGACTATCATTAAGTGTTGTACGTTATGATTCTTGATTCTTAATGAATGTTCCTTTTCTTTAAGTATACTGAGAGTATTTACATCAAGACAAATTCCTTGTGTGTCCAATCACACTTGGCCAATAAAGTATTCTATTCTATTCTAGTTATACTGTAGAAGTTGCCAGTTTTCAGTGTTCTTGTAAAATGACAAAAAAATGGGTATTAACTTGATCTCAGTGGGCAGATTGTTCCCCAGTAAAGGGGATAGTCCTCTGGACCAATCCCCCTGATTTCCCAGGGATATGGAAGCATATTCACTAAATATAGTTCCCTAAATCAAGAACAGTCTATCCCATCTGGTTGATGAAAACTTGAAGAAATTTCTTATAAACCCATTAATCCAGTTTTGGATTTTGTAGGTAGATACATTGGGAATCAAAATTAGACTAACCAATTTCCATTACTTTTACTTGCCTAAGCTCTGGAGTCCCTTGACATAAAAGATGAAATATATTTAACCAAATCGGTTAAGTATTTAGACATGTAATTTATCTTATCTGTGCTCAGATAACTTTATTTAAATAAAGTTAAATAAAATGTATTTAACTAATCATGCCATTGCACTTTCTAAAGGAATCACTTATTTTTATGTTTTTAAAGAAACAAAATACCATTACCAAAGCTACAGGTTAGAAGGGAAAGAAGTATACAAGAAAAGGATTTTTTTTCTTTATATGCTCTTTTCTTGCTAAATGTCAACTTCTCTTATAGAATGTAGCTTTTGGGCACCAGGGACCAATTCCATGGAGAGAGGTTTTCGTGGACCAGAGGATGCATTGTTTTGTGTGCTGCCTGCATCCTGCAGATGGGCCTTCATTTATTTGTGATGCCAGTCCATGGATTGGGGGTTGAAGACCCATGTCTTACATGGTTTATTTCCAGTTAATTACTGTGAAAAGATGGAAGGGTTGATTGGAATATTCTAGATATTATGCATAATTCATAATCACCTATAAAAATAAGCATTTTACATAGTATCCACTAGATTACAGGTAGCCCTTGCTTAATAATGGTTTATTTGACAACTGTCACAGATACAAGAAGTTATGATGGCCATAGTAATCCAAGCCATTGTAAATGGTGGTGTAGTGTTCCCCACGTCCCTGCTTTGTCAGGCAAGTCAGTTTAACAGCCCATTTCAATAATCTGTGGTCCTATGACTGTTATTCAAATGTTTTTTGATGACTTCTGGCAAAAACACCCATTCAAATGAATGAGTTCACTTAATGACCACCATGTACACTTAATGATTTCTGCAGAAAAAGCCAGAAAATTACTTTCAGTTATGTGGAGTGGCCTTTTCCCAGTAGTACAGAAGTCCCCAGGAGTTTTTTTCAATGTAGTTCCTGGATGTTTATAAAGAAATATTACATGGTTGTTTTAACTATCTTTCTATTGCTATTTTTCTGAATATTATTGGTACTGCTCAGTAGGTCATCCCAAGTCCACTACGATGGAGACTGTTTATGTAATCTGTCAAACAGATCAAAACATTATTGGATCTCTTAAATACAAGTTTTTTTGTCAAAATTGGAAACTGAACATTTCATCTTCTTCCTCTTCTTTCGTCTTCCTCCTCTTCATTCACATTTGATTACCTTCTTTACCCTGAGCTACATTACTGCGACATTTCAGTGAAATCAATGAGGAACATTTTTTCCCATGCTACTTCAAACAACTATTGCTGCAAAGAACAAATAACACATAGACAATGCGATTAAAGAGATTAGTATGGTAAGAAGGGAACACATCCTATATTGGGAATCTGCAAAGTCATTTTTTGAAATGAGAATGGACTGGGGGGGAAAAGCTCTTTATTGAATGATTGTAACCTGAGTTAAAGTTGCTTTCAACGTAATTAGCTGAGGCCTTTTTCCTGATAATGATTCCAATCTTCAGATTTAATTAGAACATAATTGCCATTTTAAATTATCTCTGTTTGCTGTTTCAGCATACTTCCAATCCCTCATTGAATTTCTATATCATGTCCTCCACAAAATTATAAAATGATTGTTGAAGTACGTGTCACTACAATCCTAGTATTTTGTGTTATATTAAATATTAAAATGTTGGATGTGCTTCCTTGCTCTTCTTTTTCCTCAGGATGAATATATTGGTGTAAAATTATTGGCAATTTTATTTATAGGATCAGGAGAACCATTTCAATAGAATTTTGAACCTTTCTGGTTGTTCACATTCAAGCATTCGATGATTCCCCTAGGCAACAATTTACACTAAAGATAACCAGGACTCAGTTTTTAAAAAGTTGTAATATTGAAGGCTGAGTTGGAGTTAGCTCAGTTATCTGTTGGTAGTTGTTTTATTCATTTGTATTTTAAATATCTTAAGTAGTTATTATCCTAAGCATTAAGATAATAAACAGGTTTTTATCTGTTTATTTTAAGTATCTGTTATTTGGACACTTTGGTTTATGCTGATAATGGTTAAATTAGGCACTAGGTTTTGTTCATCTAGAAGCAAGGGTCTTCAAACTTGACAGCTTTAAGACTTGTGGACTTCAACTCCCAGAATTACTGAGCTAACATGACTGGAGTCTTAAAGCTGTCAAGTTTGAAGACCTCTGATTTGGAGCCTGGATAAGCAGTATTAGAGCGATGGTGATGCAGTGGTTAGAATGCAGTACTGCAGGTTACTTTTGCTGACTGCCAGCTGCCTGCAATTTAGCAGTTTGAATCTCACCAGGCTCAAGTTTGACTCAGCCTTCCATCCTTCTGAAGTTGATAAAATGAGGACCCAGATTGTTGGGGACAACATGCTGATTCTGTAAACCGCTTAGAGAGGGCTGTAAAGGACTGTGAAGTGGTATATAAGTCTAAGTGCTATTACTATTACTTGACAACATGTTATCTGAGAGCAAATATAAAATATAATGTAGTGTGATCCAGGCTGACTTTTGACTACCTAATGTCTGGATTTGGTCTGTTTTCACCTAAATATACAAAGATGGTAGGTAGAAGTCATTAAATAAGGATTACCATTACTTGCTGTTCTTCTATGCTGCTGCTGCTTATTAACTATTGCTATCTTATAATTTATTGTTTGGTCAGTTTATAACCAAATTATAGGATATTCAACAAACACAATGAGAAATATTGAATAAATTTTGAATAAAAGTAGCAGAATGGGGAGTTATGTACATGATTATTAATGTTTTTGCAGACTATTGTTATTTTCAGATCTGCTCCTAACAAATATTTTAATTATTATATTTGGCAGCTACAGTATGTCTTCAGGTAAGTTATATTTAACAAGGCAATTTAATAAGATGAAGGCATACAGAGTGAATTGAATGATGATTTTTTTTAGCTGTGTTGATCTGAATCCATTATTGGCTGATCATCTAAAAATGTTTATGAATTCAGAGATAATTAGATTTGGTTAGTGACTTTAAAAAAAAAAACACCATTAGTTAATTTACATGGGAGGAGGTCTATTCCATCTTCTACATAACACTTTCTCTTCAAATTCTTGCCAGACTGTCTAGGATTGAGAGTGCAATCCAGAGATGATGTTTATTTCCTACTTGCATTCACACGTTATTGTTTCTGCAGAGAAAATAATTTTGTTTTGTTTTATTTTTAATAGCCCTTGGAAAATGAGGCAAGATTCTGTCATATTTTGATTTATAGAGTGCCTTTTGACTAAGTAATCAAAAAGAACGAGAGATGTGTACCATGGGATAACAAGATTTATGAAATATGAAATCCATATGCCCCTGTTTTGTGGATGGTGTCAGAATGAGAACTCAGGTGAGAAAAGAGACAGAAGGGCTGGAGGTAGAAAATAAAGCTGGGACATGATTTACAACAACTCAGGACTGAATACAGATGTATGAATGCACAACTCTTTCGCTCGTAATATTTGAGGCCAATGTGAAAGCCTTCTGGGAAAAACAGTAATTACCAGCTGGGATTCTGACATTCAGCTGAGCTCTAGTGACATGCGCTAGGGACAGATGTAATGTTCAAAACAATTAAATATTAAAGGGGAATGAAGGACAGCAGAGGAGGAGAAGCCTGGAGCTATTTTCTTTTACCCAATGGTTTTAATAAAAAAGGTAGATATTTAAAATGGAGAAGTCCCACAGGGTACCATTGCTCTACAAGAAGTTTGGAGGGAAAAGTATCACTGCTGCTAAATGCAGTCTGACATGTTTGTTTCTAGCTTTCATACTCTGAATTTCAGTATATATATATTATTCCAGTGTGAGAAACTATTGTTACTGGATGCAACATTTCTGTCACCTCAGTGACAACATGTTCCATTATAAAATAATGTAGAGTAAACAAGCCTCCTGCAGTGTTAACAATGCTAAATCTACATAGTACCCTGCTACAAATAGGACCCTTCTGTTTTGAATATGAGGAAGCTTATCTTTTCAATTGTAGTTTCCATTTGGGTTCTAAACCTGGAATGATGTGCTGGCTGGAAGTCATACAACATATGGAACAGATAATACTAGCTTAGAAAAGTAAAGATGAAGCTAAAAAGCTATTGTATGAAAAAGATTTCTTCACTTTTACTCTAGATGGGAGGGTTACTATCAATGTGTGATAGCTGCTGGGAAATAGATTTGATATAAACAATAGGAGAGGCATGTATGTCTACAACTATTTACCCTGGTACTCTGATAGAACCTTTTCACCCATGATTCTCTATAGAAGTATGAAATATCCCTGATTAATGATTGTGCTTGATAATGCAACTATAGTCAGAGTCCCCCACTGAGAAAAAAACAATGTTTTAATTACATTTCAAATGAGATGACATTTAGTCTCACAATGGGCGAGATGGATGGGAATTCCTTTCTCTCCAAAAGAAAAGAATGATATACTTGGCCTTGTGAATAAATTGAAAAAACTTAGATTTCCTTGCTTCCATGTGAGTTGAGTGGGTAGACATTGAGTTGACAATGTCGCATAGACTAAATTTATGAACCCCAAAAAATGACCTTGATTTCTAAATCACTTCTTTGATCTATTTATCCTTGCCATTAAAGATAGACTTTCTTTTGAACAGATAAGTTCTCTTGGGTGATTTTCTTTATTTCTGGAGCTACATTTAATTTGCAATGTTGAAAATTTCTACTGTATTTGCTTGACTTACAAAAGGTTGGCATTTAAACATATTCAAATAGAAATTATTATTTTTAAAAGAAATAACAGAACAACAGAGCTGGAAGGGACCTGGAGATCTTCTAGTCTAAAAACCCTGCTCAAGCAGAAAACCTTATACCATTTCAGGCGAATTGTTGTCTAATCTTCTTAAGTACCACCAGTGATGGAGCACCCACAACTTCTGAAGGCAAGCTGTTCCATTTATTTTTTTCCCCAGTTTATTTTTGAAACATTGAAAATTTAAAACCTACTTTTTCATGAATCTGAAACTTCAGGCTATGATCGCTTGTTTTTAAATGTATCTTTTCGACTAATTTGTTGGATTTATAAAAAAAAATTCCTTTTTTTTTTTGAAAGAAAGATTCCATTATGTTTTATTTTACCAGCAGGGTGTGCTATAGACCATAGCTGATGTAAAGGTACCCGAGGCTCTGATGATGAATAGATTTCACTGAAACTTTTGAAAGCAGTGTTTAATGATTTAGGTGCCAAGTTGATCTTTAGAAGCCAAGTTTGAGATTCTGGAAAAAGTGTTACCAAAGGAAGAACATGATTTAACTTCTACCATAAATTATAGACCAATATCTTTATCAAACAAATGATTATAAAGTGTTTTTATCAAATTTGGCAGATAGGCATTACAGGAGTTTACTCATGAAGATCAGTGTAGATTTTTATTTAAAAGATAATTAAAAGTTAATGTGAGGACTGTAGGGGATGAAATAAAATATTTACAACAACAGAATGCTGCCCTAAAAGAAAGCTTTTGACAATTTGAACTGGAAATTTCTATTTAAAATTTTAGAAGACATGGACTTTGATGGGAAGCAGGTCAATATAGATATTTCAAAAGGCCTGAATTATGATTATAGTGATGTGACTAAACCATGTGATAGCCAGAAGACGACAAGTCACAGTTATCCTTTGCTTCCTTTGTTATTTGTTTTATAGAGTGTTGAATAGAGAGATTAGATAAGATGAGCAGACAATGAGATCTTCAAATTGAGAGCTTTTGCTAAGTGTTTGATTTTGATATTATAAGACTACGAAATTATTGAGTTTTTGATGAAAACAATTTAAAGATTTTGTGGCATGTCTAAGATTAATTAAAAAAAGATGTCATTACAAACATAACTATACAAGAGCTAGACAATCTGATAAAGAATCTGGTTTTAAACCTGAATAAAAGAGTAAATATTTGGGTGTTACATTGACATATGAATTGTATGTTGTTTCAAAATAACTATCGTAAGTTATGGAGTGAAGTTAAAAAAGATACGTTGAGATTGGAAAAATTGCAAATGTCATTGTTGCATTCATCTTAATCTATAATGTTTTGTCTTTTACCTGCATTTTACCTATAAATTATCTTTATTCTGGGAATTATTTATGACTTTCAATTTAATAATGACAACAAGATATCTCCAAATTTCTTTGGCAAGGCAAGAAACTGAAAATTAGATACAAACTGTTCAGAATGCAGGGGCTTAGGACTACCAGATTTGAAATTGTATTTTGCAGCTTTTTGTTTAGTATGGATGAAAAAGTAAATGACTTGAAGAAATAGACAGTTATTGGATTAGAAGGATGCAGTGTAAGGTTTGGCTGGCATGGTTATTTGTAGTATAATACATTAAAACTTAATGTAGATTTTTAAAATAATTTTGTTAGATGAACCATATTGAGAACTTGGAATAGGTGTAAGGCAAAATTGTCTCCTAAAATCCCTTTATGATTGCTATCCCCAAAAGCCTTTATAGAAGGGGAATTACATATAAACAAAAATGATTTACTTATGCTGTTATATTGAATTTTTATCAAGGAGAAATTAAGTTAAAAACAAGAGAAAAAAACCTAGATTTGAAAGGCTTTACATGCCTTTCCTTATATTGAATTAACAGAAAAACTTAAGCTTGATAAGAAAAGTATGAATTTGAAAATACTGAATTTAATGTGGAGTTGGATGTGTACCAATGATGATTATATTATTGCTAAGATGTACAAACTTTTATTGGAAATGGAAACAGAGGATGAACAAGCAAAAGACTGTTTGATGAAATGGGCAAATTTTTTGCATATAATATACAGCAAGACCAATGGGAGAATTTGTGGAAGAAAGGGTTGAAATTGCATAAAATGTTATTAAATGCAGAGAGAATGCATACCAAAATCTTGTTCTTAAACAAGCCAATGAATAATGTATGAATATGAAAAATACAGTCTATTGTACATTTATTGATTTATGATAAAGCATATGATAAATTGCCTAGAATTATGAAATATTAAAATTGCATTC
This sequence comes from Bungarus multicinctus, assembly GCA_023653725.1. NCBI lineage: Eukaryota > Metazoa > Chordata > Lepidosauria > Squamata > Elapidae > Bungarus > Bungarus multicinctus. The sequence continues at coordinate 94,815,042 of CM042838.1, read as the reverse complement.
GTTCAAGATGTGAATGTTGTGTTTGTTTACATGCAGACAGTGTTGAGAATCTGAATCTGGAGAGCCAGTTTGGGGTACAGGTATTCCTTGCTTAATGACCCTAATTGGGACTGGATTTCCACCCCGAAGCAAATGTTTGTTAGGCAAAATATCAAGTAATCATACTGCTTAACTATGGAAGTTCTAACAATGGGCACATGGCAAGCAGGGCAGCAAGGCAGAAGGAAGTTTATATGCTGAAGGAAGCTTGCCAGACCTGGCTAAGGAGGACATAGGACAGTGGTGCAGACAGCAGCTTCCCAGGTGAAGATGGTGACTATTGATGCTGTACACCATACTGAAATTTTTACAAATTTAAACTCAAATATGCACACACACACATGTGCGCGCACACACAGACAGCGCATATTAAAGAAATATCTTCTTTATGTTAGAAAATACAGGTGCATTATATTAGGGAAATTAATAGAAGCACAGCCATTAGGTAACATAGAAACCAAAATCTCCACTATATAATAATGATTATGCATGCAAATTTCTATGTGTCCTTTTGGAGGGAGGGTCAGTTTACAAACTAAGCAGAAATAAACTGAAATTAACATGTTGGAGAAAACTGAGAAATTGTTTGGACAGATTTGCCCACTCCTAAGACATTACATTCAATATTCTTTTTCAACTGTGTCCAACTAGGGGATTGTTAAACCATGGGAATTCACTGATATAATTAATTTTTGCTATGACGACTAGCAGAAGAACAAAGTCAAAGAAAAAAAATTAGGGTTGCATATACATTGGATTTGAAGTTTAAAAGAACTTTGGATCATATGGATATGAAAAGGTAGCAATTTTAGGCCGCTCTTTAAACCAAACACATTCCTCCAGGGATCATCTGGTGGGCAATTTACAGGCCTAAGGATTTATTAATATTTTGTTTTCAATAGTTTTGCTGGGATTTCCAAGCAAAAGAGGGAAGTACAGCTGGTAGATATGGAACTTGGCAGTATGGCTACATCTAGTTAGTAAAGGAATTTATCTGAAGGCATATATCATACAAAAATACAGTCTATAATTTATATGCATCTATTTTAGATATTATTTATTTCTTATATTTTTCATGATTCTCAAAGTTTCATTTTTGTTGTTATTTGTCTTTTTAATAATTAGAAAAAAGAGAACTTGACAGAGCCAATTGAGCAGAGAATTAATTTGTCCTTGATTCTTGCCAGAGGTGGTATTCAGCAGGTTCTGATCAGTTCTGGTGAACCAGTAGTGGAAATTTTGAGTAGTTCAGAGAACTGGCAAATACCACCTCTGACTGGAGATTTTACAATATCCTTCTTCTGCCATGCCCATAAAGCCACGCTCACAGAACCGGTGGTAAACAAATTTGAATCCCACCACTGATTCTTGCCCATCTTAGTTATTATGTTCAAGTGAACATCTGAAGGCTTTTTAGGTTAGGGGTAATATCAACCAACAATAATGGAGTATATTTGTAGCTCAGGATTGAAATGCGGGGTCTTTGATGCTCTCTGAGCTTGCTTGTTTTCTTGCAGATGTTTCATTATCAAACTAGGTAACATCATCAGAGCTAGTAAGGAGTGTTGTTTGCTGTCAGTTTATATTCTGGTGGCTTGCCTATCAGTGTTGCTGGAAGTGGTCTTAGAGATTCTTTGTTTGGGCTGTTTGTGTTTGTTTTGGCTCTTTCACAGTTTCTTGACTGGGGCATTGTTTACTTGACTGTTGGTCTGAAGTTAACCTTGGAGTTAATCTATGCTGATCTGGGTCAATGGTGGGATTCTATCAGTTTCCCTACTGGTTCGGTGTGTGCACACTTCGGGCATGTGTGCGTAGCTTTCCAAACACCAGCTAAGGCTCTGCCATGCCAATCAGCTGAGAGGATAAAGAACAGAAAAGTGCAGGGACAGGTGGGAGGGCCAATCCCCTGCTTTTCTCTTCTTTCTCCTCTCATCAGAGCTTTTTTCTACTACCAGTTCAGCCCAAAAATTGCTACCAGGCCGAAACAGTAGCATTTCACCACTGATCTGGATGCTGATTGCTGGTGGAGAGGTGCTTAGGTCTTTTTGTTCCCTTTTGGGATAGCTGATTGTCTCTTTTGCATAATCTATAGATGTTGTTAATGTCTGTGTGTCTATTGAGGGCTAATTTGCCAGAGTGCCAGGCTTCTAGAAATTCCCTGGCATTTTTGGATTTGGCCTGGTCTAGGATTGTCACATTTTCCCAATTGAAACTACGGTTAAAACTTTCTATATGTTGTGAAACTAAAGAAATTTCATAATGTTTTCTGACTGCTAGTTGGTGTTCATGGATGCATTCTGGCAGTCTTCTGCCTGTTTGTCCTACCTAGTGGTTGTTGCAGTTCTTACATTGTATCTTGTAAGATGACTGAGATATTTTGCTTCTCAAAGCTGTGCCAAAACTGAATATACTTCCATTTTGATCTTCTGAGTTCTAATATTGAGTTAGTATTTTATTCCATCTTGAGGACTCGTGGAAGAAAAGATAGGAAGTGCAGTATAGCATTCAGGTCTCAGAGGGGAAGTATGTGGACCTTAATGGATTGGCTAAGTCAGGACAGAAAAGGGAAGTCTCATCATGTTGATTTTCTCTTTGTGATGGTTTTTCAAGGAAGTCCAGACAAGAAGCAAAATCATGATATTGAGTTTGTCTTTATTCTAAGGATGCATTACCAGAATATTTAGAAGTGCCACTTCTGTCCCTTACTTTTATTCTTCTGAAAACTAGGGAGGGTCCCTTCTAAGACACATTCTCCATTCTTCTTCATTTGGACTCAAATTTCGTTTATCAGACAATTGACTAGGACGTGGTTTTTCCTCCTGCCTCTCAATGGTATGCCCACATACCATTATATTAAGCACTTGGATTTATTTGAATGAGCATAGTAAAGAACTATTTATAGGACTCGTGTCTTAGAGCAGCATAGGAAGTTAAAACCCACCCCACTCCTAGAAAAATGAAATATTTTAGGAAATATTAAAAGGGCAGAATTTTCCCTAAAAGGGAGGCAGAAACTCAGCCCCCCATTTTTGATAATGGACCATTAAGGCCTGGGCATGTCTATTCTACAAAACAAAGATCTACCTCCTTCAGGCAGAGCTATTTAATTTCCCTTCATTGCATCACCCAGCAAAATTCAACCAAACTTAGCACACAGACAACCTACAAAGCTAGCTATGACCTCTGACAACAACCAATCAGGATACTCTTCCTGTGCCCCAGGAAGTTCAAAGCCCAGAGAGGGCATAAAACCCAGGCACTCTCAGCATCTCTTCCCTTTTTTTTGCCCAAGATCTCCAAGGCATGCGATCTTGTTCATCAATAAACCTTCTTTCCAAGCAACTTCCATGAATCCAGTATCTTTTCCCCACTTAGAACTGAGCCCAGAAGGATATTTCTTCCAACAGCAGCATTCAAAACAAAAGTTTGTTGCAGTACTTTGTGAGATATCTTCCACACTGAGGTGGGATTAGTGCTAATATTATAATATTTTTGGTTAAAACCTACGTACTAAGCATCTTAAACTGGATGTGCAGTTTTAATATTTCTTACATTTTAACACCCTTGGTAACACTGTTGTATTCAGAACATCAAAAGCAAATACTAACAATCAGTATGATTGCCAGTTTAGTTTGTTTAAAATTAAAAATCTATTTCAGGCTCATGGCTTAATACCCTTTAGGTGCTAGAATTTCAGACCTACTTAATACCTTGCATCGCCGCGGGACGCAAGCACACACCAACACAAATCCTGACAAAAATGCCTGATATACTGTAAATATTGCTGAGCTATCCTGATCCTCACTTGCCTGGAGGCTGCAGTTGACAATAATCGGCTGGATGTTACGCATTAATGTCTACAGTCTATAATCTGCCACTGAGAGTGTTGAAAGTCTTTGGGATCTGTACTATATCACAGAAGGCCGTAATAACTGTGTCAGAGAATCTGGCTCCTCAAGTGTCATTTCAAATAAATTTTGACTCTATTACTGCTGGCTTAAGATCCAGAGAGAAATGCAGTTGCCTTTGAGCGATCAGGGTAGTGAATCACAAGGGTTATCCTATCTGGGATGCCTATAGGTATTGTTCTTGTGATTTCAAACATTTTAGCCAACAAGGCTTTGAGACATTCCCTTTCAAAACTACAACTTTAGTTTTAGTGGCCTTTAATTGAGTGAAACGATGCATTGTAGAACAACCATTTTGAACAAAATTGGAGCTAACTTATGGAATGTTTCCAAAATTTAGGACACATGACTCCTAAAGGAGTGACATTTGGGGAATTTGTGGCTGTTTGAGTGCTACTGGGTACTACTGGGTAGCACAGGATTATGTGATCTTCATTTTCAACTATTGAGATGGTTTCCCAACTAATCTCACAGTCCATTGCTCCATTCCCCCATCGAGCAGCAGTTGCCTAGAAAAGGAAAGGGAGGCAGGGATGAGGAAACCCATGTCAATCCTTCTTGTCCATGCCACCTACCTGCATACTCCCCATGCACCTTCCCTACCTTAACAGTATCTCTTGTGCATCATGTGCACCTCTGAACACAGTTCCTGCTCCATCCTGCTCCCATGCATAGTTTTTCCAACCTCTTGTGCACCCCCATGATCCTCCCTTGATCTGTGATGCTCCAACATGAATTCCCTGATCTGTACCACACCTCTTGGCCATCCCAATATACTTTCCTGGCCACATCACCTTCTTATGCACCATCCCTGACCTTCAATGCAATTCTTGGGCACTTCCAAGCAACCTCAGGCATAATTTCTAAACAATGCTATCCCTTGTATGCTATCCCAGCCAGCACCTCTCATGTATCTATATGACCCCAATGCATTCTTCTTCACATTGCCTCTGGACACTCTACTTGAACTTTGGGACATCTCTTGCACATCCCCATGACTTCCATATACCTTTGAGTTGCACTACACCTCCATACATCCTACCCAACCTCCATAGCATTTCTTACTCACCTCAATGTACCCTTCCCAACCTACCTCACCCATCCACACGTTTCCTGAGTTTTGTCACATCTTTGATGCACACTCCCACGTCATCTCAACCCTCATGGCATTCCCCATGTCAGGCATTCCACATGTATCATTCTTCCTGCACCTCCTGGCTCCCTCTCCTACTCAACAGCAGTCACTTACCTACTTGCTGGCCTTGGATTTGGAACTTCTTCCTAACTTCTCTTGACTTTCTCTTCACAAGCTTCTGATAAGTAAAATAACTCAGAAACCTGGAAGAAATTTGAAGGAGGCAGGCAGGAAGTAAAGAAAGAAAGAAAATTTCTGCTGCTCCATGCCAGCTTCCCACCAGGAAACTTAAAGAGGAATCTGGCAGAAACTCAGAAGTCTCTGCCTTTTTGCCAATCCATGGGCATTCTGCATCTCTGCTGAGGTAAGGAAATATCACTGAAATAATGACCCAATGGGCTACAGCTTGTCTAATTATGTTGTAAAGTTAATCTAGCATTTCAAGCAGTGCTCTTCAGGTAGCATAGTATACAGAAGCTCTATTCACATGATGAGACAAAAAAGTATGAGCAGTACTGGAGCAACTGGAGAATGGATCTTTGTTTTCATAATTTGTAATGTTTAGATCAAAGTCTGTTGTATATTTAGCATAGCTTAAATCAGAGGTATCAAACTTATGGGTCATGGGCCGGATGTGTCACGTGCTGGCCCTGCCCATGCCCAGTTAATGAAAGGGAAAAAAGTGCTGGCATACCACGTGACACCACTATAACAATGCGAGTTTGACAGGTCTGGCTTAAATGATTAGGGTAAAAGAATCAGAGAAGTAGCTCATTTCAGAAACTAGAGAAAACAGATATTTGGGCATATTAAAGATGTTTGTGATCTTTAATCATCATGATACTGGTTTGTGATCTCAGCTTTTGTAGATCATAATGGACCATTAGCTGCAAGAGTATTGCCTAAACACATAGTTTAGTTTACTTTATTGTCATTGCACCTCATACAATGAAATTAAACACCATCTTCAGTGCACATCATGACCATGACCATGAAAATAAATACAAACACACATCCTTCACCCTTCACACATTGAATCAGAAACCCCCGACACCACACCAACACTGCACTATTCAAAAGAGCTACTACCCTGGGATAGAAGCTGTTTTTCAGCCTATTTGTCCTTGTTTTTATTATTCTGTACCATCTGCCAGATGGTAATAGTTCAAAAAAAAGGTTCCCAGGATGAGATGAATCTTTGAGAATGTTTTGAACTTTCTTAAGGCAGTGGGAGCTATAAAGCTCTTCCAAAGAAGGGAGAGGGCAACCAATGATCTACTGGGCAATGACATTAACCCTCTGGAGTGCTTTCCTATCTGCCACTGTGCAATTGGCAAACCATACAGAGGTGCAGTATGTTAAAATGCTCTCTATGGGGCAGCAGTAGAAGGTCACCAGCAGTTTTTCATTCATCTGTTGTTTTCTGAGAGGTCTCAGGTGGTATAATCTCTGCTGAAACCTTTTGACCAGGGCTGCAATATGGGCACCCGAATCAGGTCCTCTTTTAGGGTAACCCAGAAACTTAAAACTGGCCATTTGCTCCACTCTGTCTCCATTGATAAGCAAGGGCTGGATGTCTGACCTGTTCCTTCTATAATCCACTATAAGCTCCTTGGTCTTACTGGTGTTGAGGACCAAGTTATTGTCTCCACACTACAAAAGCAACCAGTCCACCTCATCTCGGTTGGCAGACTCATCCCCCCCTGGAGATAGTCCCACCACTGTTGTATCATCTGCAAATTTAGCAATTACTAGCGTGAGTGGGAATGCAGTCATGCACAAAAGAGTATAGAGTAAGGAACTCAACACGCAACCCTGTGGTGTACCAGTGTTAAGAATAAGGGCTGAAGTGGTATGATTACCTAATCTGACCCTCTGTGAGGGGCCAGTCAGGAAATCCATAATCCAAAGCCAGATTGAATTAGAAAGCCCAAGGTGCAGAAGTTTAGACACTAGTCTATGTGGAAGAATTGTGTTAAACACAGAACTAAAATTCACAAAAAGCATTGTGCAGGCTTGCAGGAGGTGAGTTAGAACATCTCTACGCCTGCACAAATGCCTCTGTACTTGCACAAAGTGCGTGTTTGGCATGCGTGTGCATGCAAAGTGTGTGCACACATGCAAAACGCGCCCACCAAGCCACGCTCACTGAACCGGTGGCAACTTTATTTGAATACCACCACTGCATAAATACATATGGCCCAGATATTCTTGCATCTATGTGTTAGCGCATATATATTATATAAGAAACAATGACATTGGTTTAATTCCTAAAATTGTGTTAAACCTTCTAATGAATAGTTATTGAATTATTACAACAATCGGAGATAATATCCAATGAATAGCCATGCTTTTCCAATTTCCACAATGCCATTGGAAAGGTACTACAGAAATAATTTCACCCCTAAGATTGAGTTATTCTGTAGAAAAACACCCCCCACCCTAAAAATGCAAAAATGTTTGGTAAGTAGGTACTCTCAACTTATTATTTCTGGTACTAAGTAAATATATAACATCTTCCAACAAAATGGATAACTGCACAACTTCATCAAAAAGTTCCATGACCACTCAATTCACTATAGCACAACTAACACAATGAAGGAAAGCAAATATTTGTAAGTATTGAACTATGGAATCCTTGCTGCCCTTTGAGCTTGGTTGCTTTCTCCCAGACACTTCATTATCAAAATAGATAACATCAATGCTAGAAGGGAGTAGAATTTGTTCTTAAGTATCATTTCAACTGAGATACAGTGAGCATCCTAGATCAAACTAAAAAAAAAACTCCTCTCCTTTCAATCTTTCTGACTAATTTATGCTCACTGGCTAAGAAGATGGATGAAATTCATCTCTTAAATAGATGGAATTCTGATTTTTATAATTCAGCTGTTCTTTGTTTTACTGAAACCTGGCTTAATCCACAAATTCATAGAGACAACACCATATACATCCCAGGATTTCAGACATTTAGATCAGACAGAATTGAAGAGACATCAGATAAAACAAAGGGTGGATAATTATGTTTATATATCAACAACAGCTGGTCTCAGGATATAACTATAATATATAAGTTTTGTGATGAAAACTTAAGAGTCTTTACACATCAACTGCAAGCCATTTTACTCTCCACATGAGTTCTCCTTATTTCTCCTCCACAAGCCTCTACAAGCCTGTGTAAACAAGGCATTATGAACTCTTGCTGATCAAATTATGGAGGCTGAAACCAAACACCAGGTTCTCTTCCCATCATTTTAGGAGATTTCAATCAAGCAAATTTAAGGAAAGAGCTCCCAAAATATTTCCAGCATGTATATTGTCCCACCAGAGGCAAAAATACTTTAGACCACTGCTACACAACAGTAAAAGATGCTTATAGGTCTTTACTACAAGCAGCTGTGGGACACTCTGACCACTGCATGATTCACCTTGTACCTACCTACAGACAAAGTCTTAAAACCATTAAACCAACAATTAAATCAGTGAAGATTTGGTCTGATGAGGCAAAGCTGAAATTCTAGGCCTGCCTTGATTTCACAGATTGGAATGTTTTTGAAGATGCCTCTGCAGAGCTAGATGAGCTCACAGATACTGTAACATCATATGTTAGCTTCTGCGAAGACTTATGTGTACCAACAAGGAACCTGAAAATATATAGTAACAATAAACCTTGGTTCACAGCTAAACATAAGCAGCTACGTCATTCCAAAGAGGAAGCCTACAGAAAAGGTGACAGAATGCTATACAACCAGGCCAGAAACATATTAACAAGAAAGATCAGACCAGCAAAAAGAAGCTACACTGAAAAGTTAAAGAATCAATTCTCAACAAATGAACCAGCAAACATGTGGAAAAATCTTAAAAACATCACTGGCTTCAGCAAAACTCCTTTCCAGGCAGAAGGAAATCAACAACTAGCAGATGACCTGAATGTGTTTTACTGCAGGTTTGAAAAGAAACTACAGCCACCTATCTCCACAACCCACATCTCAAACACACCTACAACAGCCAAGCCTCCCACAACTGGCCCCAATCCATTGGGCTCACAACCTCTGGTGATCACACAGAAAAAGAAGTGCAAGATCTATTACACAGACAAAAGCCAGGAAAAGCACCAGAGCCAGACAAGATAACTCTTTCTTGCTTAAAAGTCTGTGCTGACCAATTGGCCCCAATCTTCACCCGAATCTTCAATAGATCACTGGAGATGTGCTATATTCCTTCCTGCTTCAAACATTCTACCATCATCCCAGTGCCAAAGAAGCCCTCCATCAAGGAACTGAATGATAGAGACCAGTTGCTCTAACATCTGTAGTTGTGACAATCTTTGAAAGGCTTTTCCTGTCCCACCTGAAAACCATCACGGATCTGCTGTTAGATCCCATGCAGTTTGCATACCGAGCAAATAGATCGACAGATGATGCTGTTAACATGACTCTTCATTACATCCTACAATACCTTGAATCTCCTATGCAAGGGTCCTGTTTGTAGACTTCAGTTCAGCATTCAATACCATCATTCCAGACACTCTTCTAAGTAAATGAAACCAACTAGCGGCACCTGAACACACTTGTAAGTGGATCATAAGTTTCCTAACAGACAGGAAGCAGCAGGTGAAGCTAGGCGGAATCACATCTGATACCTGTACAATCAGCACAGCCCCCCCCCCCCCAAGACTGTGTGCTATCACCACTTCTCTTCTACCTATATGCCAATGACTGCACTCAAACAATCCATCTGTCAAAATACTGAAGTTTGCTGATGACACAACAGTGATTGGTCTCATTCGAGACAACGATGAATCTGCATACAGACAGGAGGTTGTACAACTTGCCTCATGGTATAACTGAAACAATCTGGAATTGAACACACTCAAAACTGTAGAAATGGTGGTAGACTTTAGAAGAAACTCTCCCATACTACCACCTCTTTCAATACTAGACAATACAGTACCAACAGTAGAGACCTTCAAATTTCTAGGTTCTACTATATCACATGACCTAAAATGGACACCTAATATCAAAAACATCATCAAAAAAACACAACAAAGAATGTTCTTTCTGTGCCAACTCAGAAAGCTCAAACTGCCCAAGGAGCTGCTGATACTGTTCTACAGAGGAATTATTGAGTCTGTCATCTACACCTCTATAACTGTCTGGTTTGGTTCTGCAACCCAACAGGACAGACACAGGCTTCAGAGGATAATTAGGACTGCAGAAAAAACATTGACTACCAATCTGCCTTCAATTGAGAACCTGTATACTGCATGAGTCAAAAAGAGGGCTGTGAAAATATTTACAGACCCTTCACATCTCAGATATAAACTGTTTCAACTCCTTCCCTCAAAATGACGCTATAGAGCACTGCACACCAGAACAACTAGACACAAGAAAAATTTTTCCCGAAAGCCATCACTCTGCTAAACAAATAATTCCCTCAACATTGTTCAACTATTACAAAGTCTGCACTACTATTACTGCTAATCTTCTCATCACTCCTTATCACCTATCCCCTCCCACTTGTGATTGTAACTTTGTCCCTTGTATCCTTATGATTTATATGGACTGTTTCCTAGTATGATTTGATTGTTGATTGTACCCTATGACTATCATTAAGTCTTGTACATTATGATTCTTGATTCTTAACGAATGTATCTTTTCTTTATGTATACTGAGACTATTTACACCAAGACAAATTCCTTGTGTGTCCAATCACACTTGGCTGATAAAGTATTCTATTCTATTCTATTCTATTCTATTCTATTCTATTCTATTCTATTCTATTCTATTCTATTCTATTCTATTCCATTCCATTCCATTCTAAACTAAATGCAAACACCTAAATCTACATCCTTTCTAGCACTCCATATCCTGGTAAGCAGGAATTAACATCAAGTAAACAATAAAGCAGAAAAAAAAAATCTAACAATCGAACCAAGGAGAAAACCACACCCTATCAAGATTGGCTGGGCAAGCAAATGTATATAAATAGGAAGAAAACAGCAACATTCCTTTGCATTGATGGTGTTACCTAGTTGAATAATGAAATGTCTGCAAGCAAACAGCCAAGCTCCAAGAACACTATGGGTTTCTCAGATCAACCCTGAACTACATATATTATCTTCTGTTGGAAATAGACTGAATGACCATTATGAATTACTGATTAACTTTGTCTAAAGCACAAATATATAGGTTGATCAAAAATCATAGGGCTCAAGGCAATGAAATCCTGAGGTAAGCAAAGACAGCTTATAAGCAGCATGACTTTAAAAGCCTGTATCTTGGGAAATGTATAGAATACAGAATAGAATCATGGAAAGGTTTTTTAAAAAGGCATCTTAGGGAATTTTCTAAGCACGATACATTAAGAAAATTACATGCTGCAAAGGAGAGCACAAGTCTGAAGTATAACCTTATTTTGAACAATGCCTCTGGGCCTCCCAAAGAACCCACAGGGATACTTATAATGTAATATGGTGAATGACAAGAGACAAGTGCTTTGTGTGCCAAGTAATATGTGATTGGCTTCACCTGCCCTGGTGACTATTTTGTAAGAATGCCCATAACTTTCTCTAAGAATATCAACTGTGCCTATAGTAATGTAAAAAAGGGAGAAAATTCAGTAAAGGAATAGGGTTTTTTTCTCTTAAACAATTGAAATAATACAATTGTATATAATACATGTAATACATATAGGAAAGCAGATGTTGATTGTAGATCAATTAGCTAACAGATCTTTTAGTTTTATCCTAAATTGTGTTACTTCCCTTTGTCATCATCAAATAATGTGATTGATTTTTTTAGCAAAATTTGAGACTCACACAGTTTTCAGAGAAAGGAATAGTGATTACTGGTTTTCTGTTCTTTTCAAGAAATAGTAAATGTTGTTAAATCTAATACACATAGACAATTTTATTGGAATTAAATGATGAAGAGTTATCTAGCAAATGTCCCCTGCCCCCATTAATGACACTTATACTGAAGTTTCTCCCAAGCTATATATAACATTTTAACAATTTAACAATTTAACTCAAATATTACTTCTAAGCATCCGATCACAATGTAAATGGATTTAAACAGAAAATAAAAGTTTTTATTCTATTTATTTGCTGATTGACATCGTAATTTTAATTCAAATTAAAATCTAATAGCATTTCCTGGAATGCTGAAAAAACTTTGATATAGTTTCCTGGAGATTTCTGAAGTAGGTTTTGATTTTTTATGAGTTCACTTAAAGTCTTTTATTGTAGAGAGATATACTTCATTCAATGACTTCCAGTGGAATGACCTTTTCAAATTTATATTACAATTCACTTTTAAAATGCCTCCTTTGCTTTTTCATTTGGATTTTGAGCCCTTTGTTTATGCTCCTGGAAATTCTGAAACATAACCGGTACCATAGTAAGTGATACTTACTGCCAAATGCAGATGATACCTTAAGTTTGATAAATATATCACCAATCTGTATCCCTGACTTTATTTTATGGATGCAAAAGTATAATCTAAATCAAACTGAGTCTTAGAAATAATACCAACGTTTTAGGGCTTGACGTTTTAACTTCTTTTCTGATATTTGTGTTTATATTGCTATAGTCAATTTAGAAAGTTTTCTCAATCATTATATTAAACATTTGCTTCTGTTTTGGCACAGATTAAAAGGGTTTTCCTATTTCTATTCCCTTATTCAGTTATGTTTCTACAAACCATTACATAATTTTCAGGCAGATCATCTTTAGAGATTTTAATTGACCTCCTGGTAAAGTTAGATCTAATTACCACTGAGCATTTTGTCTCTGGTTCTAGACTCTATATTTTAGAAAAGACTGAAGAACATAAAACATTATTGTTCATGCACAATGGATGACTGAGAAAGCCAAAGAATGTCACACAGAAATCATAATAATTCAGTGATTATAATAAATAATCAACATGTCAAGCTGTAGAATTGCTTATTTAATGTGAGAATTCCAAAACTTCTCATTTTCTCTTTAAGAAACATATACACAAGACAAAAAGCTACAGTCTAGGCAGAACATGGTAAAACAGATCACCCCCAGGCTAACAAAGGAGCAAGAGAAGGCTATGCTATCCTTATTCAGATTTAATTCATTCAGCTTATATGCTGAATATATATATATAGAGAGAGAGGGAGACTGTATTGGAATAAGATGAATGTGGTGTTAAATGCCTACATCATGCTGATGACATTACTCTGATGGATGAAATTGCAAATGATCTGCAAGCTCTAGTTATTAAAATCAGAGGCATTGTGGAAAAAAATGGGAGGATTAAACATAAAGGCAACCAAACTAATGGCAGTATGTATAGCAATCAACTTTTGAATTCACAATGGAGATGAAGTGGTAGATAGATTCTGCCATTTAGGATCAACTACTGACAATAAAGGAACAAGCAATTAGGTTACAACTTGACAGATTAACAATTAAGGCCTTGGAAAAGATATTTACATATAACAAGTCTATAACTGCAAAGATCAGAATGGGGGAGAGAATGGGTTTCACTCCATGGTGACCCTCCATGGATGAGAAACTTGGACTTTGAAGAAGGAAGACATGAAGTACATTAATTCTTTTCAACTTTGGCATGGTGAAGTCTCCTAAACAGAAACAAACTAATGAATCATAGAACAAATAAATCTAAAATTTCCACATCAGGCACAAATTATCATATTTTGGTTGTATTATGTAAAGATCTAGCTCTACAATACTGGACAATGTGGAAAGAGGTGGAGAAGGTGGCTAGGAGGAGGGACAATTATTGCACTACGTGAAGTTCTGAAGGTGTAGGTTTTATCTTGGAAGAGACCTAGCTACGTGATTATTAAGAGTGGACATCTACTGGATGACACATAATCAATCAATCTAGATTTTAGAATTCAGCTCTTCTCTAGGAATATATTTGACTCTAATGAAACTTGACAGAGCTGAAACCCTTGTTTATCTTGTTATTCAATACATAAGCAGTCACAGGTTATGGATTTGGATATCCTGATAGCCAGAAATGCAAATGATCTTCAGGCTCTAGTAATAAAAGTCAAGAGTACAGTAAACAAATGGGACTAAAATTAAATACAAAGCGGATCAAACTAATGACAATAGGTAGAAAAACCTGTCTTAGAACTGATAATGAATATATCAAAGCTTCTGTCTTTTAGAATAAACAATCAACAGGAAAGAAATGAACAGCCAATAAATCTGCTGCAATTAATGCTCAGTAGAGCATCATGAAGGCCTCAGTAAAGTTATTGAAGTGCTGTGATTATACCTACAAATATCAAATTTCTGCAATTGTCTGAGATATTTTATTGAACAGAAAGTTGGACTTTGAAGAAATAAGATGAGTAGTTGAATTTTTGAACTTTGGTGTGAGAGAACACTTCTAAGAATACCACAGAAAGAAAAGAAAACAAATGGATCATTGAACAAATTAATCCTGAGTTCTCACTCAAGACACAGACGACCAGGCTCAAATTATCCTTCTTCAGGCAAAGACCTAGTTCTATGGAGAAGGCTACAATGGTGGGAAAGGTGGGAGGAAAGAGAAGAGGAGGATGTACAGCAACACAGTAGATGGATTCAGTTACAGTAGCAATAACTAAACCATTGGAAAATCTGACCAACCAGGTTAGGGAGAGGTCATTGTAGGGAAACTCCATCAATGTGATCATTTAAGAATCAACAATGATTTGATGGCACATAATCAATCAATTTAAAAATGGTATGCTATTTTTAAATTCAGCAAAGTGTTAATATAATTTTGCTGAATTTTGTTGAATTTTGCTTTTATTGTTATTCAGTTACTAAGTCATATCCAACTCTTTGCAACCCTGTGGACTATTATCTTGCCATAAATGCTAGAAAAATAAGGATTGGGACTCTGAAAACAAAGGTGAAAACAGATGAGATCTCCTAGAGAATCTGAGTCAAAGTACTCATTCCAGGAACATAGAAAATGTCTCATGTGATTTTTCTTTCAGAGACAAGGACTATATACAAAATATGTGTCCAATAAACATTATAACATTATAACACTATAATAACATATAGTTATTTCTTGAGCATTAAGCAAGTTTTGATATAAGATTGCTATACTAGTTTTAGTCTAATGGTCAGAAGTTTTACCCAACTATTGTAGAAGCAAAAGAGCCTGTTGACTTCCCCTGAACATGAACATGTATTTAAAAGAGATGGTGGAAATAATTGACTACTTCACAGTCCAAATACTATTAGCTAGTTCTGGATTTTAGCAATTTCAGGTGGAAGTCAAAGCAAATTGTAGAGATTTTGCTGAGGGGCAAAATATCAGGAATAATAGGTAGAATGATGCATAAACTTTCTAAAATAATATATTTTGTGGATTTATAAGTGGATGCTAACCTACAAAGAAGGTTAGTTCCTTATTTCCCCTGAATATTATGGAAGAATAAAACAGTAGGAAAGGCCTTCCTTACACTATACCCATGAACATTATTTGAATTTTTCTTCATTTACAAATTGCTCTTGCTTTTGAAAAATATATTAAATGCTTGATCTGTTTTGAATACACTATCTAACCCTTCCAATAAATAATTTTCCCTATGTTCATCATGTGGAAGAGGACAATATAGCTAGTCCTCATTTACTGATCACAGTTGGGGCTTGCAACTCAGTCATTAACCAAAGCCCATTGCCAAGAATAACCATGATTGTGCTTAAGATCTTATTTCAGCTTTACTTTGCTTTACTCACATGCAAAAGTCATAAATACGAAAATTAGTCCATAGTTACTTTTTTCATCACCATCATAATTGCAAATAGTCATTAAATAATGACAATATATTCAGTATATTGTTTTCTTGCCAAAGGAATAATTAGGACATTAGTAGCACTACATTTGCTCAGGAATAATTCTATGATTTCAGTTGATCATATTAATAGCATTTGTATGGATGACTGTAGCTCAATGTCCTGCAAAGCTTCCCCCCACTCTGGCTATACCAGAATAACAGGAAATAAAATTCTTGGTTTTCTAAATATGTAAATTCAATTATGTTTAAAAAGGAGACATCTGAGGTTGATAGATTGTCTGATCCAATAATTGCTTTTACACCCTTTTGTTTAGTCCTTTATTTGGAACACTATTATATACATGATTAGTAATTCCTTCATTTTATTCAGTTTTTAGTCGGCCTTATTCATATAATCTCAAGTAGTCTATTACAATTTAAACTGGAATAAAAAACAACAACAACTTCCTTTGCTTTTTTTGCTGGTTTTAAATCAATATTATAAACTAAATTGTAGTACCTTCTGAGGAGTTCTTATTTCCAGGTAAAAACACATAAAATGTTCTCGATTTTGAATTGTTTACACTTTAAGCATATAGCATGTAGGAATATTATGGAATTTTCACATCTATCTTAGCCAAAAGACTTTAAAAAGTTTTACAGGATCACATACATGAACACCAGTTTGGTTCTTCTACTCAAAAGACAACTAAAAGACAACGTAAGAGTAATCTTAGATAAAATTGAATATTTGCAACAATGTAGTGACAAATAAAATAGAATAGAATAGAATTCTTTTATTGGCCAAGTGTGATTGGATACACAAGGAATTTGTCTTGGTGCAAATGCTCCCAGTATATGTAAAAGAAAAGATACATTCGTCAAGAGTCAAGAATCATAAGGTACAGCACTTAATAGTCATAGGGTAAAATAAGCAATCAAATCATAGTAGGAAACATCCATATAAATTGTAAGGATACAAGTGACAAAGTTACAGTCATACAGTCACAAGTGGGAGGGGATGGGCAGTAAGGAGTGATGAGAAGATTAATAATAATAGTAGTGCAGACTTTGTAAATAGTTGGACAGTGTTGAGGGAATTATTTGTTTAGCAAAGTAATGGTGTTCAGGAAAAAACTGTACTTGTGTCTAGTTATTCTGGTGTGCAGTGCTCTACAGCGTCGTTTTGAGGGAAGGAGTTGAAGCAGTTTGTGTCCAGGATGTGAGGGGTCTGTAAATATTTTCACAGGCTTCTTTTTGATTCATGCAGGTTCTCAATTGAAGGCAGGTTGGTAGTAATTGTTTTTTCTGTAGTCCTAATTATCCTCTGAAGTCTGTGTCTGTCCTGTTGGTTGCAGAACCAAACCAGACAGTTATAGAGGTACAGATGACAGACTCAATAATTCCTCTGTAGAACTGTAACAGCAGCTCCTTGAGCAGTTTGAGCTTTCTGAGAAGGCACAGAAAGAACATTCTTTGTTGTGCTTTTTTGATGACGTTTTTGATATTAGGTGTCCATTTTAGGTCATGTGATATAATGGAACCTAGAAATTTGAAGGTCTTTACTGTTGATACTGTATTGTCTAGTATTGAAAGAGGTGGTAGTATGGGAGAGTTTCTTCTAAAGTCTACCACCATTTCTACCATTTTGAGTGTGTTCAGTTCCAGATTGTTTCAGTTATACCATGAGGCAAGTTGTACAACCTCCTGTCTGTATGTGGATTCGTTGTTGTCTTGAATGAGACAATCACTGTGTCATCTGTGTCATCTGCAAACTTCAGTGTTTTAACAGATGGATCTTTTGAGGTGCAGCCATTGGTATATAGGGAGAAGAGAAGTGGAGAAAGCACACAGCCTTGTGGGGGGCTGTGATAATTGTACAGGTATCAGATGTGATTCTGCCTAGTTTCACCTGCTGCTTCCTATCTGTTAGGAAGCTTATGATCCACTTACAAGTGTGTTCAGGTAGTTGGTTTAATTTAGTTAGAAGAATGTCTAGGGTGATGGTATTGGATGCTGAACTGAAGTCTACAAAGAGGACCGTTACATAGGTATTTGGAGATTCAAGGTGTTGTAGGATGTAGTGCAGAGCCATATTGCCAGCATCATCTGTCAATCTATTTGCCCGGAATGCAAACTGCATGGGATCTAACAGCAGATCCGTGATGGTTTTCAGGTGGGACAGCACTAGCCTTTCAAAAATTTTCATAACTACCAATGCTAGAGCAACTGGTCTGTAGTCATTCAGTTCCTTGATGGAGGGCTTCTTTTGCACTGGGATGATAATAAAATGCTTGAAGCAAGAAGGAACATAGCAGATCTCTAGTGATTAATTGAGAATGCAGGTGAAGATGGGGGCCAATTGGTCAGCACAAACTTTTAAGCAAGAAGGAGTTATCTTGTCCGGCCCTGGTACTTTTCCTGGCTTTTGTCTGTGAAATCTTGCACTTCTTTTTCAGCGATCTCCACACATTGTGAATGTAATGGATTGGGGGGTCACATCAATTTTTCTAGATGCAGAAAAAGCATTTGATAATTTGAACCGTGACTTTATATTTAAAGTAGTGGAAAAATGGATTTTGGACTAAGCTTTATATGTGTTTGAAGTCCATTTATAAATTCCAGAAAGCTTGGATTATGCTGAATGAAGGCTTAAAATCCAGAAAGGAACAAAACAGGGGTGTCCTTTATCCCTTTTATTATTTATTCAGATGTTGGAATTATTAAATAGGAATATAAGTGGAAACTTTATAATACAAATGAATTTACTTTTATTGTCTTATTTTATTTGTAATAACCCATCTATAAACTAGATAGTAATATAGTAGTAATCCCCTGGTTTTCTCATTTCTGAGAATTTTTTTTAATATCTAAAATACATAAATGAGAGAAAACTGTATGAAATTCTTTATAAAGAGAAATAATTTGCCCCCATTTATATACTATATATTAGGAAGAGTTGCACACAAATAAATACCAGTTTCTGCAAAACCTGAACATGATAACTACAACTAAGGCCTCACTAGTAAGAGAAAGGAAGGAAACATAAATGTCTCAGAGATTATAGGCTTCTCATTTCCCTCTCTCTCTCCCTCCCTCTCCCTCTCTCTCTCTCTCTCCCCGCCCCCGCCCCCCCCCCCTGAAGTCTATTTCTGAACAGGGAAACCCAACCTATTTTGCCTCCTTAATGAGGATGGACAAAAGGCCTAGAGCAGGGCTGTCAAACTCCTGGCCTGTGGGCTGGATGTGTCATGTGCTGGCCATGCCCCCACCTGGTTTAGCAAAGGGGGAAAATATCCCAATATGTCACGTGATGCTGCTGTGATAATGTGAGTTTGATAGGCCAGGCCTAGAGCTATTGACTAGTTAGATTCATTGTTAGGTAACTCCAAAAGTTCTCAAATAAAGTATGCTAGGACCATTCAGTTAGAGGTTATGGGGCCACATCATCACTCTTCCCATGTCAGCTTATGATTTAAGTCTGTTATCAATTTTTCTTAATCAAGCATCACTTCACATTCCTTGACTACTGACAAACTGTGTTCCTATTGAGCTAATGCGGATGCTTGCTTATGAAAGCTTCTGTCTTTCCTTAAACACATGAATACTGCCTTTTCTTATCTAGGTAGTCCCATTTTGGATCAATCTTGGGGCCACTCACATGACCAATGTGCACTTTATGTTATTACACCTTTTCATCCAGAGTCTCTCATTTCTATAAATCAAAAAAAACACTTCCATTTGGAGCTAGAGGCCCAGCACCATCTGCTACCTCTGAATTTATTCTAAATTAAATGAAGAATATTGTCTCTGCCAATAATTGCTAGCTGTGAAGTTAAATGTATTACCTCAGGGCCATCTCCAAATGACTTTGAGTGTTAGAAAGATGGGAGTTCCGGACACAGTTGTTACAATAATAAAATCTGATAACATTAACATGAGGCCAATAACACACTGTCACTGGAACTCTGTTAAAGAAAATAATTGATAGAGGATTGCCAGTGCCTCAAAGCAACATGTAAATATTTCAGAATGCTCTTTCACTGGCTTATAATGAGAGCCCTCCAAATTTAAAAGTCTGCCAGAAAATAATGTGGGAATATATATCTTTCTCAACAAGGACAAATATCCTAGGGGAAGGTATCTTTGCTTTAGGGTGTAATTAAAAGAAATGGGAATGAGAACAAAAATAACTAGAATAAAAATGAATTCCAAATCTAGAGGAAAGAAGAGATTTTAAACTATGTCAGACAATTCAAATGTATCAAGCAAATGAATTAAACTGCTAAATGAATCTGTATTGAAAGATGAAATAAACATAGTGCAAATGCTTGCCCCTCACTCCAGTTTTAGAACATAAGGCAAAGTATTATAGGAAAGCTTTTGTAACATGGAGAAACAGCAAATGTTGCAGTTTCCTGTCATTTTCATGCAAATTGAAAAAGAAAAATAATTATATTACTCCAAACACTAAAAAACTAAAAAAAAATCCAACCCTCCCATTTCCCCTCCCACTTTTTGAAAAATGGAAAATCTGAGCTCACTTTACTTATGTTGCACTTTTGCTTGCACCATTCGGACCATTAATCCCCAAAGTACACAAAGTATTGATATCCCACACTGGGATATGTACTTGCTCTGGGGAAGTGCACACACAATCCAGGGTAGGATGTGAAGAATATCTCTGTTATTACAATCAATCAATCTTTCCTCCCAAGTATTAGATCCAAATATGTAACATGGAGTGGTGGAGTAAACTTTACTTTTTACTTTTTATGTCTTTATTCCAAACAAATTTTCATTGCATTGTTTTCATGGTTTGTGTTCATTTTAGTATTTGGAATTTTAGGAGAGGTGTGTACATTAAGACTACGTTAAAGGGAAATGTGATGCAATGGTGGGATTCAAAAATATTTACTACCGTTCTGTGGGTGTGGCGTGGTGGGCGTGGAGGGGAACGTTACTGCAAAATCCCCATTCCCTCCCCACCCCACTAACCTGCTTTCCAGCTCCGTTCTCCTTTGTGGGGCAACCAAAGAAGACCCAGCCGATCAGCTGGGACTCGGGAGGGAGAGAATAGATGGGGAGGGGCACTCAAAGGTGGTATTTGCCGGTTCTCCAAACTATTCAAAATTTCCACTACCGGTTCTCTAGAACTGATCAGAACCTGCTGAATACAACCTCTGATGTGATGGCAAAATATTAGTTTGAAATGAAATTTATCTGTGGTATGAAGTAACTTGATTTTAGATTTATTTTAGCAGGAGATTGGGAGTAGCCCAGAGATGGTTAGAAGAGGGTGGATATGTAAATGATTTAAACAAACAAACAAATATCAAAGGCACAGTACTCTTTGAAATTTAATAAAATTTGAGGAATGGGGTTTTTTTAGGGAAAAAGAAAAAATAGTGTCTTACAGGTTTTCTCTTCATACATTGCTTAATCCCTTTGCCTTGTAAATCATTATTTGCTGAAAGTAGTCAGTTTTTCTATCTTTCACAATCTAGGATACTCTTTGTGGGATGTTTAGATATCCATGGTAAGGTTAAATGGATGGAGGGGGAAAAGCATCAGCCGTACCATCTCTCTCAAGAGAAAGAAGAAAAAGTCACCGGTGCATTAACCCAGCAGTAGTGAAGAATTAAGTCTGACGTGCTGCCAAACTTATGTGTATTAATAAGTTTCTTTAACTGATCCCCAGTGGCATTCAGATAGATTCATCTGTGGATTGTGGTATACATGTTAATGTCTGGGCTGGACAAGTTGAGATGAGCTGTCATAAATTATTAGCTCAGCTGAGAGAACCATGCCAGCTACTATCTGCCTGATGACTTAAGAGACACTTAGTAAGACAAGAAACAACAGTGGCAACCATCAAAGTCTTGCTTGCTTGGCAAATCTTGGAATAAAGTCTCTAAGCCAATGTATCCACTCTACTGCAGTTGGGGGTTAGAAGCTATTTGCCATAAATTGCTTTAGTTTAAAATCTGGAAGCTAATATACTTCCAAATTACACAGTGCACGTATTTCTTTGCAGGCAAATACATGTGTGGGATGTGTGTGGGAGAGAGAACCACTTAAAGATAATTGGCAGAGCCAATTAATTTCTGGTGACCATGAGAAAGTGTTCCTGACTTTGGCTCACTGTGTCTCTTTCATTTGTAGTCTATACTTTTAGAAGCAGGGTGAGCAATCTTTTTGGTTAGTGCATTTTTTTCCCTTCTGACTGAGAGCTGTGTTTTTCAATTAAAGCAATTGGGGGATGGGAAGCTGGCCAAATGCAACGTTATTGTAGATAATTGTCAGGACAAGGAGCTATACTGGTGTACAACAATCTTTCTCTGTGCATAAAATCTTCTTAGATCTCAGATACCTTTAAATATGCCAAAGTACATTTCCTCATTTGCTGGTTGCCCTGCACAAATTCATGCCAGGCATACTTTAAGGCCAACTATCTGTAGGGAAGTTCAAAGGAGTCAATTTGCAAATTGGCATTGCTCTAGGAAGCATTTCTTGCGTAAGTACAGGTAAGCAAAAGAAATGCCTAACTAAAATCATAAAAAAGTAGCCCATCAAAGGTTTGAGTGGTTTTTCAGAGATATGAAACCTTAGCTTAGACTAGATCCTAGAATCAATGCTGCCTATCAGCTGGTCTTATAAGAATCCATCTGTTGCTTGGTAACATTTTCCTGTAATACACTGCTTTTTAATATTTCTATTATATGTCTGGGCTTATTCAATAAATAATTTCCCCCATTTCATGTCATTTCTATTATCATTATCTCTAAATCTAAGAACTAGTTTCCCACAAGTTGCTATGGCTAAGCAGTTAATGAAACAAAGGGCCATGGAATATAAAATCATGATCATAATAATGGTCTTGATTAAATGGATGGCAAGTCACCATAGAATCCCTTTCTAACACTCTTTTCAGAACTGGCTTACTTGCCTGCTAAATTGCTATTTTTCCTTTTTTGGGGGGGTGGGGGATCATCAGCTGTTCTGCTGTGCCAGGAGGTTTAGATTAGTTAGGAAGCAGAAAATGGATTTCTTGCTTTCTAGCTAGTTTTTAGATCTTCAGTTCTGCTTTTAAGCACAGCCGAACCTCCCTTAGGACTGAGGTTTCTATTATTCAGTGCAGACTCACAGCGAGCAAATTTTATGTGACAGACTCAGGTAGCTGATGGCAGATAGATAGATCATTGAATGATTCTGATTGAGCAACTCAATCAGCCTGCCTGCTTTGCCTGATTTTGGGTAAAAGTTGCTCTTTTTTATAAAAAATTCAATATTTACACACATGGTGTGATGTGAGTTAATTTTGTGAGTTTGCTTGCAAGCAAATTTTATGTGACAGACTCAGGTAGCTGATGGCAGATAGCTAGATCAATGAATCTGTGATTCTGTGAGCAACTCAATCTGCTTGCCTGCTTTGCCTGATTTTGGGTAAAAGTTTCTATTTTTTAATAAGAAAATCAATATTTATATAAATATTTATAATATTTACATACAAGCCATGCCCACCCGGTTATATGACAATCAAACCACACCCACAAATTAGACCACATCCACAGAACCAGTTAGTGGTCCCTGAGATTTAAAATTGTGAGTTTGGTGGTCCCTGATGTCAAAAAGGTTGGCGACTCTGCTCCATAGCACTTAGGTGCAGGACAAGAAGCAATGGATGGAAACTAAACATGGAGAAAATGAACTTAGGACTAAGGAGAAATTTCCTGAGAGTTAAAACAATTATTCAGTGGAATGGCTTGCTTCCAGAAGTTGTGGGTGCTCCAGTGCTGAAGGCTTTTAAGATTGGATGACAATTTGTCGGAAATGGTCTGTTTCCTGTTTGAGCGGCAGGGCAGAGACTTTGGACTAGAAGATCTTCAAGGTCCCTTCCAAGTCTGTTATTTTATTCCTCTGTTATTCCCAATAAATGTGTTCTTAAGTGTTATTATGAATGTGATTGGGAGAAAGATGTTGATTGCTTTTTCACAAAATGGATTTATTTTATAAAGCTGTAAGACTCATTTTTTAAATTTCAGATATAGATTAAAGAACATATTTGTCAGTAATATATTGTCTCACAACAGACCATCTCTGTCAGTTTCCTGCTATTAAGCTATTTATTACATTAGAAACTAGGGATGAACCTCGGCTTTAGTATCCATGGAGAGAGGAGAAATATGGAATAGGGAAATGATAAAATTGTGTTGAAATGTTGGAATCTCCACCGTGTATATATATGTGGTGTAATAAATGTACAAAAGAGGGTAACAACACAATACACATTGTTTTTGTTTGGGGCATCATGATGATTAGAAAAGATTTAGGAAAAGGAAGATTAAGAAACCCTGCACGTTCTCTTTGCTTACACACACTACATCTTTGCAATTTTAACTGCTATTTTAAAAAATGATGTTCTACTTACACCCACACTTCCACAATGTTCTTACATTACGATTCCTTTTTAAAAATTCTCCATTATTTCTAACACACTGCTGCAGTGGTGGGATTCACATTTTTTTTTTACTACCAGTTCTGAGGGCGTGGCTTGGTGGGCGTGGCAGGGGAAGGATACTATAAAATCTCCAGTCAGAGGGTGTATTTGCCGGTTCTCCGAACCACTCAAAATTTCCTCTACCGGTTTTCCAGAACTGGTCAGAACTTGCTGAATACCACCTCTGCACTGCTGTGATCTTGTACAGTATACACTTTTTTCAAAATTCTTATTAGTTCTTCCCTCCAAATAAATAAATAAAGGAATAGTATGGCATCATATTCATATTTTTCCATTCCAGCTTAATATATATCTGGCATGTAGATTGTATAAATAAGAGCGGAATATACAGCCTTGTCTCATTCCTTCCCAATCTTATAAACTTAACCCAAGTTAAGTTTATTTTGCCTTGTTTTGTTCATACTGTGGTTTCTGGTCATGTTGTGAGTTTCTCATGAGGTCAATGAGATGTTCTGAGGTTTTCATTTCTAAGCATATATGGTACCACAGCTTGATGTGATCAACATAATGAAAGTTTCCTATAATCAGTGAGGCACATACTAACTTTTTTATTCTTTAGCTTTCCCAATTACCCAGAGAGTATCAACAATAATATCTCATGTCCCTCGGCCTTTTCTAAAGCCAGCTCTATATTTTATTACACAACCCCGTGACCCAGTGGGTCATTCTTTGAGAGAAAGGAAGTGCTTTCTGATGTGACCAGAATGAACATTACATTTTAGGTTGACTATATTTTTTTACCCTGATTCTGGATAGTCCTGTGATCATCTAAGAAGGGTATCTGGATGGTCCTTGACTTACGACTACAATTGAGCCTAAAATTTCTGTTGCTATGTGAGACATTTGTTAAGTTAATTTTGCCCCATTTTACAACCTTTCGTGCCACAGGTGTTAAGTGAATCATTGCAGTTGCAAGTTAGCAACATGCAGGGATGGGATCCAACTGGTATAACTACTGGTTCTATCTATTAGCATCACGCGTGCATGCGCAAGTTGTGCGAGTCACGCGAGTGCAATTTACAACCTGCTGAGCTGCCCAGACAGCTGAGCAGTGCTGCGCACAAGTGCACAGTGGTTGGAAAAGCCCTTTTTTCCTCCTTTTTCAACTGCAGCTGTGTCGCGCAAAGCAGCTACAGTTGAAAAAGCAGGAAATAAAGCTCAGGTAAGAGCCCGAGAGGGTGGGTGGGCCACAACAGCAGCAGATATAGAACCGGTTCTATGTCTGCTGCTCTTCAGAACTACCGGTTCTACAGAGTTGGATAGAACCGGTAGAAACCCATCCCTGGCAACATGGTTGTTAAGCAAATCTGGCTTCCCCTTTCATTTTGCTTATCAGAAGGTTGCAAAAAGTTGATCATATGACCCCAGGATACTGCAAACATTGTATATTTAAGTCAGTTGCCAAGTGTCTTAATTTTGATCACATGACCATGAAGATTCTGACCATGGAGATAGTTGTAAGTGTAAAGAATAGTCATAAGTCACTTTTTTCAGTGCTATTGTAACTTTGGACAGTCACTAAACAAATTGTAAGTTGAGTATTAACTGTATATCATAAATAGAAAAAGATTATAATGGCAAAAAACTTCAATATTAAGTCAATATTTACCTAACTAATCAGATAAACAGAATGATGACAGATGGACAAAAAGGCAGAGGAAGGGGGAATGACTTCTCACTTCCTATTGGCTTCCCTATTGACTTTGCTTGTGGAAAAGTTAGTGGATTTTAGCAGGGGTGGGATTCAAATTTTTAACAACCAGTTCTGTGGGCATGGCTTAGTTGGTGGGTGTGGCTTGGTGGTCATTTGACTGGGTGGACATTGCTTGGTGTTCATGTTACTGGCTGGGCATGGCCAACTCAACATCACTCACATTGAGGCACGCATCTCCTCGCCTGGCCTGTGGGGATGCTGCAACAGTCGAAAGTGTGAAAAACGGTCATAAGTCACTTTTTTCAATGGTCACTCCACATAAGCAAAGTACAGCAAAGGAGGGAAAAAAAACCTCAGAAGTTCCTGAGACAGGAAGTCTAGTCCTGCCAAGAATATAATAAGGGTTAACGGAGAGGCAGTTTCTGTAAGCAACACGAGAATGTTTCCTTCCTACCTTCCTTACAGGATTAGAATGTTAACAACTGGTTCTAGCGAATAGGTGCGAACTGGTAGAACCCCACCCCTGGATTTTAGGTTCTTTGATTCAAAATTTATTGTGGTATAATGTGCTGTTTGAACTAACTTGAGGATACAAACAGATAAACATTGAAACAAAATGAGAGTTTTGGCAGTATGTGGATAAGAAAATGTAAAGCATAGTTTTTTTAAAATAAAACTTTAAATGTGATTTTTTTATAAAAATGCTTACAGAAATTAGATAATCAATATGTCAGGCTGATATTTATATCAGCTTTTGTGCACTCTTTTACAAGGGGAAATAGGACAAATAGGTATTAAATTCAGAAGAAGAGATACTTACTACACCTACTTTATAGTGGTTTAATTCCTTCAGTAAGGCATTATTGGCTGAGTGTTAAATGGTTTTCGATGTCACTAAAAAAGGCATTTGAGAATAACGGTAGCAAGGATTATATTTATTAGTTTGCTTGCAATGTCATGAAGTAAGTGTGCTTGTGACACTCATTTTTTCCTCACTCCTCATTACCCATTCCCAAGGTGGGCTTCAAAAATTTTAGCAAAGGGTTCTCTGCCTGGTTCCTGTGGAGGCCGTGGCCATGCTGGGCATGGCCTAGTTGGCCTCCTGTACCACAGTGGGGGAGGTGTTTTTGCTGGGCTTAGACTTATATACCACTTTACAGTGCTTTACAGCCCTCTCTAAGCTGTTTACAAAGGCAGCATATTACCCCCAACAATCTGCTTCCCCATTTTACTGACCTCGGAAGGATGGGAGGCTGAGTCAGTCTTGAGCTAGTCAGAATTGAACTCCTGGATGAGCAATGAGTTAGCCTGCAGTACTGCATTCTAACCACTGTCCATTTTTATCTCTTTATCCATTACAATATACTGTAATATCCATTACAGTATTCTCTTTTGGAGCATTCAATGTTGTATAAAACACAGAATAGAAGTAATAAATAGGAAGCCAAAAGAATTAAAGGACAAGAGAAGAAAAGAGAAGAAACTATTTCTAAAACTAGTTCAGCAACATCTTTTTATAAACATAGAAACCTTATTTCCACTTGCCCTTGTTGTATTTAGTACACTACCTTTGTTCATTTAATTTCTTATTATTCTGTTTTTCTGGTTCTCATGAACTCTCCTCAACTATAGTTTTCTTGGTTTTCCCCTTTCTTTCTCCCCACCTTTTCACTCTCTCTCCACCAGAGGTGGTATTCAGCAGGTTCTGACCAGTTCTGGAGAACTGGTAGCGGAAATTTTGAGTAGTTTGGAGAACCAGCAAATACCACCTCTGATTGGCCCTGCCCCCATCTATTCTCTGCCCCCGAGTCCCAGCTGATCAGCTGGGTCTTTTGTTGCCCTGCGCAGGAGAATGAAGCTGGAAAGCAGGTTACTAGGGTGGGGAGAGAATGGGGATTTTACAGTATCCTTCTCCTGCCATTCCCACCAAGCCATTTCCACCAAGCCATGCCCACCAAGTCACTTCTGCCAAGCCATGCCACGCCCACCAAATCATGCTCCAGAACCGGTAGTAAAAATTTTTGAATCCCACCACTGCCCTACACATACAATTGCTTTGTAATTTGAAATTTATTCTATCTATCTATATAACCAAATCATCTCAATGTCCATTTTTCCTATCCTCATGCATTCAATTCATCTTTATTTAGTAGTTATTCATTCTTGTTTTCCTTTTCGTTTTATCACTTTTTAAGTGCCTTTTCCCCACCACATTCAACTTAGATTTCTTGGACCAAGCTCCATACTACAAAGTAGGTAAAACGACCTTATTATATACCACAATTTTCACTTTCTCTAAATCAACAAACATGTGGGAGCTTGGTTTTTTCCTATTCATAATATAGAATATTTTTCTTCTATCATTATTTTTGCAATAAGTAATCACTCAGATACATTTTTGTCATCTATAGCCAATTCATTATCTCAAGCATCTTTTCATTATTTGTGACAATCTATCTTTGCTTACATATACTTTCTAATCATTCTATTTAGTGTTGAATCTTTTAATATTTTTTCATTAAACGAGAACTACAGCCCTTCTGTATCACTCCTATGATTTCACTTATGCTTTTTCCTTCCTTCCTTCCTTCCTTCCTTCCTTCCTTCCTTCCTTCCTTCCTTCTGTATTTCACAATATAAACAATCCTGCTTTCTGATTCTGAACAATACTTCTAAGTCAGATTTTAGGAATGAATAATACAAACACTCATATAGTATCCTTTACCTGAAGAGATTTCCCAGAATAGAAAATTTGAAAAGTAAACATGAGTTTATTCATTCTATGCTTCCAAACTCTTATTAGTTCTGGCCAGAAGTAATCTAGATAAATAACATGAAAATTCCCAGTTTCTTCTCAGTGAGAAGATTATGAAAGTGGCTAATAGCAATTTACCATAACCCTAGAAATTAAACAAATATATAATATAAATATTGTTAACATGAGCATATATACAATAAATACATACACCAGATTCTTATCTTCCACTAAGCTGTTTTGAGGCCAGGCATGTGTGTGCATTTGAAGACCTTTTCAGTTAGACCTTTTCAGTTAGATGTTAAGTCAAATTATCCTGAACTGCCTAAATAATTTTGTGAAGCCACTGGAGAATTCCATTTGAAATCAGCCACACTAGAGTTTCTAGATGTAATGAGGACTACTGAATCTACTACCAAATATGCAACCTACTATATAATTGTAGTGCTACAGTATGTTGCTTGGTTTTGTTGACCAAAAGCTCAATGGCTTGCAGGTGAACATCAATAGCAGCATAAAGGTTTGATCACCCCAACTGGCATGCCACCCACAGCATTTAATCAAGGCATTGATCCATTCAATATAGGAGAGTCTGTCTATTACTATGAGATATTGAATTCCTGTCAGCTATCACCTTCCTGAACTAAATTGCTGGAACATAAATGCAAAAAGTCATTCAAAGCAACTAGCAACTAGGCATCTTTTCTGCACAAGGCTTTTGATTGCCTTTTGCTTTTTTTCTGTGTCTATTTTTTCATGGATGATGAATTATATTATTTATTTTTTATGCTTATAGTTAATTATTTTTCTTCTGAGGAATTCTTTATTGTGATAAATAAATAAACAAACAAGCGAATGAACAAACAAGCGAACGAGTGAGTGAGCGAACAAACAAACAAACAAACAAATAAATAAATAAATAAATAAATAAATAAATAAATAAATAAATAGTGAAAGATTATGGGAACTACTTTGTCGAGCCCAAGGAAGAAAAAGATTAGGGGTGATAGGATAGCTGTCTTCCATATTTGAGAAACTGTCATAGAGAAGAGAGAGTCAACTAATTTTGCAAAGCATCCGAGGACAGATAAGCAGCAATGACTGGAAGTTTGTTAAAGAGAGATTCAATATGGAACTAAGAAGACATTTCCTGACAGCGAGAACAATTAATCAACGGAACAGCTTGCCTCCCAGCATTGTGGGTGCTCCATTGCTGGATATCCTCAAGAAAAGTTTGGGTAACTGTCTGGGATGGAATATGGTCTCCTGTCTTGGCAGGGTTGAGTTGTATTAGAACATCTCCAAAGTCCCTTCCAGCCCTATGATTCTATGATTCAAATGGTGTATATGTGGCAAATGTTGCCCCATCTCCTCTCATGTACTGAACAGGATGTATAGAATACTAGTTTTGTATAGGAGATTTCTAGTTTCAAATATTTAAATCTTGAGTTTAAATGAAGTATTTAGGCATAAAGTCACTAACTCACATAGAAGAAGAGATTTGTTTATATATGTACTTATATTTGAAAATATATGGAAATGGTTTTTCTGTGTCTTCCTAGCAACATTCTCACCAAATATATTTATATATGTGTGTGTATGTATGTATGTATGAATGTATGTATGTATATGTATATTTGTGTTGTGTCCTGTACTAATTTTATAACCACACAATATTGTACTACATACACTTTTTAAGAAGTGCTGCAATGGGAGGAGAGGGAATTCCACACTTGTTTTGTTTTTGATAAAAAAATTCTTTAGATCTTTTATCACATATTTTCAAAAGTAATTTATCTATTTTTGAAAGATGAATTGATAGCTGGATTTCATTCTGGCTAAACATATTCCTCCCTAGTTCATCTCAAATCCATTCCCAGAACAATTCATGGTGACATCCTCAATAAAGGTCATGTGCCTCTTACTTGTATGCAGTGGGCACAAGGCTCAGACTTCTCATCTGCTGTAGGATATAAGGCTAATAAGCCCCCTATGCTAATAGTCTCAATAGCCAATTTTTTAATGTCATCTTTTCTGAGTTAACCTCTCTTCCTAATATTGTCTTTTAATACATAAATCCTCATTCTCTATTTATGTCTTATTATAAATAACTTCTATAGCTGTGAAGAAGTCTCAATGTTTTTATGATAAATAATAGGTAAATAAATAAAATGAATAATATCAAAAGTGTGTTTCCTTATGGAGTAGAATTGATAGGTATCTTTGGAAAAAGTGCTATGAGACTGGATATTATGTTGATCTATTTTAGGGTGTAAAGTACTTGACCCACACGTTGTAAGAGCAATGTTATAAGAATGGATGATAAATACTTCCAAGAAGAAGGGATGCATCATTGTCCACCCACTATTTTTATAAACATTGTTAAGCTATCTACACAAGCATTATAATCCTACAAGCATTCTGGTATGGTTAAAATCCCTGAAAGGCCCAGAGGCTGTTCATTTGCAACCTTCACTCATTCTCACTATATTGGATGTCAGTTCCATTGTTTTGTTCAGCTGAGGAGAAAAGCTATGTTTCCACACAAGCCTTTTAAAAGCCATCTATGTTTAAACCTGGAATGGCTGGTGACTTGCCAATGGCAGTATGGGAACAATCTTCAAAATGCAATAAAATAATTCTGTCATGCTCTTTGGCTGGCCTATTCAACCAGATAAATCCCACAATAGCTCTTATCTCAGCTACCATTTTGTCAACTCTCAAACCCAGACTAAATACAGACAAAGAGATGGCCATTCTTGGCTGCTTGCCTTCAACTGTTCTGCAGCTCAATTCATAAAAGCAACTGACACAGGCAGACCATGACAAATCTAAGCAGAAGGAGAGTCAATAAGAAATCCTTGATGCCAGAACTGATTTTGAATGTTCTCATTCAGATTTTCCAGCATAGAGCACATCCAAACTGCAGCACCAAAATGCATTTGTATAGTCCATGAGCAGACAGAAAAGGCAGTTTTATCTCTGACCCCTGTTCTATCTTTGCAGTGAGGTGGAAAATCTGCAAGGAAAATGGTGGAAAAAAGGAAGGCAGAGTGGGAAGAACTTTCTTTGGAATAAATTACTGACAACAGACCTGCTTCACTCATTCACTCCCTTATTTCACTAGCTTGTGGCCAAGAATGCTATCTCCCCACTTAATCTGCCTCCAATGAGAAGAGAAGGGATGGGTCTCCTGTTGTAACACTCTGCACTCCACACTCCACATTAAACCACAGCCAAAGAACCACCTCCATTGTCCAAGGGAATGGAAATATGTTGTTGGTCTTCCCTCATAGATAAAACAGCTCAGTCTTTTGGGGATTAGGCCTTGAGCAGTCTTAGATAGCCAATTGGGACAGAAGAGGTTTCCATCACTTCTTTCAGACACTCCAAATGTCATGGTTTGTGATAGTAGCCAATGAAAAATAAAATTTTAATACTGAGACAGAAAAAGATGAGTGCAGGCTGGTGTGAGGTAGACTGGGGAGAACTGGAAACCACTCATTAATGTCTTTCTGAAATAATTTATGAGGCATCTTCTTGCTGTGGTTAGCAAGCCATGTGGAAGATCTCATAGGAAGGAGGGAGAATGACGGATGGGTGAGGAGAAAGCAAGACGGGGATCATTTGTGATTTTGATGACATAACAATAGCTGATATTTTCATTTATGAAGTATTGAATCAATCACTCTCAAACATTTCCCAACCATCTATAACTGATACTTTCAAGGAAATCTTTAATTAATTCTCAGAAAAACATTATTGACTCATAATAAAATTTATTTTGAAATATTTCCCATTACCATCAGTTAAGCAGAATTCTGAAGAAAAAAAGAAAATCACCAACTGGCATCTCCCCTCTGCAAAGTGAC
This sequence comes from Bungarus multicinctus, assembly GCA_023653725.1. NCBI lineage: Eukaryota > Metazoa > Chordata > Lepidosauria > Squamata > Elapidae > Bungarus > Bungarus multicinctus. The sequence goes on along the minus strand of CM042838.1, from coordinate 94,782,376 downwards.
ACATTTTAAAAAGGCAGTGGCGGGGAGGGGAGGGGGAGCCCTGAATATGATAATCTACTCATATTTTCAAAAATATGAAATATCTGACATCTGGATTCTACAGTATTTAAAATTGCACTACCACTGTTGAAGTGATCATGAAGGTCAATGTAGCGGAAAGAATAATATCATGCCGGTCTAATTTTTCTACCACTTTCAGTAGAAAAAAAGTCCTTTAACTGGAGGTAAAAGGCTCTTTCAGTCTGAGGATGGAAACCTCTTAACTTTTCCACCATGATATAATAAAAAACAGCGCAAACATACAGCCTGTGAGATATAGACTTACAATCTTCGAAGTACATCCTCCTTTAGAAATATTTACCATATCCTAAAGTTATTGAAATCCATAATTCATGGGTTAAAGCTACAAAAATCTTAATTTGTATATAGCAGCTTTATGCCTCCAACTACAGAAAAAGCTAATGTTCCATGAAATATTGAAGTGTCTCATACACGTCTACTGAGATTTCAGTTTTTAAAAAGGAAACTGTCAACCATGCACAAGCTCAAAACATAAACAGTAGGAAAAGAAGAAATTATCTTTTCTGTGTCATGCATAATTGCCCTTTTGAGTCTATAATGCTGCTTTTCATATAAACAATTCCCTTTGACTCCTCTTTCAGAACTTTGAAATTTCTGGCCTGGGAGAAGATAATATTTATTCAAGGTTAATACCTTATAGTTTTTTTAAGATTAAACTCTTGCAAAATTGGTGTTACTGGGATGCCTCACCATCTTTCAGCATGTTCCTATTTGATAACAAGATCCAGACACATCTTGGAACAGACTTTTGTTATCTCCAACTCACAGAGGTACTAGAGCAGAAGGGAGCATCCTGCAGATTTGACTGGTGGCTGCCAGTATTATGAGACCTTTGGGATGCCAAGCTCTAAAAAAGGGTTAGTTGACAAGCTATTGATGCCCAGATTCACATGAGTAGCTGATTTATTGCTATTATGCTTTGCCAAATTACTTTGCTATATACTGTTGGACCTTGCTTGGTAAGGAAGGACTAGCAAAGGATCTTCAGGATCTCAGCTACTTTCCAATGCTGTTGAAAAAATAGCAATAGACCATTCTTCCAAAGCCCAAGACAGTCATCATCATCTAGCAGAGGATAATATTTTCCAGTCTTTATGGTGATATCACTCTTCCTAGCTAAGTTTTGGCATGGCTAGGTTTCACTCTATCATTTTCTCTGGGGCTCAAACACTTTTCCAGATTTTCTGTCCAAAGAGAGTATGGCTGCCTTCATATACTTCTACTAGAAACTAATCCTAAAATACTACAAAATAGAGAAGGTGGCATAAATATCAATTATGCTTTTTCTCAGTGCTCCATTTAATTACCCAAGCTTCTCTATCAGGCTAGGCCTAATTCCATTTTATTGATTCTTTTCTTGATAATTTGCTAGAAGTTGTAGCTGATAAGATGTGATGGTGAAAGTCATAGTCAGCTAACAATGATTCCTGTCTCTAAACCAAATGTTGATTTGAAAGTTTTGAAAAAAAGGAAGAGGCAAAATACTTCAAGATTCTCATCAGCTACTTGTTTATCATGACTCTCTGAGGATAAATTGCTTCTCTTATTTTATATTTTGTTTAATAAAAAGTACATTGGAATCCTTTGCATTTATTATTATTAATTTTATATTTACAAAATATACAAAAAGCAAGCTTCTAAACAAATTTGCATGTTGATTGTATACCTGGCTATCTATTCAATAAAAATTTAAAGCTGTCAATTTCTCTAGAATATTTATTATACTTTATCTGCCAGTTATTCTCTCAATAGCTTCTGCCTATGTGTGAATTTTAACATATCTTTTAATATGAAACCTAAGATATTTTCATAAATACGATTTTCCTACTATCTCTGCCTATTAGTACATTTTAAATTTTGTTTCTTAAAGTTAGATATTATAACTTCCATAGCATTATTCTGAATAATATAAAGAATTTAAATAAAAAATATAGTTGAGACATACTTTTAGCACTGTTAGGTTTTTGTTTTTAAATGTTTTTACTATGTATTTATCATTTATTTTGGATCCATTCTGATACTAATCTTGTTTTGTGCAGCAGTAATTTAGATCCATCAGATGATGATTTGTGCCTCAAATTTGCCATAATAAATATTTAACTTGTTAGTGTTTTGTATTCTGATTTACTTAACTATATATTAACTTTTATATTTTTTTAATATTTATTTAATGTTTTATTGCTTTTTATTATTTTTTAAAATTGTTTATGCTAGCTTTTAAACCTGCTCTTTTAACTCTGAATTTTATATTTTTTAGCTTTTACAGTTACTATTTGTATTCTACCCTTATGTTGTTCTATGACCATATTAAAGATCTTATTGACTGATATTGAAGTTGTGGGTAGTTTATACCTTTTAGGATCTTCTATCAACAGTGAAAGAACTATCAATCAGTATCCTGCAAACAATGGTGTTCTTTATAGACACAAAGTTGAAGTTTGAAAAAAAAAAAAAAAGATGGAGCCAGAAGACTCCTGGAGCTATCATGGCTAGCCAAGGAAACAAACAAATTAATCAATGAGCCAGAATTCTCTTCAAGGCACAAATGATTAAGCTGAATTTATCATACTTTGTACATACAATATAATGTGAAGATCTAACTCTCTGGAGATGTCTATAATGCTGGGAAAGATGGAAGGAAAGAGAAGAGGAAAGCTAGTAACAAAGGTAATGGGTGAACTGGTGAAAGATTTGAAGGACCAGGTTGTGGACAGAACATCCTAGAGAAAATTAGTCTATCTACATGTTTGCTAAGAGTTGACATTATTTGATGTCTCAAAATCAATCACACTACTATTGCCCAATAGCATAAAAAACATAGATGAGTCCAGGCACAATAGCATTTTCCCCACTAAAAGTACTTTATCAAGTTTAATTTATCCTTGACATAAGGAAAGGAAACCAATAAATTGCTCTTTGCCCCAAAAATTGTCAATGCTCTTCCTAGTTTGAACAAAATATAAAAATAAATATTATGTCAAATACAATAATAAGAATATGCCACTAAATTTTGAAGCAATTATTCTGTTATGTAATGCTGATGCAACCAAACTACATTCTCAATATTTGCATGTCACTGCAAATATACAAGTCAGCCATCAATAAACATACAAAAAAAAGTCACATTTACACACCATTCAAAAGAGACAATAAAAAAGCTAAGATGGAGACAAAAAGATAAGAACATATCCTTTTTGGCAACATACACCCTGATAATCAGGGATTAACACCAGACAAACAGACAGACAGACAAAAAAAATCAGAAAAACCCTTGAACTTAGAAGGAAAAAAACCACACGCACCCATCAACATTGGCAAGGAAAGCTACCATATATAAACAGAAGCAAACCCCACATTAATAATATTATCTAGTTGGATAATAAAATATCTGCAAGCAAAAAAACAAAAACTCAGAGAGCACCAAGAACTCCACAAATATAATTTGGCACCTTAACAATGACTAAACTGGTAAATCTTTGCTGATTCCACTGCCAAAAATTAATAAGGCTCTCAATCAAAAATGTGCACATGTTCCATGTCTCTCTATATAAATTTCATTTTTGATTTCAGTCCAATTTACATTCAAATATCTTCAGGAAATTTGGATTACATTCAGAATCTCCACACCAGGCTGCATTTCAAATTATTTTAAGAATTGTTATTGTAGAGTGTTTCTTTTAATCCCTCTTTAAGTAAAGAAATATGGATGTGCTCTGCAATTGTCCTTCATTTTGCAGATGTTTTAGATCAAATTAAAAGTAGCCAGCCATGAAGGGCAAAGTATAAAAGGAGTCAGTGACGTTTGTAACCTGCAGTAATGATTAGTGAGGGTGGCAGAGGGCATGTTAACTTGAGCTAAATGCTGACTGAGTGTGTCAGCCCCAGAGAAACAGGAAAAATGATTCCAGAGAATCTGAAGTAAAGGATGTAAAGATATTTCATTCATGATGTAAATATTCAATAACAATGCAATGCAGTTCAGGAGTTTATAAAGATTCTCATTACAAAAAAAAAGTGATCTCAGCCCTCTGAAAGAGGAAATAAGTGAACTCAGAAGATCTGAATAAATATAAACCAGTTATTAACGTAGTTTTTTGGACAAGGTGCTCCAGAATGTGTTGGCTAATCAGATCCAGAAACTCTTGGATAAAATGACTATTCCAAATCCATCTATGATGTTCTTTGAAAAGAAATGGAGATAATGCAACTATTTCATTTTCCTAATCCTGCCAACAGATTCTGACAGAATAGTTAGATTAAACGTGGTTGTGATTATGTTATGGCCAGAAGATGTTGCTGGGAAGATTTATGCTTAGCTATGTGGCATTTATCTCAGGAAATTCTCTAGGATCATATCTTATTCTTCCTACAGTTCAAAGTCAGTGTGCAGAGATGTCCAAGGCTGGGAGGTGGCAAGGGGGAAGTATACAACTGGCATTGCATGAATGCATACCATATTTCTTTTGCATATGCATATGTATGAAAGGAATAGAATTCATATCATTGACAGTTTGCCAAGTCTAACCAGCACATACAAATGACATGCTGAGCAAATCAATCAATCAGAATAGAGCTGGAGGTCTTCCAGTCCAACCCCTGCTCAAGCAGGAGACCTATACAATGTGAGATAAGTAGCTGTCCTGTCTTTTCTTAAAGTCCTCCAGCTTGCTGAACGCAAGCTATTCCACTTGTCAGTTGTTCTCACTGTTACGAAGTATCTCCTTAATTCCAGATTGCTTCCCTCTTCGATTAGTTTCCTGAGTTCCTATATCACATCATATACCATTCCTTATCCATACTGGAATACCTTAATTATATATTCTGAAATAATACAATGTTGTATCACTTTTCTAAATGGTTTATTATTCAGACTCAAAAAACATTTGTCTACAGCAAATGGAGGAAGAAAATGGAAGAAGCTCAGTTCTAAACATGAAGAATAGCTGTGCTGACACAGCTGACACCAGGCAAAAGCCAGGATTGTCTTGTAAATGTCTATTGTAAATACTTGTTGTTTACTGTATATAGTACTTCCAATGGTTTTAATCACCTGTCATAGTTCTCTATATTATTTGCCAACATTACCAAACTAAACACACATCCAGTTCTACAAGAACCCAGCCACACTGTGTCATTTACATTTTTAACCTAATTTTGTTTCAAGACAATATATTTTTCCTGCACTCTTCAAATATTGAAACCTGTCCAAATCTGTCCAAATTGGTTTTAATAAAAGTTTGATATAGAACTTTCAAAATCACTACCCATTATCCAGGTGGGAAATATAAATGTGGGGATATGTACTATTCAAGATCATTAACACAAAATCAATAACTTCAGAAATAATTACATGATTTTTTTTCTCCCCTGTGGGTCTCTACATCCTCTGGGGTTATTTAACTAAGGCCCAAAATGAATGGTTTTAAGTTCATCAGATGAATGTATGCACATAGACACATTTAGCCTTAAATGTTATTATATTATGTTTATATATATTTCAACCTGTGGAAAATTATGATTTTTTTTTGTATACTTCCTTTTGGAGAAAAAAAAATAATTTATAAAAATCAAAGCTGAATCTAGTTCTCAAACATCAAAGTATAAAATTATTAAATATATCACCTCAGTTTAATCATATTAAATACATTTCATTTTAATTACAGTAAGCTGCATTCACTTAAGATGAAATACAAAAATGAGCCTTTATCCTTGGTTTCTTAGCCAGTGAAATGCACTTAGCTCTGATATTGGTTTTCATTCATTTTATTTGATCGATAGCATACTGCATATGAATGAAATCATATTCTTTTTTAGAGATTGGTAAACACATTCCGGACATAAACTGTTTCAACTTCTTCCCTCAAAACGACACTATAGAGCACTGCATACAAGAACAACTAGATGCAAGAACAGTTTTTTCCCAAAAGCCATCACTCTGCTAAACAAATAATTCCCTCAACACTATTCAACTATTACAAAGTCTGCACTACTATTTACTATTAATCTTCTCATCACTCCTTATCGCACATCCCTTCCCACTTGTGACTGTATGACTGTAACTTTGTCATTTGTATCCTTATGATTTATATTGACTGTTTCCTAGTATGATTTGATTACTGATTGTACCCTATGACTATCATTAAGTATTGTACGTTACGATTCTTGATTCTTAACTAATGTATCTTTTCTTTCATGTATACTGAGAGCATTTACACCAAGACAAATTCCTTGTGTGTCCAATCACACTTGGCCAATATTCTATTCTATTCTATTCTATTCTATTCTATTCTATTCTATTCTATTCTATTCTATTCTATTCTATTCTATTCTATCCATCACTTGAGCATCAGAATCCTATCTGACATTTCTAAAGAAATATTTTGGTTGACTCCAAGGAGTCAGGAGAAGTGAAATAAAGTACGTATATTACATACTTAAAATTGAGATTTTTGATTTTGAAGAATCAAATCCTTAATCTTCAGATCCATAGATCAACATGTGATGCTTCTTTTTTCTTTCTGTAAAAAAATCTATAGAAGACTTCCAGTCTTTCAAAAAAAAAAAAAAAGCAATAGAATATATGTAGATCAGGGTTGAATGGTATACTGCATGGTGCTCTCCCAACTTTTTTTCCCCCCTTTGCAGATATTTAATTGCCAGACAAGGCAACATCATCATCATCCATTTTAGAAGGGAATAGGTTTTATTCTCTAGTAATGGTTTGCCCTGGGAATGGGTGGGAGTGTTGTTAGTGGTTCCTTGATTAGGCTGTTGTTTACTGTTCACTTGTTTGTCTGAGTTGGCAGTTCCTTAACTGGGATATTGCTTGACTTAGTCAAGTATTAATTTGGTGTTAATGTCTGTTCATCTGGATGTTGATTACTGGGAAGATGCTTTGGGTTTTGTGTATTTCGTTTTTGGACTTTTGATGGTTTCTTTTGAATTGTATGTAGATCTCTGTGTGCCTGTTGATGGCTGATTTGTCTGATTCCTATGCTTCCAGGGATTCTCTAGAGCTTTTGGATTTGGCTTGATCTAGGATACTCAGCTTCCCAGTTGAAATTAAGTCTGTCCATGACTTGTGAAATTAAGGAGTTTTCATTAAGTCTTCTGAATGCTAGGTGGTGATCCTGATGTGCTCTGCCAGATATGGTTATTTTAAAATTTAGAGTTTAAATAATAAAACATTTGTACATGTCTGGCAACACTACCAGTAGTAGTAGTTAATGTAGCACATCAATTGTATAATAAAGGAAATTATTTATTAACTTTTAAAAAATAAACTTTTAATTAGCAAAACAAAGCAAAGCCCTTTACAGATCTTTTAAAAATTCAAGCAAAATCATTACTAAAGCATATAAAATGTGTGATATTTTAAAAGATTTATAAAGTGTGGGAACATGGGCATATGAAAACCTGACGAAAGATAACCAGCTATTCCAAGCAAGGATACCTCTAATTACATCTCTCTAAAGGACTATTTATCAATACTTGAATTTGAAGATGGGTGGACTGCTATAATTTCTCAGTCATCTCAAAACTGCTGAGATTGAGTTACATTCCAGAGATTGCTACTATTACTAAAAAAAATTCCAGAATATAGTTGAACTGGACCTAATGGAAGTAATTCTATTTTTCAAACAAATAAATGTAGGATGGCCTAGAAAAGTTTCTATTAGATCAGTACCTATAAAAAATGGGTTAAATTAGGAATGTTGTCACCAGATGATTTCTGTTTCTTCCTCACTTGTTTAGCATACACCCATTTCCATAGGATCTGTCATCCTAATAGTCTTATTCAAAAGACTAGAATCTAAGTCAACTCAATAGTAAATTAACTTTTTTGGCATCATGTGGGACAGCAAATATATTTTTGGGTGGCTGGAGGGTTTTTGTCTTTGTTTTTGAGGTGGGATTTAGACCATCAAATGCAGTCAGTAGGAACTTTAGATTATTTTTTTAAAAAGTAGTCCAGAAGTTAACTAGGACCTGAAACTACAAACTGTTCACACTGTGATAGAATTATGTTACCAGTGAGAGAGAAAATATTATATTGAAGCTAACAACAAATAAGGTGGTATAAGAAGGGGGGGAAAGATAGTACAGTATATGGAAATATGTATAATTAAATAGACAATGTGTGATACCTAGAGAAATGCCAGGAAAATAAATTCAATTGGTGGAAAAGATCTGTGAATAATTGGGAGCTGTTGTAAGACTTCACATACAAAACATTTAGCATAAAATTACTGGGATTTTATAGGATTTTTATATTCTTGTTATTGTTCTTAAATTATGTTGTTTTGATGTTGTATATTGTTTTTTTAATTGTTATGAGCCACCCAGAGTCATATATTTGAAATGAGTAGCTATATAAACTGGAATTATAAATCTTGGGATGTTACACATGATCACATGCAAGACTGCATGCACTGTTGGCTAGCATATATCTTGTCAAATTTAGATATTCTCAAGGGTTTTCTATAAGCGAACTTCTTGAGATCTTATCTAATTATCTGGTGCTAGAAGCTGTACAACATGCATCTCAAATTGTTATGCAAGACTTAGTGCAAAAGTTTTGTGCAATGACACGTGCGAACCAAAGAGCATGACTTCATTTAATTCTTTTCTCATGCAAAACCTTAGCACCTCATATATACATCCCCACTAGCCATATCCTGAATATTCAAGTATGTGAATAGTAATTTAGCTACAGTTTAACCAAAGCCATGAGCAATAAAATGATAAATCAAATACTTTGTGCAAATGGCTACAACATTCTCAGTACAATCTGTCATCAGAAAGTCTAATTTCCCCATGCTCTTCTGCCTTGGCAGTGAAGCTTAATAAATACTGACAGTGACTATGTGGAATTAAGATTTCATACTGGAGTGATTTAGTTTGTGGAATAGATAATAGTCTAATAAATATGCTGCAATTATTACTGGCTGATTTTGTAAAATAGCCTGCTTAGAATGAAGCACAATAGAAAGCCAAGTATTCAGCATTATCAGAACTCTGCTACTTATCACATTCAATATCGCTTTAGGAGTGCATTGGGAAACTGCCTCACATTCCTTTCCACATGATTTGGGGAAGAGGAATGAAGCCCAAGGCTAGATGCAAAGATGTAAGGAAAAAAGGAAAGAGTGCTTCTGTAGAATGTCAGGAATCCAATAGTTTAAAAACCCCTAGAACACTCAATCCAATGATGGGGGTGAGGAAGCCAGCATTTGACAATGATGTGAAATATTGGTGTCTGCTAAGCCCTTGCAGGAATATCACACACCCCTTGCAAAGATTTAAAGTCCTCCAATTGATAGACTGTAAGATAGGCTGCTAGATTGTAGGAAAGGCTTACTCAGGGAAATTGCATCTACTTGTAAGTGAATCCCGCATACATCTGGCCAGTCATTTTATAAGGATTCAGTGCTGAGCTAGTGTGGAACTCAGAAGGCAGAAGTGTATCAAATATAGCCTTCACACTTGCCATCCCATTTTTATTGCACATACCAACAGCTGTGCAGTGCATCTCCTCAAAATGAATATTGCCTATAAATTAAAAAGTGGCAGTTCTTTGATTGCAGTTTGGAGGTGCAGGACAAATGATGCTCTAAGAAATTGCAAAAGAATAGAATTGGGGCAGGCTTTGTTTTAAGAAATACAAAGACTGATGGTCTGAATTTAGACTGATTTGTCCATCTCTGCCCTTATGATCTGCTTGTTGACAGAAGCAAGCATCTAGTTAGCCACTGAAAAACTGGATTGTGTTGGTATAGTTGGGAGGTTCTTTATATCACCTTGTCCACATGCATATGTACTTATTTAATTGATGGAGAGAATACTTCAGTGTGTGTTTTCACTATTTTAGATGCTTTAGCCTGATTTTACATTTCCACAGAATGCATTTTTAACAGCTCCCTTGAGTAGAGTGATGAGTATTGCTTACAGTACATGTGGGATCAGTTCTTTACTCATCAATTGACCTCTTAGAATAGTGCTGGCTTTCTCATTTTTCCTCAGGCCAAAATAGATTTGTTATGGAAACAAAATCTGGGCTAGCCATATACTGTATATGCCACTTGGGTTTACTAGATATGGACAAGGTGCAAACATATCAAATCAATATATTTAGTGTAGGACTTTATTGCTGAATCAAAATAACAGTGGGCAAACTGTCTCGCCATTGATTATGCCATTGATTTCAAAAGGATGCAGCTCTCTGTTGATATATCAAGATGCAAGAGTTTTATGACATGCACCTGCTCAGGTATCAGCCTCTTCAGAACTGCCTGAATGGCCATGTTAAGTGCAATGCTATCCCAAGAGCATAGCAAGTGCTCCCATAATAGAAGATTATGAGAGTAATGGACCATTTCACTTGTAATTATATGATCAATTTATTTTCAGTCACTGAGCATTCAAATTAAGCATAAAATAAGGCACTCAGAGTTCTGAGGAACATATTCTTTTGGTATATTTTATTGGAGAGAAATAAGAGCTGTCTTAGAGTTTGGCTTTAATGTTGAGTTACTTTGAAGAGTAAAATGAAGATCATTTGCTGCAGAAGCTAATCCTTGCTGGGGCAGATGGAAAAAAATAATCAAAAGACAGAAATGGAGATTTTCTAACTTTCACTCTGCAGATAATAATTCTCATATATTGATATAAAGTCTATTAACAAAAAATGGCAGTTAGCCTGCAATATAAAATAAGAACACAAAACTGGTACACCTTATTCCCATACCAGAAGTCCACATGCTGTTGACTTTTTCTTTAAAGGAAGACACAAACTCATCATTAGCTATATATAAAAATCATGCTACTTATATAGATAATTGTATTGTATGGAGTTATCTGAAGAGCAGCAATTTAAATTAATTGTGGAAATGTCTTTTGTGGCATCAATGAGAGTTCAAACAACTTATTCCACCCAGTATTTTTATGACTTATTAAGTATAGGCCCTCTATACTGTGGGCACTTTCACTCAGGGGTGGGATTCTACCAGTTCGCACCTATTTGCTAGAACCGGTTGTTAACATTCTAAGCAGTTTGGAGAACCGGTTGTTAGAAGAAATTACTGGCCTAATCCTGTAAGGAAGGCAGGAAGGAAACATTTTGGTGTTGCTTACAGAAACTGCCTCTCTGTTAACCCTTATTACATTCTTGGCAGCACTTGACTTCCTGTCTCAGAAACTTCTCTGGAGTTTTCCCCCCTCCTTTGCTGGTTCTTTGCTTGCATGGAGTGACCATTTAAAGTTACAATGGCACTGAAAAAAGTGACTTATGACCATTTTTCACACTTATGATTGTTGCAGCATCCCCACAGTCATGAGAAGCCAGGCAAGGAGATGAGTGCCTCGATGTGAGTGATATTCAGTTGGCCACGCCCAGCCAATAACATGACCACAAAGCCATGCCCACTAACTTAGCCACGCCCACAAAACTGATTGTTAAAAATTTGAATTCCACCCCTGCTTTCAGTCTTGAAGAAACTGAAAAATGTAGTTTACTTTTACAGTGGAATACAGAGACACAGTGTTTCTTTCTCTTAATTCTGGGATATTATCCTTGCCCTTAATTGATTCCCATTCTTTTTTCAATCTTATCTTTCTAGATGTATAGATATAGGTTTTTGAATGCTATCTGTTTGATGTCTGAGGAAGCCAGGTGCTGATCAACACCTGTGCTCTAAGTAACACAATGCATCAAAGTGTGAGATTTGCTTTTTTCATAATAGTTGGGTTCATACAGCATGCTAAGCCTACAGGCAAAACATTTATTGGCCTATAATGTGCAAGCCAGCTCTTAATTTATTCTTTCTGATTTATAAAGGACATAGAAGCTATCTCAAAAGATGGGAGGAATATGCTAATTTCTGTTATGGCTCTAAAGAGCACTTCATACAAGTCAAATGCTTGTCTCAGCACCAAGGCTAGTTGCTCTCCTTGGCAAGGCTTCATTCAAATGTCTATTGTTTCTGCATTGCCTAAGGGGCTATATTAAGCATAGCCTTTGAAATTTTTCATGGCAAGGTTTAGAGAATAGCCTTGAACTTAAAGAAGAATTATTTAGTATAAAATGATGATGGGCTATCATGTCTGACTTTCTTTACAGACTGTATTCAATAATACCTTGTACTATTTAGTCGGAATTCACTAGCTGCAAAACTAGTCTAAAAAGAACAAAAGGGGGAATGGAATCTACTTCAGTATGACTTTGGAAAACCTCTAGTAAGTATATAACAACTTTATTATTCCATAAACAGTCTTATAATTTGTCTAGCTTTTTAAAACTCAACCTCTTTTGCTCTCTTCCTCTCTCACCCACTCACTCACTCTCTTTGTATGATATAGATTTAGGGATTTGGGACTTATTACATCTGAGAAGTGAAGAAAAATGGAAACATGCTTAGAAATTAAGCATAGGAATACATTCAAGGTTTTAAATGAAATAACGCATGCCATTTCCTCTGTTTATATGCCTGACACATGGCCAGGGCACCACCCACATCGCAGAGGTGAAGCACAGAGTCTCCTCCTGTCTATCCACCACTGCCATTCCAGAATGTTTCATTAAAGCGCAAAGAAAGAGAGACAGAGACAGAGAGTAAGTTGTTGCTTGGCAAAACAAATCTCAATTATTATTTATACATTTCAATGAGATATACTGTACACATTGGAGGGCTTGGGAAAAGATATAAGCTCCTATTTTTGTGCAATTTTCTGTGAAATATCATTTTAATATACAATATTTGTACCATTCAAAAGAAATATCAGACCACAGGTATTGTTACCCAAGCATGTACACACACACACACACACATACACACACACACACTGCACTAAAAGTGAAAAGATGCCTATGAGTTGTTTGCAATCAGAACAAAAAACATGGTCAGTGCTGTTATCATGAAATATTCCTTTTCTTCCATGGGATAATAGGTGTAGGATTTAGAAAGAATAAGCAGAACTAGCAGGGATATTTGAGTAAGAATCAGGAAGTAAGGAAATATGATAAACATTCCTTAGTTTCACAATACATGGACAGACTCAGCCATGGTTTCAATTGGGAAACTGTGAGCATTCTAGATCAAGCCAAGTTCAAATATGCCAGAGAATTCCTGGAGGCCTGGTATTCCATCAACAGAACCATGGAGATAAACAACATCTACACCATTCAAAATAGACAATCAAAAGCCAAAAAGGAAACAAGAAGACCAAAGACCAAAGGCCTTCACCAGCAATCAACATCAACGTAAACAGAGATTAACAGCAAGATTAACACTAATCCAACAATAAAGAAATAAGCAATATGCCAATCAAGGAACTACCAATGCAGACAAACAAGATAACAGTAAATAATAGCCTAATCAAGGAATCACCAAGAACAATCCCACCAACACTGACAGGACAACCCATTAGTACAGAAAAATCAGAGCAAACCTCATTGCTTCATAGCACTGATGATGTTACCTAGTTTGGAAATCTGCAACAAAATCACTAAGCTCAGAGTACACCAAAAAACCCAGAGTTTAACCCAGCACTCCATATATTCTCTTCTGTCCATAAGAAAACAAGGTGGCAAAGCAGAATGTTACAGACAGAAGGAAAGAGTAAACTTGCTCTGTTTACCTAAACTTTCCAAATGGCTAAATACTGTCTGGATCTCTCAGTGTTAAAACCAGGACCTTTATTTTGGAAGTTGCATGGGTTGCAATCCTAGCTTTATTTTGTGTTTCCTCTGTAGCCTGAACTTTGCTTTACACTCTGCATGACCATTAGTCTATCTCACTCAATATACTTCAAACATAGTAATTCTTCAAACTTCAGTATAATTTTTCAGTTTGACCAGCAGAGACCTGGAGATCAGATGATAGCAAAGAAATACAGTAGACTGCAAAATGTTGTTCCCATTGAGTGATTGTCTGGATTTTTACAGTGAGATTATGACAGGTATATCCTATCCAATCTACTGTGTTTTTAGGAGATCTGGAGTGAGCTACAGACTCATATACTTTTCTGTCCTTCACAAAAGCACCTGCTTTCTTTCCTGTTCCCAATTCTCCTTTTGAATGTGAATCTACTTTCCCATCTACTCTTGATGCCTACAAAATATTAATTCTAATGTTAATCAATTTAGTTCAATCTAGTTTGCAAACTATGGATATACTGTAAATAATTTCAGACTTGCAGTTAATCATGATAGTATTAAGATTTTATATTATTTTTCAACACTTCAGCCATAATAACTTTCAGCAGAGACATCCATTCATTCATTCAACTGAAAGTTATATAAGCTGATGACTAATAATAGGATATTGAATCAAAGACATACGTGCATGAATCATTCTTACTATCTTGATAATTTTATTTCAAATCTTCCAATCTTCACACCAAGATGTGCATTTAAGGTTCAGATGCAATCCATTAAGAGAAAATTTGTATTCATAAATGGTAGGCTATTCCACACCTTCTATAAAGTACTTGCAATTGAGATACTGTATGTTTGTTATATTTGAACTTTGCATGCAGATTTTAACATTTGTTATTTTATTTCTAGACTTACCACTTGGAGCTCATTTGTAATTTACGCCATCATATTATGCTTATGATAAAAATATGGGGTTGAAATACAATAACTTGCTTAAAATCTCCAATGAAAAACAATATTTAAATGGGAATTTTCAATAAGGGTCTCCTAAATTTTGATTAAAAAGGTCTTTTATATGTCATCTGTAAAGTGATTCTAATGTTTGATGATGGGGATTACTGAAAAGTGATGGGATTTACTTGATAATTAAACATTCTTTTTCTCTTGTGTACCTACGTACAATGCATGCACAAAAGAGAAAGTCAATTGATTGAATGAGAAGCAAATATGGGCGAACCAGAGGCATTCAAACACTGGCACTGGCTGCAGAAATCATCTATGTATTTATACAACCTTAAGGTTCCTGTTTCCAAGCCAAGTAAGTATCTTAATCAGAACAAATGAAAATGTAAGGCAATTGCTCTGTGCATCTTAATGAACAAAAAGGGAGGATGACCATGAGGGGAGAGTGGTATGGAGAGAGGCACCTCAAAACTCAGCCTTCAATTGATTTCCACTAAAATAACTTTCAAATAAAATGTTGGAATGTATTAGGAAAAAATGATTAAGTAATAAATACCTGTTAGAGAATATCAGGTAAATTCTTGTGCATTAACAGATCCTCAAAAATTATCCAATTAATTGAATATTGTGTAAATATATACAAGCAAGCAAAGAACTCCAGGACTGTATTGCAAGACTATATGTTCTCAGCAGGGTCACCCTATTCATGAAAGTCATCCGAGCTGCCCAGCTAAAGCAAGCAGGCATCTATATTGGGCAGCAGTGATATAGGAAGATGCTGGAAGATAAAGATCACTTTAGTGGCAATGGCAAAGGCAAAAATTGGGCTCTGTGGGAGAAGGCAGTGGTAAATTGGTCCTTTTTTAAAAAAAAACAAGAAAACTACATAGATAGAAAATATACAGTTATTGATGATATAGTGCTGGATAATTGGCCTTTCAGGTTAGATGGCCTTCCACAAACTACATAGGAAGAGCTGAAGATCTTTTGGATAAATTCAAATTGGTGAAAAATGAACTGAAACAATTATGAATTAACATTTTAGGCATCAGTGAAATGAAATGAATTAGGAAATGAATTAGGATTGTTTCAAAGATCAAAAATGAAAATAGTATACTGAAATTATATTAGTAGACATGTCATAGTTTAAAAGATATCCCCTATTTGCAAGAATTTCTAGTATTAGAAGAAGAAGTTAGAGCTACATTCCTGTTATTTCCAAGTTGGAAGGCTTGGAAAATTAATGAAATACCCACAAAATCAACAGAAGAAAAAATCTGTAAAAGTTCTGAGAAAGTTATGTCAGCAAATTTGGAATGGCCAACAATTGGAAAAGATCAGTCTACATACCAATACCGAGGAAGCAGACTTATCAGAATATGCAAACTGTTTCTATTATCCTTAATTTCACATACCAGCAAAGTAATACTGAAAGCGTCATCTTATGTATACCAGAGCCTACATGGAAACAGAGATTCCAGATGTTCAATCTGGCTTTAGAAAAGACTGAGGAACATTAACAACATTATTATCAACATTATTGTTGATGTGCAACAAAGAAAAGTCAAACAATACCAAAACAAAGTCAGTATGTGCTTCATTGATTCTAGAAAAGTCTTGGATTATGTTGATCATGTCAAACTGTGGAATGTGCTTAGAAAAATGGGAATCCCAGAACAACTAATTGTCCTCAAGCAGGTCAGGAAGACATAGTATAGACCAGTGGTGGCGAACCTTTTTGGCACTGAGTGCTGAAATGGGAGCATACAGGAAGAACTGTGAACTAGAAGAGCAGCTTCCTGTCATGCTGAGTGGGAGCACCGGAAACCAGAAGCTCAGCTTCATGGTGTGTGTGCATGCATGCTGGCCATCTGGTCTTCTGGTTTCTAACATGCACGCAAATGCAAAGACCAGTTGGGCAGCGTACATGCACACAATGGGGAGCTGCACTTCTGGTTTCGGGTGCTTCCGCACTTCCGAAGACCAGCTGGCTGGCATGCATGTGCACGCTGGAACCCAGAAGAGCAACGGGCAATGGCTGGCATGCCCGGAGAGATGGCTCTGAGTGCCACTTCCAGCACGTGTGCCATAGGTTTGCCATCACGGGTACAGACAGAACATGGCAAAACAGACTGGTTCTAAGTTGGCAAAGGAATAAGACAAGGCTGTATACTTCCTCCTTATTTATTCAACTGATATTCTGAATATATATTAAAGGAAGCTTGTTTGGAGGAAGCTGAGAGTGATTTTAAAATTGGAAGAAGACACATTAATAATCTGCACTAGGGAACAATAACAGCAGCAGCAACAACAAAATCCTTGATGTTATTTATCATATGCAAATTTGATACTTGCGGAATTGATTTTGGAAATCTGAACCAGAACAGTAGCAAGCAATTATTGAACTGGAGCAGAAATATTAATGTACATAGCAAAATAAAATGACTTGGTTGTTTCAAAAGACTAATTTCTAATCATACCAAAGACTTAAGCACACTGAAGTGATAAATGAATCATTATGTGCTTTAGTCCAAAAGAATTCCAATGAAATTCACAAGACTAATGTGAAGTAAGCAAATAAAGGATAATAGTGTTATTATTTTTATTACTATGTTTGTAAATGTCCTTTTACTCACTAGTAAATTAATTATGTCCCATTTTGATTTTTTTAACATGTCAGTGGAAAGAAAATCCAGCTAGATGGATTTTAAAGGAGAGAATTGTTAAGAGCTGGTATGTTTGTGATCTAAAGTCTTTCTAAAAGAAAAGGAGGAAGAAGGTGCATGAAGCAGTTTCTCAGATAAGTTCAGATAAGATAAGTTGAAGAGAACAAGGTCATCTTCAGAGTTTGGAGATAATTTTCCAGTTAATCCTAAATAGGTGATAGCTTCTTAATGACTACAATTCTGGCTGCCATGTTAATTTCTATAACAAGTATTATTAAATCCCTAAGAAGGTATTAAAAATCTGGCTTTTCCCATGTGTACTGTTTGATCACAATATGTAAACCTGTAATTATGGTGGTAGATTTTATTTTTATTTTTTTTACTGTTTAGTTGTTTTTTTAAAAAGCCTATTCTTACTTATTTTTAATCCTTGTTAGATGCTCAAAGTCACTGCTGAATGTGTGGCCTTTAAGGTAATTAAAGAAACCCACATAATATACCTTTTCATATATCATAATAGAACATTTACTGAGGTTAAGAAATTGGAGAAACTTTAAGATGTCTATGCTGCTACGAATGTAATTGGTAGCATGTGATCTGTTATAAGAAAAGAATATTGAAAAAATAGGAAGTGGGAGAAATGTGGAAAAAAAATTTAAAATGCAGTATAAATAGAGCATATATTTGATACACAAGAGTTATTGACATTTGTTCAAAAGGACTTCTTAGCTTTTCTTTAACACATGAGAAGCTGTGCTATCCTTGCACTCCTGTTGTACAGTTCGGTTTGTCAACATGAAGCCAGACACTGGGAATATCAGGACAAACATAATAACAGTTTGACTGCAAAAGGAAAGAGACAGTTAAAAAGCAGATTTAGTCCAACAGGATGAGATAGAGTCAACACTGTAAGGTACCTAATAAATGTAGATCGAATACAACAGAGAGTTACTACTACCAAAAAGGTATATTGAGGTGGCTTGATCATATAAATGAATGAAGAAGGTATGGTTCACAAAATAAATATATGAAAGAAGACTGACTAAGGGGGTCACTGAGTAAGTTGTTGCTGGATGAAAATTGAATGAGACTGTTAAGGAAAAGTAATTAAGATCAAGAATAAAGGGCAGTATATGAATCAGGTATAGAAACATGGTAAGAACAAGGATAATTTGCAAGGTTAGAAGGCTAGTATGGAGAGATAGTATGGTAGAACTTTCTTTTTGCTTTTTTGAGCCACGGTGACACAGTGGTTAAAGTGCAGTACTGCAGGCTACTTCTACTGCTTGCTTGCACTTTGGCACTTCAAATCTCCAGGCTCAAGTTGACTCAACCTTCCATCCATCCATCCATCCATGGTCAATAAAATGTGGGCCCAAATTATTGGGGTAATATGCTTATTTTGTAAATCACTTAGAGTGGGCTGTAAAGCACTGTAAAGCGGTATAATAGTCTAAGTGCTATTGCTATTTATCTTTTCTTACTTTTTTTCTCTGCTCTGCATAAAGTGGTTAAGCTCAAAATTTCATGAATGCATACATACGTGTGTGTGTATGTGTGTGTGTGTGTAAGTATATACGTAAGTATGTGTGTGTTAATATTAATGGATAATACATCAGCAAGTATTGCGGACCCAATTAGCAAAAGAAAGCTCAGGACCATATTGGTTGGAAATATGCAGAAGAGGCATTCATACTGCAGTGAACAGACAATTGGTAAAATGATGACCACACACACAAACACACACAAACACACACACACACACAAAGTAGAAAGAGAATGAAATTAGTCCAATGAAAGCTAATATAAGCAAATATTATGAAGCACAACCAGAAATAAATAGTCAGATGCAATATAAATTCTACTGTCTTGATCCACTTTACTCTATATCATTATAAGTGCTTTTTCTAAGTTTTTCCTAAACTAATTTTTGGCTATTATTATTATTATTAATTAATCTTTTATACCGCTCCCTCTCCCAAAAAGGGACTCGGGGCGGTGTACAGCCTACTAAAAACACACAATAAATATACAATAAATACAATTAAAAATACATTAAACAATTTGATCCGGCTGTGTCCATCCAAGGGAATCAATTAAAAATTAAAACTAATAAAACCCCAATTAAAATTGAATTAAAACCGAGACACAATTACTGGGCCAGGCCAGCCTGTTTAAAAAATAGGGTTTTCACTGCGCGCCGGAAGGTCAGGATATCCGTCATAGCCCGTATCTCCAGGGGGAGATCATTCCATAGGGAGGGAGCTCCCACAGAGAAAGCCCGAACTCTCGGGGCCATCAGCCGACAACGGCCAGGCGGCAGTACCCCAAGAAGGGCAATCCTGTGGGAGCGTACTGGGCGGCGGGAGGTTGACGATTGCAGTAGGTGGTCCCGTAAGTACCCAGGTCCCGAGCCATGGAGCACTTTAAATACCATCAGTACCACCTTGAATCGAATCCGGTAGGCCACAGGAAGCCAGTGCAGCCTGCGGAGAAGCGGTGTAACATGGGAGCTCTGAGGGGCACCCACAATCACCCGCTATGGCTTCACAGTAGCGTTTTTCATATAATTTCCAATATTTCCATTCTCAGGTATCCAGTTTTAGTCTTCATTCAGACATCAAATTCAGGACCTTAGATCAACTGCTTATTTGATTTAAAGTGGACAATAAATATCTTGTTCTAATTTCAGAATTAAAAGCAAACTGGTTTGATTCAAGTTTCACTTGAAGATTCAGTCAAGAGCTAAAATGAGGAAGCATTGAAACACCTGCAGTGCTTCATTTTTCATCACAATCGGATGAAGATAGGACAGATAGCAGCTTCTTTTTAGAGAACATTAATCCTGGCTAATTTAACCTGGATATCTTCAAGCATTTTCCTTAATACACTTTGGAAATATTCCCCCTGCATGTCTTTTAATGAAGAGATAGCAAGTATGAGAGAAAAGCAGCACAGCAATCTTCAAATTGTCTAGAAGAGATTATATTGTGTTACACAAGGGCAGCAAAGGACTCTATGTCAAGTTTTAAAACTTTCAAAACTCATTTAATAGTTATATTCTTCCTTTCCACTTACTTTTTTGAGATTTCAGAGAATAGGTGACATTTGTAGTCTTGCCATTCCTTATCCCTAATGACAACTATTTAGGCCAGCACCTATTGTAGCTAGGCACAAAAGTACTAATTTGCAGGTGATTTAAACCTCCTCCCTTCAAACAGAATTGAACAGTGCGGTCTGACATAAAAATGCCTTCTGCCTTGGGCATATATTCAAAGTGCTGAGAGCTGAGTTAAGCTCTTAATTGTGTTGGCTGTATCAACAATAAATATATCATTCTGGAGAGAGAGAGAAAGAGAGAGAGAGAGATCAAGGCCTGTGGCTGAGAATTGAGAGCCAAGAGAAGAAAGTAGAACCATACAAGAGCTTTGATAGATAATAATCTCATTGGCCAGCTGGACACATCAGTGTCAAAGAACCTAACTCACTGCTACGTCCTCTCTACATTCTCAGTAGATAGATGTGAAACTTCCACATTGTACAATACCCTAGAAAAGCCATTCAATTCATGAAATGCTTCAAAGGTTATGTAGCACTTTGCAGATACATGGTTTAATTTGCAGTTTTGGGTTGTGGATCTATATTGCAGAGATAATTTGATAAAAGCTTTATCAAAATGAAAGCTTTGCATCACCCTATTCAGAATGAATGCCTGAGCTTCATGTGTCCATTTATAATCATGCATTTCTACAGCACAAGACTTCTGGATTAAGTTCAGTAATGTAAATATTGATTACATTTATTATTTTCACCACACACTTATCTATATTAACCTGTCATTCTGACATGATTGCAGTTTGCTAGGGACACCCTGGACTAGTTCAAAAATACAACAATAAATTGAAGTTTGGTATGGCAGCAAGCTCTAGAGTTGTGATGAGTCAGTCCGCCATAATAATGGCTGCTGATCATCAACTGAAACCTATCTACTTGTTCAGAAGTCACACTTATTGGATAAAACTAAGCAGATCTTTCACCACTCCCTTTTAAAAATAGGAAAGTGTTTGGTTTTGTCACTGTGCTTTTGAGGGTAAATGTTGAAATTTATCTAAGCGAAATGACTTTCTGAAAGTGAAATGACTTTCTTAAAAAGTTTTTTACAGCTCTAGCATGTAAAATGTCTGTGGAGATTCTCAATCATCCAGATCATAAAAAAGGTGGTTTTTATTCCTAAAAGTAACTGGACTGTTTTTTCTTTGAAAAAGAAGAACAAAACATTTTGGATGCAAACTGAAACTTTTTGTTCTTCTTCCTCAAGGAAAAGACAGTCCAGTTGCCTTTTCGAAAAGCACCTTTGAAACTCTAGTATACAACTTTATTTCTTCCTTTGCTTGTTTATAATGTTCATACATATTTCCAATCCATGTGAAAACTGGGTGGAGAACAACAGCCCCAGAATCCAATAAGTTAAAAGCATTTGACAATAGTAAATAATTATACTTTAATGGAATGGAAGAACAATCTGCCTACAGTTAGTACAATGATCTTACATGATGCAATTTAATAACTCTCAGCAACTTATTTGAAAAACTCTGCTAGTATGGTAAATAAATTGTTAATGCATTTCTCTGATAAAAAATCTCTTAACTATTAGCACCAGAGTTTATGCCTGCTTCTCTTACTGATTATATTCTTTCATATTCTTTAATATCATTGACTCAGGCAGAATTAACATTAGCATACAGTGTTTTAAGACTATACAATAGGGTTTTTTTGGGGGGGAATACAAAAATAAAATCTATATATTTTTTTGTGTTAGATAGCAAAACTAAATCTCTTTTGTTCATCATAATGTAATGGTATGGTTAACCATAGTTCATTTTAAGCTGAACTAGTCAGTGGAGTATGTTCCTCTGTAAGGACGAACTATAGCCAAAAATAATGGAAATAGCTTTTTAACTGCCCATTTTAAAAAATATGTCAACCCAATCAAGCATGTTACTGCCATTTATTTCAACTGAATGAATTTAAAATCAGCAAATATTCGAGGACTTAAAGCTCATTTTATAAGAAGAGGAGAAAAATATTCTCCTATACTGTTTGCATCTTGACAGCTAGAGGGATTGTACCCAATCATTTCATTTTAATATAATTTAATACAATTAATTAACTTCATTGCACATTTTTCAGCTATAACTGAGAGCTGTAAAGGCAAGATCTCCACAGATTAAAATTCCACAGGCACAGGCTTCTGTTTATATCGTTGTTGGCAATTTGTCAAAGGGATCTTTCTTTTTCATAAAAAATAAAATAAATAAAAACAATCGAGTATCTCACTGAAAACTTTTCCTTTTCTCGGTTTTTCTTTCATATTGGATGGAAGATTTTTCAGCTGACAAAATCTAAGAGGTTCCTTATGGTTTGGTGGCCAAATGGTTTAATCACTGTGTGTGACCACAGGTCTCAGGGAACAGAGTCAACTTATTTTGTACAACATTTTTTATAATGTCATAGCTCTTGGCAACAAATGTCTCTGACAGAGCAGGTCAAGTCTATGAATCTTGTGAAACCTGCTCTTGGGCCCTGGGAAGCAAAAATAGAGAAGTCACATACTTGACACAGAGACATTTCAGTTCCCAATTCCTGTAGTGTATAACTTGTTAACTTTGTCAAATAGTAAGCTGCTAACTGAGGAATGTACAAATATTTCTAGTTTCTATAGTGATACATGTCAAAAAGAGTTTTGTAACCTAGGGAGAAAAAAAAGGTGATATATGGTTTTATATAGCCCACTTACTAGAAATATTTAATTAACAGAGGAAGATCACTGTATGATTGTTACAGAAATATATTATTATAAAAATGTAGACATTCTTTTGTCTTTCAGTATGACCTACACAGGACATAAACCAATTAAGAAAAATTTCAGCAATTATTTTTCTTCTGTTGAATAATATAGTTTATTCCAAGATAATCTTGCCTTAAAGAGTGTAATGGCACCAAAATGTCTGTTATGGTTTCATCACTTAATAAATATGTACTCAATCATTTTAGAGATGATTCCTGCAGATAACATTGCCAAAAGGTGTCATAATTATCATTATCACACTTGGGTTTTTTTTTTTGAATTATTAATTTATCTGTACCTATTGATCAGGAACCCCTTTTTGGAAGTAGTGTATTTTTCCTTTATGATTTGAAGAATAAATAGAATTGGGAACTATTGGGAACTTCAATTTCATTTTATCAGTATTTTGATTTGCAGTTTAAACTACTGTTTCCCAGTCTGGTAGCTTCTAGATATGTAGACTTAAACTTAACACAGGAATGTTCATATTGGCTGAAAATTTTGGGGAGTTCATCCACACATCTAGAAATTCCCAAGACTGGGAAACACTGGCCTAAATCCATTTTGAAGTAAGGCTTCAATAGAAATAGAAAATATAGCAAGTTAAGGCAGAAGGAAATGTCAGTAAGTTTGAGTAGTGCACCAGCACATTATGTAGAAATTGTTTCTTTTATTTTTATTAATTTTGTTGGCCATATTCTGTAAACAATGACAATAATTTACACACCAAATGTGTTTTAAGTGTACTTGTATGTATGTATACATGTATGACACACATATGTCAGAAGAACATCATTTCAGGAGTCAAAGAAAAGGAAGAAAATAAATGAAGAACAAAGCAGTATGTTTATTTCTGTGTTTGGTAAGGTGCAAGGACACATTTTCAAGCACTGTGTTTTTGAGCATTTAGGAAAAAATGCTACCACTATCAAGAGCCAGTTTCTCAAGAACAATTTTAAACAACTAAATAATATTAATCTTATAAGAAATAATTAATCTTATTAATTATAGAAATAATTAATAAGAAATAATTAATCTTATTTCTGGAATGTTGTGGATGTAGAACAATCCTAATAAATCACAATTTTGCAGATAATACCAAGTAGGGTGACCAAATCACAGTTCAAAAGGATTGCAGCATATTGCAACATTGGGCTAAAATAGTGGGAGCAGGAGCAACTGACATCCTGCTGGTTTCCCCATTGAGTTTCCTTGTGGGAAATTGATAGGAAATGTCAAAAATCAATCCTTCCTTCTTCCTTTTTCCTTCCTTTCTTCTCCCGTCCCTCTCTCCCACCATCTTCTGCTGGCTTCCTCATTTATTTTGTTTATGAATATTTCGCATAGAGAAAGTCAATGAGAAAGTCAATGGGGAAGCCAGCAGGAAGTTTAGTGAATGCTCCTAGGCAGGGGAAAGAAAGAAAGGGTGAACAAGGATGCTTGTTAGAAAGGATATATGGGGGTGAAAGGGAGTGGCTGTATGGGATCGGAAGAAAATGTGTGTGTGTGCACAAGATGCTGCATGAACTTGGGGTGAGCAAGAGATGGGGGTATGTGGGAAAGCATGAGTCAGAGAAGACACATGGGTGGGTTGCATAGGCTGAGAAGAGTGTAACAGGCATATGCAAGAGGTGCCATGCAGATTGAGTAAGGCGTGGGGAGCATGAATTGAGAAGGGGAGATCAAGGAGCATACAAGAGGTGGTGCATGATTCAGTGAGGATGCCCAGACCCAATTCTCATAAGTCATATAAAATGGCATGGAGAAAGTGGAATGAGACAAAATTATTTTCTCTCTGAAAATATTAATCTCAAACTTTGAATTTTTTTAAAAAAAATTGGATTAGTTCTTAGTAGAGAATTTATCCAATACAGATTTATTTTACCTCCAAAATGAGGATTTCATGCCTCCATATGAGCTGTTTAGGAAAAATAACAACAGTCTGTCTCCTACAGCAAGCATGCCAGAAGCACCTAGGTGAACATGTCTGAGAGAACATGTTGGACTAAGATTACCAGTGCGGCTGTTCTTATGTTCTTATCTTTTCATTTTTATGTTCTTATCTTTTCCCATCAACCTATGATTGCCTTTATATTCCCCATTTTAATAGACTTGCCTATTTAGAACTATGACATTCTTAATTATAGAATTCAGAATTAGTTTTATCTTCCCAGGTTTAAGGGCATTGTGGCACAGATACTGACAAGTTTATAATCCTCCAAATCTTACTAAACCATCACTCAGAGCCATCATGGTCAATAGTGAAGAATGCTATGAGTTTTTTTTTTAATAAAAATAAGTGGAAGTTTACAGATTCCTTTTTTCATCAACATAATTTTGATTCAGTAGAATGAAGTTGCTGAGGTGTTAAGGCCATTACTTAAATGCTCAATTTCTGGAGAAATCTCATTTTGTAGCCGACCTTTGAAAGCATGCATTATAACCAAGATCATGGCTAAATTAGATTGCTTTTCTGACAAATGGTCAGTGGCAGAGAGTTACTAAAATATTTCTGCCTTTTTCAAGAGGCATGAAATGATGTCCTTAATATTTATGTTATACTACCTGATGCCCGATTCTGGTCTGTCAATAATTACATAAAATAGCTGTCACTGAGACTTAATAATTTAAAGGTAGGAAAACAGAAGTTTGCTTAGGTATCTAATCTGTTTTAATGGTATTTATCAAGCTGGAATACAGACTAGTTATTATAAAGAAGAGAAAAATAGACTGTAGAATTCTGGAAAAAACTCAAAGTCTACAGAAATATGTCCAAAACAGCATGTAATATATGTGATCAAACCCCAAGATATATATCTGTAAATATAATTTTATACATGATAGAGTATTTCTTGAGATAACAGGTAGTGAAATCATCTGTCCATGAACCATTGCTGGACATGGTCACTAGTCAATTTTCTTCTATATCCATCCTTCCTTTTTTGAAAATGTTTGATGAAAATGATTGCACTGCAGCTTTAGAGAAGTGACTTGCTTCAATCATATGTTAGACTTAGATACAGGTTCAAAACCACGATGTTCATGTTTGTGGATCACATGAGTGGAAAGGGGATGGTGCATCCATCCTTGCTGTCTTTGACTTTTAGCAGCCTTTGATACAATTATTTATATTACCCTTCTGGCCTAGTTTCAGAATTTAGGAATGGGGGCCACAATGTATGGTGATTATTCTGTTACTCTGGTGTTGATGGGTTTGTGTGTGTGTGTGTATGTGTGTGTGTGTGTATTTGGGTAGATGGGTGGATGGGTGAAAGAAAAATCTGTCTCTGCTTTGTTGGGTGCTATCCCAATTCCTGAAATTTCAAATTGACTTGAAATTTCTGGATGAAGTCACCTGGTTGTATGAGGTGAGAAACCTTCAGTATAGTGATGATATCCAGCCTTGTTCTCCAACATTGCCCAGTCATGCAGTGCAGTGGAGGCTTTGTCTTGATGTCTGGAGGCTGTGAAGTCTAGATGCTCAAGTAGGTGCTTTTTTGGGACTGCCTGGATTGAAGGATTTCCATCTCTTGTTCTGGATAAGATTGTACTACCTTAACATGTAATTAGAGGGTTCTTCTGAACTTTCAGTTCCCCTTCAAATAGTAGGTGGCAAGTGTGCTCAGGAATCTGTCTTGTGCACTAGTTGCACCTTTTGCAAGATCAGGCGATAACACAGTCACTCATGTTTTAGTCATCTTCTGGGTGGATTACTGCAATTTGCTCTACATGGGGCAGAACTTGAAAAGCAATTAGAAACTGCAACTAGTGCACAATGTAGCACTGTACCAATTATGAATGTGCCCAGAGGTGGGATTCAAATTTCTTAACAACCAGTTCTGTGGGCGTGACCTAATTTATGGGTGTGGCTTGGTGGTCATGTGACTGGGTGTGCATGGTTTGCTGACTGGCATGGCTAGGTGGCCATGTGACTACAGTGGGCATAGCTAGGTGGCCATGTGACTGGCAAACCAAATATAAGTGGTCCTCGCTTAATGGCCAGTTGCTTAGCAAGTGTTCTAATTTACGACTGACCTCCCCAGAGCTAATTGATCTGCTTTTGGTGTTTTGACAGCCATACATACACACACATACTTATGACCAGTTACAACATCCCACACAGTCTTGTGACTGAAGTTTTCTGTTTTTTGCCAGTTTCCAACAATTCCTTCTGGTTTCCGGTTAAATATGCCCATTGGGGAAAATGGACTTGTTTAACAACCAGTGTTTTCTTAATGACCACAAGGTTCACTTAATGACCATGGTGTTTGCCTAATCCAGGATTCTGCAACCTCAAAGAGCCATTTTTCTATTTTATTTTAAACAGGTATCTCTTTCTTTCTTTCTTTCTTTCTTTCTTTCTTTCTTTCTTTCTTTCTTTCTTTCTTTCTTTCTTTCTTTCTTTCTTTCTTTCTTTCTTTCTCTCTTCTTTGTTTCTTTCTCACTCTCTCTTTCTCATCTTGCTCTCTCATCTCTTTCTTCCTCCTCTCTCTTTCTCTTTCTCTCTCTCTCTGTTTCTCATTTCTCTTTCTCTATCTTATCTACAGTATAACTGCTAAGATTGGAAGCTGTTTTTTATAATCCCATTTCTTTGCATTTTTTCCACACACATTTGTGTATATGTATCCAATACCCTTTCTCCCTTTCCGCTATGTATTAAAAATGGGCAATGATTGTGTTTGTGTGTGTGTGTGTGTGTGTGTGGCATGTGTATATGTGTGTTATGTATGTGTATGGATATGTGTGTATTTGTACACACACACACACACACACACACACACACACACACACACATATATATATATATATATTGCCAGTGTACTTACAGTAAAAAAAATGACAATAAAAGTTATCTTATCCTATCTTCCTTCTTTCCTTCCCAACCCCATTCCTCCCCACACTTTATTTTGTGTTGGCTTTCCAACCAAGTACTTACCAGGTATGTTCCTGTTTAGCTTTCTAAAATCAGCCTACTGAAATAAATACCAAACTAAACTGCCCATAATTTACCTACCATCACTATCTTGCACCTGATTTCAATGTAAACAGCCAATCTGAAGTATTACTAAATTTTGCTAGGCATCTGTTGCATGTTATTCTCTCTTCCTTGATAATCTAGTCTAGAGGTTCCCAAACTTGGCAACTTTAAGACTTGTGGACTTCAACTCTCCCAGCAACAGCAGCAGGAAGGAACATGTGGAGAGGCTCGTGTAGGCTTCAGCCAGGCTAGTAGCTGTTTCTCTCACCTGCTACTGTTGCTGGGAAAGCAAGAGCAGAAAGCTTCCAAGTCGCTCTCCCATCGGAAACAACTCCCGGGCAAGCAGAGAGAAGCAGGATTCAACCTGACTGCTTCTCTGCTTGCCCAGGAGCTGTTTCTAAATGGGAGGGGGACTTGGAAGCTTTCTGATGTGCTGGGAAACTCTCTTGCTCTCCCAGCAACAGCAGCAGGTGAGAGAAGCAGCCACTGACCTGGCCAGAGCCTATATGAGCCTCTCCACCTGTTCCCCGGAAGAAGGCAAATAGTGGGAAAAAGTGACTGGTGGTGGTGGCAAAAGGCAAGTGGGAGGGAAGGTGACTGGCGGTAGCAGCAAAAGGCAAGTGGGAGGGGAAGGCGACTGGTGGTGTCAGCAAATGGCAAGTGGGGGGGGAAGGTGATCGGCTGTGGCAGCAAAAGGCAAGTGGGGGGAAGGCCACCGGCAGTGGCAGCAAAAGATAAATGGGGGGAAGGCCACTGGTGGCAGTGGCAAAAGGCAAGTGGGGAGGGAGGCGACCAGGGCTTACAGAGCTTCACTCACCCAGGGAGATCAGTAAAAGTAGGGCCGCAGTGCAAGGCAGGCAGCAATGGATGGCTTGGTGGGCATGCAGCATGCGTTGCACATGCGAGCAATGTCATGCATGCATGATAAGGACTGACAGGCAGGCAGCAGAGAAGTGAGTGGAGAGGGGTGGGGGTAGCCAGAGGCCTGATTTACCAGTTCTCCGAACTACAGAGAATCATAACAACCAGTTCTACTGAACTGGTCCGAACTGGTAGAATCCCACCCCTGAATGTGCCCTGGTCTGCATATGTTACACTACTGTTTCATGAACTTCATGTGCTTCTAGTGTGCTTTAAGATGCTAGTTGCCACCTATAAATCCTTCATGGTATAGGACTTGGTTATTTTAGTACTGTTTCCCCCTAGCTTTTTTCTGCCAGTTCTAATATAGTCAAAAGAAGAAGCATGTTGTGGATTCCATCAGTCAAATGATATATTGCAGGACCCAGGTGGCCCTATCTGCCCTTTGAAATCCTGTTACCTCTGAGACTGGTCCTTGCTGATTCCCTGGAAGATTGCTAAGACATAGGTGTTCCCAGAAATAGCTGTCAAGACTGTTAGCTAGAGTCCATGATATGTCTATTATTTATTTAGCTTGCCTTCAGGTACTGTGTATGTTTTATATAAAAACTTGGTTTATTGTTTTTCAATGGTAAGAGTATTATTTTATTTATTTATTTATTTATTTTGTTATTTATATACCGCCCTTCTCCCGAAGGACTCAGGGCGATGCACAGCCAACCATAAGATCCCATTACAATATACAAAAGTTAAAAATAAATTAAATAATTTAGGCTGCCTAAAATTATACCCTCCCCCAATAAGTTAATTAAAACCCAAATTTTAAAAATCCGATTAAAACGCAAATACTAAATTAAAAATCCCATGTCAGCCTAGGCCGGCCTGCTCGAAGAACTAGGTTTTTAATGCACGTCTGTAAGCTCTCAGATCCATATTAGTGCATATTTCTGGAGGCAGACCATTCCAGAGGGCGGGGGCCCCCACAGTTAAGGCCCTACTCCTAGGGGCCACCAGACGACACATAGAAGCTGACGGCACCCGAAGAAGGCCCTCCCTGTGGGAATGCACAGGTCAGTGGGAGATTACCGGCAGAACGCGGTCCTGCAGATAACCTGGTCCAATGCCATGGATCACTTTAAAGGTCAAAACCAGAACCTTAAAGTGAACCCGGAAAATCACCGGCAACCAATGAAGCTCGCGCAGGAGAGGCATCACATGGGAGCTTCGTGACGCCCCCATAACCACCCGCGAGCCGCATTTTGTACCAGTTGGAGTCTCCGGGTGCTCCCCGCAGGGAGCCCCATGTAGAGAGTGTTACAATAGTCCAGGCGGGAGGTGACAAGGGCATGAGTGACCGTGCGTAAGGCGTCCCGATCCAGAAAGGGCCGCAACTGGTGAATCAGGCGAACCTGATAAAAAGCCCCCCTGGAGACGGCCGTAATATGGTCTTCTAAAGACAGCTGTGCATCCAGGAGAACACCCAAATTGTGAGCCCTCTCTGTGGGGGGTAAGATCTCTCCCCCAATAGCCAGCGATGGAGTCAGCTGACTACATCGGGGCGCCGGAAACCACAGCCACTCAGTCTTGGAAGGGTTGAGCCGGAGCCTGTCCCGCCCATCCAAATCCGCACGGCCTCCAGGCACCGGGACATAGCCTCCACAGCATTGTTGGGGTGGCTTGGGGTGGAGATGTAAAGCTGGGTATCATCCGCATACAGATTACACCGCACTCCAAAACCACGGATGATCTCCCCCAGCGGCTTCACATAAATGTTGAACAAAAGGGGGGAGAGGACCGACCCCTGTGGCACCCCACAAATGAGGGGCCTAGAGGTGGACCTCTCCCCCCCATCAACACAAATTGCGAGCAGTTGGAGGAAGGAGGAGAACCATCGCAGGACAGTTCCCCCAATCCCCAACCCCTCCAACCGCTGCAATAAAGATACTATGGTCAATAGTATCAAAAGCTGCTGAGAGATCTAACAGGACCAGGACAGAGGAATACCCCCTGTCACGGGCCCTCCAGAGATCATCAACCAGCGCGACCAATGCTGTTTCAGGTACTATGCCCGGGCCTGAAGCCCTATTGGAATGGATCGAGGTAAGTCGGTTCCTCCAGGTACTGAGGGAGCTGATGTGCCATCACACTCTCAATAACCTTAACTAGAAAAGGAAGGTTGGAGACTGGACGATAGTTATTTAAAACAGCCGGGTCCAGGGCAGGCTTCTTGAGGAGGGGCCGCACCACCGCCATTTTCAGGGCAGTAGGGAGTGACCCCTCTCTCAACGAAGCATTGATAATCCCCTGGAGCCAGCCTCGTGTCACCTCCCTGGTGGTCGAAACCAGGGAGGTGACACGGGTCCAACAAACATGTGGTGGTATTCAGCCCCCCCAGCAACCTGTCCACACCCTCAGCAATCACAGGGTCAAACTCTTCCCAGATAATAGTCTCAAGACCTGCCCCGGACACCTTCCCTGGGACCACCCAATTGGAGTCCAGCCTGCCCCGAATCTGAGCGATTTTGTCGTGCAGAAATCGGGAAAACTCCTCTGCCCTGCCCTGCAAGAGGTCCTCTCACGCTCTCGGCTCAAGCAGGGAGCGGGTCACTCTAAACAAAGCGGCAGGCTGATTTTCTGCCGACGCAATAAGGGCGGAGAAATGCGAATGCTTCACCGCCTCTATCGCCAGAAGGTAGGTCCTAATATAGGACCTAACCTGTGTTTGGTCAGACTCGGCGCGGCTAGCCCTCCAAACACTCTCCAGATGTCTTTTCCAGCACTTCATCTCCCGCAGCTCCTCCGTAAACCACGGAGCTGAATGGGATCTGTGCCGGGTCAGAGCTCACAAAGGCACAACTCGGTCCAGAGCCTTGGCAGCCAGTCTATCCCAGGTGGCCACCAAGTCTCCAGGCGAGTTATGAGCCAGAGTCTCGGGAAATGGCCCAAGCTCCCTCTGGAACCTCTTAGGGTCCATCAGGCGCCTGGGGTGGAACCATCTACACGGCTCCGCCTCCCTGCGGTGGGGGGTGGCAGTAGAGAAGTCAAGTCTAAGAAGAGAATGATCCGTCCATGACAAAGGTTTGATATCTAAGTCCCCGAAATTACATCATTCAACCACTGACCAGAGACAAAAATCAGGTCCAGCGTGTGTCCTCCTATGAGTGGGGCCAGAAACTAATTGGGTGAGGTCCATGGCCGTCATGGAAGCCATGAACTCCCGAGCTACCCCGGAGGTTTCCCCGAGCAAAGGCAGGTTGAAATCCCCCATGACTAAAAGCCTAGGGGTCCCAACTGCCAGCTCGGCTATCACCTCGAGGAGTCCGGGCAGGGCCAATGACACGTGGCAGGGAACCAGGTACGCTATCAAAAGGCCCGTCTGAACCCCTTGTCCCCACTTCACAAAGAGAGACTCACAACCAGCCGTCTGAGGAACAGTGACCTCCCTAGGACAAAAGACCTCTCTAATAAGCACCACCACCCCACCACTCCTTCCCTGAGACCTAGGCTGATGAAATGCTAAGAAACCTGGTGGGCACATCTCCTTCAGAGGAACACCACCCTCTGGGCCCAACGAGGTTTCGGTAATACCTACCAGGTCCATGCCCTCTTCCTGAGTAAGATCGCAAATCAGGGGGGCTTTATTCACAACGGACCTGGCATTGCACAGCATCAGCCGGGTACTCAGGGCCCGAGGCTCTGGACAACCAGGCCTGCAGGATGGGTGAAGAGGATCGGAGCGTGCCACCGCTTGAAGACAGCGACTGCGCGATCCCATAACCTGATATGGCCCTCTACCCCACCATATCTGCCCCTCCCACTTACTGTGCCAATAGAACCGGCCCCCGGAATCCCACCCCCTGTCTGCCCTCTCAATGCACACCCCTCTGAGCCCTCCCAGACGTGCATGCCAGCCTGGCTACCCCCAGATCCTCGCGGGTTATCCCCCAAACCCGGTTCAGATCTCCCGATTATGAGATGGATAGCTATATAAAGCAAAGAAATAAAATAAAGATGCAAAATAAGAACCTTGTATATTGAGCTTGGAAGGATTGTAATACTGTAGTAATGTATAAACTCTTTAATTCCATGATTTCAGATTATAAACAATCTGAACAGTATAGCCAAAATGCATACACATTTCAGCTGTTTTGTACCTCTGCTCACAATATTTATATACATCGGCTTAATTGAACAATGCCGTGTTTTTCTGAAAATATGACCTATTCCAAAAGGCTTGATTTTTACATGTGTGCCTAATATAAACCCTACCCCCAAATAAACCCTAATTAAGACGCTGCCCATTCCAGAATGCACGAGTAAAGATTAACCTAGGGTGGAGATGGGGGGGAGGAGTTGCCCTACTACTTGTCTTCACACAGCTGCAGCCAGGCCTAGAACACCTGAGCCCATTTTTTCTGCAGCTGGCAAGGCTTTCCTGAAGGCCTCTGTATCCAGTAGCAGAGCTCTGGATTGATCAGGAGCTCTGGAATTGGCCTAAGAGGCCTTCAGGAAAGTCTTGCTGGCTTTGCTGGCCAAAGGAATTCCTGAAGGCCTTTGACAGTGAAAAGGATGACAGGGGTGATGCATGCAAAATAAGACCTGGTATCTTTTTTGGTGGCAAAAATTATAAGACAGGGTCTTATTTTTTGGGAAACATGGTATTAATACATGTATAAAATATCTGCTTATTATTAGTATATTAGTTAGAGACCCCAGGATAATGCATAGAAAAGTTTGCAATAAAAACAATAAAGCTATAGAAAATAGCTATAGAAAATAGCACCAAAATGAGTTGTAAAGTCATGTCTCTTTCAAGTCACAATTGACTATGAAGGACTTCATGGATAACTATAGTACTTTTATTCATGGATAACTATAGTACTTTTATTGTCTATCAAGTGGCTTATCTTCCTGAATTTAGTTTTATTTTTTGTTTATTTTGACTTCCCATTCTGGACTAAAGCTTTGGAATATCTTGGAGGTCTCCCAGGCCAATTCTAAACAAACCAAACTCTACTTCTGAGCCCAGAAAATTCAGAATGCAAGTGAAGCAAAATGAATGTTATTATTACCATAGGCATTAATGTGAAAGCAGTTGAACTTTTTGAACATTTTGACCCTGCAAATACCCAGGTAAACAAGCTATTAGTTAGCTGTAGATAGCCTGGAGGGCAACCCTAGGAAGGGTTTTAGGAAGCAGCTCCATAATTACTACTTTTCTCTCTTCTCTTCCAACAAAAATCTAGGGGAGCTAAAGAGTCTGTAAAATTGTCTCTTTCAACAAGAGAAAATGATGTACAGGTTATGATCAGTGCAGTGGGGTACCAGTTGAAACGCTAAAGAGGGAAGTAAGAGAAGTCAGGAGATCAATGTTCATATTGACTGAATTCTATTTAAAGAAAGGCCCATACAAATTTCACCCAATAGTCCATTTAGGAAACATTTGGCAGACTTTGCCATAACTGCAGGATTATATACTGTTTTCTTAGATGTTTTCACTGCACAGTTGCTTCCAATTTTCCCTGGGCTATTTGCACATGCTGCCTGCTTGGTTCTTATACTGTACTAATAGCATTTTCCTTGAAAAGGGGAAGATAAAGGATCAAGGCCAGGAATAAAAGCAGTTATTGTCACCTTGATGGAATTGTTGCTAGAATCACAAAAAAGATATGATTGATGAAGAAAGCAATGATCCTTAGTAGATGGGAGAGTTGTAAACAGACTTTTAAATCCAATAATCAGTTTCATCGTTAAATAGATGAAATAATATAATGCACAGAAAAAGGCATCCAGATAGAAGTCATCAGAGAGATTAAACATGGAAGAAAGTTCAATGTGACAATGAATCAATTCAGAAAGAAATTTCCCTCCATCTATGAATTGAAGTCTTTCAGGTGCCTTCCAGCATCTTCACATTAAGAATCAGATAAGAGCAGAGATGGTATTCAGCTGGTTCTCACCTATTCGGGCGAACCAGTAGCAAGAATTTGGTGTGGGTCGCCGAACCGGTAGCAACATCTGACTGGCCATGCCCCCAACCCGGTCACCTGGTTTCCACTCACTCGCTTGCCTCACCCACCTGTTGCTCGCTGCCTCAGATTAAAGGAGGACTGCTCCTCCACCCTAGCCATGCATTTTCAAGCAGCCACTTGAAAACACAGTGGGTGGAGCAGTGGGTGGAGCAGTGGTCCGTTAATCTGCAAAACTGCTCCAAGGCTGGATTCTTCATGGACACTAGAAGTATCACTTCCCCTTGTGAGTAAAGTGTCTGGAGTGAGAGGGAATGAAGGCTGGAGGAGGGGGGAAGAGGAAATCCAGCCACAGAGAAGTTTGAATGAGCTGTGCAAATGTGTGTTCGTTAACTGTGCAAAACTTTCCCAATGCTGAATTCATTTCCCCTCGTGAATAAAGTGGCTGGAGTGAGAGGGGATGAAGGCTGACAGGTATGTGTACGTGTGTGTGAGAGGGAGAGAGAGAAGAAAGAAGGAAAGAAAGAAAGAGAGAAAGAAAGAAAGAAAGAAAGAAAGAAAGAAAGAAAGAAAGAAAGAAAGAAAGAAAGAAAGAAAGAAAGAAAGAAAGAGGAAGGGAGAGAAAGAAAGAAAAAGAAATAGGGAAAGAGTGTGGTGTATGTGTTTGTGTGTGTGTGTGTGAGAGAGAGAGAGAGAGAAAGAAAGGAAGGGACAGAAAGACAGAAAGAGACAAAGAAAGAGAAAGATAGAGAAAGAAATAGGAAGGAAGGGAGAGAGATTGCCAGAGAAAACTCTAGGCTACTATTTTTAATTGTTCCATTATTTATCATGTGTTAATATTTTACACTGTCCCTACACCTAGAGTCATTCTATTGCCTTTCTTTTGCCCTCGGCTACCACATATTTTTCAGGGTTTACATGCATTCAGTGTCTATAGTCCAGAGCCTAAATACATGTGTGTTTAAAGGGACTTTGGCAGTTTTCTAGTCCAAGCCCCTGCTCAGGCAGGAAAACTGAGGATGCCAAACTCTGAGTAGAAGTTATGTGAAAGGTATCAGAATAACAGAATAACACTTAGAAGGGACTTTGGGGGGAACCCTATACCATTTCTGAGAAATGGCTGTCCAGTCTTTTAAAAATTTCCAGTGATTGAGCACCCAGAACTTCTGGGGACAAACAGGTCCACTGGTTAATTGTTCTCACAGTCAGGAAGTTTCTCTTTAGTTTTAGGTTGCTTCTCTCTATGTTCAGTTTTCATCCATTGCTTCTTGTTTGCCTTCTGGTGCCTTGGAAAATACATTGCCCCCCACCGTTCTTTCTGGCAGCCCCTTAAAAGCCTGTTGCCTATCTCACTCTTAGGCAAAGCATGTAAGCTGTTTCCTCCTTTCAGTGGAATAGTATGTAGATAATAAAGTCAAAAAGAGCAACATTTTTACAGAACTATAGATAAGTTGAGGCTGGGTGTGACAAGGAATGTCTGGGAAGGGAGGGGCCAGGCAAAGCAGCCCTTGAAGTGAGTGACATTAAGTTGGCCATACCCACTCAGTCACATGACCACCAAGCCATGCCCAGCCAGTCACATGACCACCAAGCAATGTCTACCCAGTCACATGGCCACCAAGCCACACCCACCGAATCACATGACCACCAAGCCACATCCACCAAATAAGCCACACCCACAGAACCGGTAGTAAAATTTTCCACCACTGGATAAGAGGCATACATTTTAATTTGTTGTGAAACTGTAGTAATTACTCTTCATGACCCCCAGAGGAGGCCTTACAAATTTTGCTGTAAATTTCCCTAAGCTTTGCTAAATAGCAAATGAGTTTAAATTTTAATTTTTCCCCTATAGCACAACCTAAAACTGAAAATCTTTCACCAGACATTATTGTATCTCTTGGGAGATTCACTTATAGGAAATTAATATTGAAATGGTCTAGAACTGACCTCAGAAATCAACTTTTAAAAACTTCAAGTAAAAATTTATCACACACCTCATAACAGACAGGTTAACATTCAAAATTGAGAATGAGGACAAAGAGGACAGAGAACTTTGGGTGGCAAATATAACTACATATATAGGCACAAACTCAAAAGTGGAAATTAAAGAATGATCAAAACCAGCATAGACTTGGATAAGTTTTTAACCATTTTCTAATTTATTCAATACTGCACTAGTTTGTAATTGCAAAACCCAGTAGATATATCTTAATATATTGTGCTGTTGGTAAAGCACAATTTGGGCTGATGAGAGAGAAAAAATCACTGAGAAAATAATCATTGGTTTTGAGGTTATTAGATCAAAAATTTGATAATTTAAAGAATGTTATTATTATTTAATATTAAAGAATATAATAACCCCGAACAGACCCAGTGCATAAGCTGGAGGTTGTCTTGGAGTCACAACTCTTGCTCGAAGAAAAGGTGGCAGTCATGGCCTGTAGGGCCTTTGCGCAACTGCAAGTTGTGCGCCTCTTATGCCTTTTCCTGACCAACAATCCCTGTTCACAGTCACTCATGACCTAGTCATTTCCCATCTAGACAATTGCAATACTCTTAGGTTCTTGGTTAGGACTTGGTTTTTACCAGTCTTAGAGTGTGAATCAAATTGAAGAAATAATGATAATGATAATAACCAAGTTGCTAAATTAATCCACTGATCATTAGGTAAAAAACACAACTTACCTGTATCCTAAAAGTCATGGGAATCTAAAATGGAAAAAGTTGTTGAAAATGAGGCAGTGACGATCTTGTAGGACTATCAAATACAGGCGGATTGTCATCTGAAACACAACATGCCAGATATCAATTTATTGATATCCCTGTACTGGGAGATGCCAGAATCAAAGAAAAAGAGCTGGAAAAAATCACAAAATATTGTGGCCTGGCTATCGAAACTACGTGATTATGGATGAAACATGTAACAGTGATACTCATTGTCATGGGGACATTTGGTAACTTGTCCAATAATTTTACAAAGTACAACAAGAAATTGCAACTTCTTGCAATAACACCAGCGGAATTGCAAAAAACTGTACTATTTGGAACACTGTACATTTTAAAAAGATACTTGGTTGATACCTAGGATGCTGGCACCAATCCATATCAACTATCAACGCCAGTCAGTGATATTTGTGATACATTTTTAAATGTTCAGTTGACTGAGTTTCATGTTTAATGAATAAAAGAAAAATAATAACAACTTCCTATGTACTAATCAATTTCTGCCAAAGGAAGAACTGTAGCAGATGAGTGCTGTAAAAAAATATAAACATTGTAGCTTATCATCTTGTGCAGGAATTATAGACTCCTGTATGGAACTATAAATCTTGAGCTACTTCTCTCCATTTAATCTTCAGCAAGGACCTTTGTCTGACAACACAAAGAAAATTGAGTTGTCTAAGCATATGTTGGTCAATAATTTCCCACTAAAAACCTCATACTTCCCATTAGCAAATTCATTAAGCTGCAGTTATAAAATATTGGCCATCAATTTTCATTGGGACAAATCAAGGAAATGAATGTTGTATTCTACAGAAATAGAAGGTTATGTTTTCTTTTTTCCAAAACACAATAAAAAAATCAATTCAGAGAAAATGTACTGCGGGTCACAACACAACCAGGAATTGCACATTTTGCTGTCTATCTGACATTGCAAACTAGGACAATGATTCTCATTACCTGTGATATCACTTTCTTTCCAGTTTGGTTTATATGATAAAACAACTTCTTACTTCAAACAAGTCCATTTTTAAAATTTAAATAATGGTATACCAAAGCTGGCACCATACTTTCAAAAAATGCTTTTCTTCCTTTGAAAAAAGGATTTTTTTCCTGCCACTTATTAAGAATAATTTATTGAAAAATTCACAAGAGATTGTGCATATCTTTTAAATATATGATCTATTGCTATGTTCTGTAATTTACATCCTTATCTATTCTACTGGCATTTCCTGAACCAATCAGGAAATGATTGAAAAGAAACCGATCAGGTGACGATAGAAGAACATGAGGTCAGGAATAATCCCAGAAAGCTTGAATTTGTAGTTTTTGTTTGATGAATAAATTTCTATAAGTTCTATAAATGGTT
The DNA here is from genome assembly GCA_023653725.1 of Bungarus multicinctus. Classification (NCBI taxonomy): domain Eukaryota; kingdom Metazoa; phylum Chordata; class Lepidosauria; order Squamata; family Elapidae; genus Bungarus; species Bungarus multicinctus. Next base: position 94,743,263 of record CM042838.1, on the reverse strand, counting down.
GTGAATATCCAATGTTCATATCCAGGCTTCATTCCTTCCTTGAATAAACTATAAATTACAGACAATATAGGAGCCCATTTTAAAATGAGATTGCTTTGTGGATGTAATGATGGTTTGATAGTCAGTAAACTAGAATACTTCTATTCATAAAAGGCACCAAAAGACCTTGACAATTATCTTCAATTGAATGAAACTTGAATTGCTTGCATAAAAAACACATCAAGGCACTAAGAAATTGAAGAGTATATTTGTCAAGTTTCCAAGACAATAGTACAGGAGACTCAAGATAGTTTCAGTGAGTCTAAAAGCTTAAAAAGATTCCAGCACCTGGAATACATTAAAAATAATTATTGTGAGCAAAGTCGTTAAATAAACCAGCAGGGGTAGGCTGCTGGGGGCTCGCAGGGGCTTGGGTAATCCCCTAGCTAAGACTCTGTAAACCCCCAAATCCCACTCCTGGCTGGCCCTGCCCCACTCCGCTCAATCCCACCCCGCTCCACTCAACCATGCCACACCCCACCTTATAGATCCACCCATTCTCATCACCTCATCTCCTTTGGCCACTTGCATCTGGCTTCCTCACTTGCTTGCCAGCCTTTGCCAGCCCAGTTCCATGTGGTCCAGCTTTAACTTCCTTGCTCCTTAGGTAAGTTGCTGCGGCCCGTGGGGTGGGGACACATGAGGTCAAAGGCTTGGGGAATGCAGTGTCCAAAGGCTGCCTATCAGGCTTGCCGCATCCAGCCGGAGGCTCAGGGTGGGGACTGTGGGGTGGGGAACGAATGTGACAGGATTGTACCTTGAGACGGAGAGAAGTTCCTCTCTTGCTGGGCACAGGATGCTTCCTCCGGTCCTCGTGCTGCACATGCTTGCCTTGGTCACTCAGGGAGACACGTGACAGACATGACAGACAATGGCCCGGCTCGGCCGTTTGTCTCTGCTGCTTCTGTTGTTGATTCCAAGAGCTTTCTCAATGCCTTGTGCAACCCAATATGAGCTCTGCACAGTGACCGCTATTCGCGGCTACTGGTAACAGCAGCGACAGTAGCTGAGTGGGGCTCAAGGTGGAGCCATGAAGAGCAGGTTGCGGAACAGCTGATGGGCAGCGGCGGGGAGCTGGTCCTTGCACCCCCTGCCATCATTGCCACCACTCCTTTGCTACCTTTGTCACCATTGCTGCCATTGCTGAGTGCCACCTCATCTGCTGCTTTCCCGCCAGGAAAAGGGCTCAACATTTAATGGGCCATCATCACAGACTGAGCCAGCCTTTTGTTCTTGCAAAGCTACCATAATGGGCTTTTAGTTTTAAATACTTTTGCAAAGTAATGGCAAAAAAATTACCAGTTTTTGTTAGGTTTAATAGATTAACAGAGTTGGAAGGGACCTTGGAAGTAATCTAGTCCAACCCATCACCCAAGCAGGAGACCCTACACCATTTCTGACAAATGGCAGTCCAGTCTCTTCTCGAAAGCCTCCAGTGATGAAGCTCCCACAACTTCTGAAGACAAGCTCCTCAAATATTGGAATACTGCTATTATATCTCTTCTGGTCCTTCTGTTCACTTGCTTTAGTCTCCAGTATCCTGGTTGCTCTCTACTGCACTATTTCCAGAATCTTAACATCCTTTTTATAGTGTGGTGACCAAAACAGTACTCTAGGTGTGGTCTTACTAAGGCTTTAGTTTATAGAGTTGTGTTAGTACCTCACTTGATCTTGATTATATCCTTCTGTTAATGCAATTTAGGATTGCATTGGCTTTTTGGCTGCCTCTGCACACTGCTGACTCATATTAGCTGGTTGTCCACTAAGACTCCAAGATCCCTCTCACAGTCACTGCTATTAAGCCTGGTTTCACCCAGTCTTTTATTTAAGTATTAAATGCACGAAATAATAAGCAACTTTTTGGTATATATCATTTTTTTAGGTAATTGGGGCAAAGAAGCAACCTTGAATTGGCCACACTCATCCAGCCACATGGCCACCTAGCCATGCCCACTCAGCCATGCCCACCTAACCAGTCATTAGGGCAGAGAGTCCCTTGCTAAAAAAGTTTGAAGCCCACCCCTGTAAACCAGATATAATGAATTAGAAGAAGGATAGTCCCATTTAGTAAATAAATAAAATAATTAAATAGAATGTGCAAGGAAATCTTTGGTGGGAACCCTATCTCTATTTCTAGCTAATTAGCTTCTGCTCAGTAGGGACAGATTTTTTAAAATTTGTTTATTCGTCAAGCAAAAATTACAGATGTGAATGAACAAAATGAAAAAAACTGAAATGTGACAGGGACAATAAGCACATTAATGCACTTATGCAAGCTCTCTTAGGAACCTCTTAAATATAGGAAGAAGAGGTCCACAGTAAGAATTAAAATTGTGAAAGTTAGTAGCTGAGACAACTAAATTGGGTAAGATATTCCAGATTCAATCAGGCTTTCACAATGCTTTTTCTTAAATAATCTCTTAAAGCTAATTAAATCACATGTGAAAAGGAAAAGGAGGTTCTACCTATCTACCTAATTCAGTGCATTAATTAAAGAAAAATAGCACAATAGAGTTGGCTTCCTTATTTCAAGCTTTTTATGAAAAAAAATAACTATCCATTTTCTCAGCTATTTACAGGTTCTCATGAATAAGTCGCAAATTGTGGTAATTCCTGGCAAAGCTATGGCACCTGGGACATTCTGATGTCATAGATACTTATTCAGTAGGAGCCCTTTTGTATATTCATAACTATTGATTCTGCAAGCAAAATTTGAGGAAAGGGAAGCATATAGATGAATCTTGGATGGGGGTGGCATTTAATTACCAACTGATATTAAGTAACTACATGAGAAATATTATGCATGAAATACTGTGCATTAAAATATTTTCTGGCAATTTAGCCAAGAAATGCAAATTCCTTGGCTAATCTTTGGATCTACATGGAATAGAACAACTGGGGGTAAAATATACACAGGATTCAATTTTTAGAAACACAATAAATAATAACAAGGCAGAATCTTGTCAGATTGTATTTTACAAATGTAGTTTAGTGAATTACATTTTAACAACTGGAATGTGGTATGTCGCAATGTCACTGACATCAATGCTGGTTTTATAAAATAAAATTAATATTAGAGTTGGATATTTTTCTAGTGGGTGCCTCAACAGCAAATTCTATTCATGTAACTCAGCAAGTTGTCTTCATTTCCAATTACTCAATACATTCTCCCTTGTGGTCCTAAAGATATAGCTTGTTAAAAGCAACAATATCTGGGAGGAAAACAAATACATAGATCTATCTCTTGATAATTTTTCTTGGCAAGGAATCTGAATAAAAAAAGGGACATTTGTCTTAGGACTGTGATTTATTCAGGATAAATGCAAACCACTTCCACAACTGTAGAGCAAGTCTTCCATAGACAGTTAATTATCTTTCTAGGCATAAATACATCAAGTTATCTAAATACCCTTTCTGTGGGCTTAATTTTTACTATCAAGTGTTAATCTGTACATATTTCTTGACATTTGAATCCCTTATTGTTGATAGCTAATCCCAAAAGACAGATTTTTTCCCCACAATGTTAGTATCTCTATTGTCATCTTTAAGGTTGGTAATTTTGTAATTTGTTGTATTCAGTTTGGTCTTTATGATATTAAAATTTAGTCTCATTTTTTTAATGAGCTCTTTGACTTTTATTGCTAGAGTTTGAAGATCCTTTACATTTTTAGGTATCAGAATAGTTCTTCAGCATAGAAAAGTTATTGATGTGCATTCTTCCAGTTTTAAAACAATTCTCATCTTCTTTCAATTCAGCTTCCTTTAATATATATTCAGCATATTTATTGAATATATATGGAGAGAATATACAGCCTTGTCTCACTCCTGGATGGTATACAAAAACCAAAGTAGAAACAACTAAGAATTCATGTTTAAGTTCCCATTCAAATTTGCATGGAAAAGTATCAATTATTCTTCAATCTTACTAAATCTACATGTTTTACCCAGGCTCTTCTTGGGAAGGATTGATGAGGCAAAATGTCCACAGGAGTGGGCACTAGATGAACACACATAGATACAGAAACATAGAAACACAAATTTGCTCTTATTTCTTAGGTCTTGACATTAGGATTAGGAATTCCTCCCAGAATTATGTAGGACACCTACATAAACAGCCTATTCACTTCCAAGGTACTGCTATCACCCTGCATGGTGTAGCACCTAGGACACATCAGGTACCATCTTGCTGAACTTGCCCATCTGATATGAATGTCTTAAAGAAAATATGTTTAAAATCCCTAATGCCCTAAACATTCACTTATCCCCCCTTTCTTTCTAATATTCCACAAAGCCCTTAGACCTTTTCCACCATGCTTTTGGTTCTGTTAAGTTCTTATACTAGTTCTGTCCACTTATAGTGGTTTTATCCACTATATACTTAGTGCTACTGGCAGCTGGGCAGCATATAAACTTAATAAGTTATTATTATTAGATTAATTTATTTCTGTATTTTGTTACTGCTTTCATCTTGTTTTTGACTTGTTAAACAGCCCAGTCTCCAGGTACCAATGATCAACAGATATTGTTAAATAATAAATGAAGGACATATCAATTGAATGCAACAGAAATAATAAGATGAGAATGTCAGCTGGTTTCTTGTTTTATATAAGACATTATCAAAATTCATGTCTTATTCTGAACAAAATGTAGCCTATAACTTATTCCGCCCTGTTCAGTGACATGATTCTGCAGGAAAATGAATGAAAAGACTTCACTTCAAGGGATCATTATCAGAATGCCAGAATTTGTGATGCGTTCTCTCTCTCTTTCTCACATATACACCCACACATACCAGGGCTTTTTTTTATAAAGTTTTCTGATTGCCTGAACTTGCAGACTTTCATTTATTTAGTCGGTGAGGTTCATGATTCAGATTCACAAGTATTATTCTTGTTGCCAAACCCCAAGAGGCTTAATAAAACTTGCTATTATTAAAGGTGAAAAGCTGGAAAGTGACCTCCTATTGCATCGTCTTATCACCTTTCTTTCCAAGCCAGCTACAGATGTCAGAAACAACCTTTGCCTAGGTAGGTGTTGTAACAGCTCCTGCCTCTTACATTTAAAAAAGTCTCTAATGATTGTATAGCCATATAAAAAGATGGTCTTTTTTTCTGTAGCAGCAACAAAAATTGTTTTAAGCAAAGAGCATTTAAGTTTGGATCTCTGAGAATGTTTCTGCTGAGAACTTTACACATCCACATTCTTATCATAGATATTTCATTGAGACTGTTTGCATATTGCTCACTAAATACTGTAAGATAAAATGTCTATCCTCATTACAAATTCTGCAGAGCAAAAGGTATCTTAATGAATTTACCTAGAAGATGGAACAGTTTGCCTTCAGAAGTCATGGGTGCTTCAACACTGGAGGATTTTAAGAAGACCCTGGACAGCCACTTGCTGAAATGGTATAGGATATTCAAGGTCCCTTCCATTCCCCTCTATTCTGATTGATTGAAGATCATGATTGCATCTTCAAATCAATCTGAATGTTCAAATCTTCCTTTGGAACAAAACATCATATAGCAAAGCAATAAAGAATGGTCAGTTAGAAAACCAGACCTGTTAGTAATTAATTAAATTGGTCAGATTTAACCTAGAATATTGCATGCAGTTCTAAACACCATCTTTTACAAGGTATATTGAACAAGGAAGTATGTCTAGACAAAATAAACCAAAATAATAAAGTCCCAAAAGGGGAAAAAAGAGAAAAATCATTGGAGGCATTGGGTATGTTTAGCCTAGAGAAAATGAGACTGCAGGGAAACATGATCATTGTTTAAGAAACTAAAAGGCCATTATATACAAGATGGGTATTCTTTAGTGTGGTTATGGAAGGCTAGGTAAGAAGCAACATTTTCAAATTACAAGGAAGCTCTTGTCAATCGATACCAGGAATAATTTCCTAACAGCAATAAATTTTCAATAATGGAATAAAATGCTGTGGATATTGGTAGACTCCAATTTGCTTTTAAAACTTATTAAAGTCTTTGAGATATATCAGAGAAATTTTTATAAATGTAATAACTGTAAATGTATATTATAAGAACAGAAATATACCCTAGTAATAACCATCTTAATATATACTGTAGACATATGCTACATGTGTTAATACACACACACACACACACACAAACGAAATGGGAATGATGAAATCCTGATTGTGCAGAATGTTCTGTATCACTGTAGGCCAGAGATGGGAAATTTCATTTATACTTTTAGTTGTAGTTGTATGTTAAATAACACTATTACTATTATAATTACTACTAATCAGCCAGACAGGCAGTTGAGAACCTATGTTTCCCATTTTTGAAGGTGTGCTTAGTGAGCATGTGAAATAGAAAAAATTAGTGAGCATGTTAGGTAGGCAATTTGGTGATAGAAGAGAGATTATCAATTCTTACTTTGATTAAGAAATTGGCAAAGAAACAAGCCAAATTTTGTTCTTGCTCTCTTTCTCTCCCTTTCCCTTTCCCTTTCCTTCCCTTTCCTCCTCCTCCTCCATTTCCAAATATATGAGCTTATTTCCAGGTTAATCTGATTTGAACCAAGGGGAGCTCACCCATCATTAATTTTAGTCACCAAAGGCATATAGGTTTACACAAAGAATGTTAAAATTTGTGTTCTTCCTGTGTAGATCAAATGATATCTTCAACAGAGTGTAATAACTTGAGCATCTATTAGGAACGGGCCATTGCGTTCTGAATACAGATGAATATAGCTAAAAAGAAGACCCCTACAATTTCATAAATTCATTTAGCATTTAGTATTAAAAATGTAACCAAGAGTCTAACGATGCCAAAATTGGAGTGAAATTATAATGGTATAAGCTGATTTATATTCAAGAAAGGATTGTCTCATTAATGTCTATGACTAAAATTGAAGGATTCACCTTTTTCTAACTAA